>VXBJ01002188.1:497922-693784 GCA_013400055.1 Nycticryphes semicollaris | reverse complement strand
TTTTTTTTTTTCTAGGAGAACGTGAGTGTTTTCCTTTGGAAATGTCTTCACTGGTCTTTCCTGTTCACTTTTGAAAGAACACAATTAAGTATCTGATTAGATCTGCCAGTGCAGTTAAGAGAGTAGGAGGAGAATGACAGGCCAGAAATACCTTTCTACAGCAGCAAATGGCTCATTTACTCCAGGGATCCATCAGCCAAACGATGCTGTTATAACAATCAACCCAAACAAATGCTGAATGATATTTGAAATGTTCTTTAATTAATAGTATTTTCCTTTATTCCTCGAAAGGAAAAAAATAATGTTTGCCAGCTGGGATAGTTGAGATAGTTTCCCTTGCCTGCAGGACTGGCTTCAGTTAGAGCAGTTCAAGGAACAGAGTTTGCTGGCCTGGACAAGTACTCACTCCTGGCTTTTCCCTGCTGCCAGCCCAGCTGTGAGCCCTCAATACCTCCTTAAATAGTGGTAACGGATGGCCAAGGGCTGTGGCACGAAATCCGATGGACAACTGCTGCACTGATCTTGTTAGTTCAATGCCATGTTTTAGAACTGAGCCAAAAGGGCTCAGTTGGTTTTGTCTGACCTCCCTTGGTTTACATACCAGTTAATTTGGCCCATCCATTCCTCCCCAGGCCAACAACAACTATGAGTCGATTCTATTGACATTGATATCAGCAGTGGCTGTCTCCAGCAGTGGCTCTGGAAGGAATGAATGCCATGAGTGTCAGTGGGACAGTAACCAGCATTGCTCCCAGTGTCCAACTAGGACTGCTGGCTGCAGCCTTCAAAGCCATCTGGTCAGGACATGAGTCTTGGTAAGGAAAAAGTTCTAAACAAGTGCTTAATTATGATAGAATACTTTGCTGAATAACCAAACTAATAATCTGCTTTGCAGCATCGAAGTCCATGAGAAAAAAGACCCACTCTTTTTCTTTAGGGCCAGGATAGAAAGGCAAGTCCACAGCAGATCTCATATTGAAATGATGTTTATTTAATTACTGCATCTCAGCCTTAGGGCTGAGATTTTGTGTACAAAGATGTGCTAATGCCCACTGTTATTTTCAGGTTCTTCCTTCCTCTTCATAATGCAATGACATTCACATCCATCACAAACCAAAACAAAGGAAAAACCTTATATGAGGTTATTTTCTGCCATTTGTTGCAAAAGACAACAAAACAGTCTTATCATCCACATTTTGAGGTTTGGGGTTTTAGGTTTTTTGTTTATTTGTTTCTTTACTTGCTTTTGGAGGCAGTGATCTATAATAGGTTGAGAACTGTTGAAATATATGGTTGCAATCTTATCAATACAAATTCATTGTACCAGGCCTGTGGATAAAACTGCCTTTGCTACATAAGGAACTGAAGAAATCATACCTCATCCATTCTGCTAGACTCAGTAATATACAGACTTTCTTCCTAAGAAAAGTTGTATAATATGAGGGAAGTGTCTATTGATTTTCTGGTGATGCTGAAGGAGGAGGGTGACAATAAATCTGTATAACAGAGCTGCAGAGTGGCTTTCTAAGGAAGTAATTTTCACTTGTAGCAAAAAATTACTAATGCTTAATATCTACAAATAATCTTATTTCTTGGTGTTTTTTGCATTTGCTGTGTCTACTTTAGTATCTTCATTAATTGCTTTAACTTTAGCTGTTCTGGGCGGTTTACATATGTATATGGACAATTATTTCATAAGCTTCAACATGTGCTGCATTTATGCAGTACCATAAAATTGTAAAGCCTGTTAAAGTTGTAAAACATAGCTGGTGTTTACATAACCCAAAGGATAAAAGACACTAATTTGTTTGAAATCATAATTTAAAGATTTAATTCACTCACATTTTGATTTATTTAACATTTAAAAGAATGATTTACTTTGCTGATATTTTTCCCCTGTTCTTAGCCCTAAAATCAATTACCACAATCTGTATTTCAGCCATTACAGTCACCTTTTATCTGAGTGTTTTCACAAACTACTGCTTTTTGTCTTATCTCTCTTAGGTATTCAAGAAAAAATCCAGCTGATTCCAGGAACCTAAGAAACTGTGTTTATTGTAATGCTTACTGTTTCACCATTGTGTATATCCCAAGTATTTTGCAGAGCCAAATGCCACAACTGTCATTCAAACTGAATTGAACTGCCCCATGCTGTGACTGGGAGGACCATCCTTGTCTCAGCTCTCTGATAAACCCATGCTGTCACTCTACTTTCCCTCTGTGCTTGTACAAGTGGTCTGTCCTTGATGTTGTGTGACATGATCTCTCGTCCCAGTGCTAAATATGTCCTGGACCCTGCAAACCAGCTGACAGAAGTATTGAAATGAGTGCCATGCTGAGGCTTATTTCAGAGCCCATCAGCCTAGGAAAGACAGGTGGAGATAGGTGGGTACAAAGTCCTGGAGGGAAAGCTTGGTGGAAAACCTCTAAGTCAGCCAGGGTGCTGACTTAAGGTGCCTGAGGCTGACCTGATGCCAGGACATCACTCTGAAGGGTGGAAATGGGTCTGAGTGGCCAGGTTGCCTTCCCCTCTGCTGGGACACTTGGATACCAACCCAGCAGGAAAAGGTAATAGGGTGCCTTCTTGGCATCACTGACACTAGGAGCAGCAGATCATTTCTCTACTTTGGCAGGGAGCTGCCAGTGATAAACTTCCTGGCAGCTACAAAGACTGCGTGACCAATGTTCAGCCTCAGAGACTCAGGTCTGGGATAGCAGGCAGACATGAACTTTGTACCTGAAATTCTCCATGTGAATACAAATAAGGCTGTTATGTCACTATTGAAGAACAGTTGGATGGTAATTGTGGGTATTAGTAGACTTTGGAGAAGGAAATTTTCAGAAGTGCTTAATTGTGACCTGTGGGCATTGAAACCCATGGAGGTTTTATTGCTTTAGCACCTTTTACGACTGGTGAGTATATTTCTGGGTATTGCTGAATATTTGTGTATGTTACTGTCACTGCATATTCAGGTTTAAATTACACGTAGACATGCTTGAGCTCTCTGTGGTGTGAGGCATGGAGAAGGAATAGGCCCATAGCTTAGTACATTTAAAAAATGCTGATCATCACAGTAGTTTGTTAAGCACTCTTCAGACAAATATGCAGACACTAAACAGATTACGGCATCTTCCTCGGACAAATGTTGCAGCTGTTTGGAAACACACAGCAGCTGTATGTGATCCTTGAGAAACGCTAGTGTAGAATCCCCTTTCCTTTGACTTTCCAGGGCATTTAAGGCGGGTTGCATTAAATTAACCATGTTGTGCTGTCATCATTGCACAGACGTTAATAATCTTCCCTGGCCAAAAATATGTGGAGACTTAGTTGCCAAGAAAGTCAATAGCCTTTTCTCATTTTGGGCACTGCAAGTTCAGCAGCATGGAAGGTAATGTTTCTCTCTGGCCTGGATGAACGTTCCAGCCAGATCCTTCCAAACAGAAGCCGACAGAGTATATTGATTNTTTTTTTTTTTTTTTTCTGTGGACCATGTTGTTAGGAATACTACTGCTCCCTCAAAGCCATGGTATCAAGGTAGGAAGATACCAAGTCACATGTATTGCAAGGATGAGTTTAAATTTCTCTTAGAAATCCAGAGCCTCCTTCTTTCACATTATTTTAATGTTTCCGATATAAGAAAGGAGCTGTGTGTTGTGAGCAACAGCTTGTTACGGTTGAGTAAATGAAGCATAGTAGGTTTTGATAAGAGTTAATTATTTTGGGGAGACAAGTGTGCAACGTCATCAGCTTTAGATAGTCCAAGGGACAAGAGAATTAACAGGATATCTTATGAAGTGGATTAAATGTACCCAGCAGAAATTATTTTTTGCCTTTATTAGTGTGTGCGCAGATTCTCACGATTTTGATGATATCTTGATCTATTAATCAATTTAACATTCACTCAAACTGAACAAGAGGAAATTAAGAGTCATTTCTGATTTGTTATTAGTCACAAGTTGAGTACTAAGTTTTGATAATTGTATGAAAGGGTCCTCCCTTTGATAGCTAGTCAGGAGACACTGAATTTCTTTAAATGGGATTAGGGAATGATGACATCCACTGTATTGCGAATAGCATTTGATCAAGGAGAATACAGTGAAATAACCTTCAGACAAGGTTGTCAACACACAAAGAGATCTGCTCTTAAATGAAAACCACTTTACTATGAAGCAAATCCAACAACCTTCGGGCAAAATTTACTGTTTCTGTAAAGGCTTTTTCTTAACTGCAGATTCACAGATCAGAGTCAGAACTCAAAAAAGGCTTCAATCTTTTAGACCTCAAATAGACTACTCCATATGGGCTCAACACAGTGAACAATGTGCAGGTGAGCTCTGCCTTCTAGGCTGAATAGGCTAATGGTGAGACAGAAGTGATCAAAACAGGCACAATTTTCGTTACCTGATGTACTACCAAATGTGACACTCAAACTTTGCTGTCACTGCAGTTTTGGAATAATGGCAAATTGGATTGCTAGAAAGGTGGTGGTGCTGAAGGGAGGGCTGTGCCTCAAAGAAAATAGCATAGCAATATGGATTGTAAGAAAAGATTAGGCAATGTAATTTAGTCATCTTCCAGCAATTGCGGGCAGTGGGGTATGGCCAATTTTATTGGCTGGAAGCGTTCGGGGCAGTGTGTCAAATGGGTGCATTTCAGCCATGTGTGTCACTGATGGACTCAGAAACTAAAAGCTCACAGGATGTTATGTATGAGAGGAAATAATTTGAAACAGCACAAAATGGACAGTAGTGAGGGATAGGAAAAATACATAATGAAATGCTAAAAGACTTTTGCAAAAAAGTGTCCCATTTAACAGTTCTGCTCAAGTACAAAAGACAGTGAAGTGTGTCTAAGGGAGACTGAAGTGAGTTACTTCGATAAAACACTGATGTGATCCAAAGCACTATTTGGTTATGCAAACAGTTCCTCATGCAATGCTTTTAATGGCAAAATACTCAGATATAATAATGCTACTCAGATGCTGAACACTTTCATATCACAGTAGAAAAAGAAACCATATCATTAATATATTTATAATTGTTCATGTGTAAGCTAGAACTGGTTTATTACTTCTGTTTTTTGGTTTTGTTTTTTTTTTTAAAACATCCTATGAAGTCATCCAAGAGTTCTTGAAAATTAAAGAAACTAAGCAAAACCCAAATCAAATCAGCCAGGTCGAGTGAATGTTCAGTGTGCCTGAACAGGTCTCACTTAAGTTCAACTGTCTGGTCATCAGCTTAGAAAAAAATAGGGAGGGAACAGTGTTAATTAGGACATCTATTTCTATTTTCAGCTTTACTTTTCATCCCTGTAGCCTCAGAGCACACTGTGAGAAAAATGTGTAAAGAGCCAAGGACGCTGGGGCTCTCAGAGATGTGCAACTACAACTTTGATTATTCCATGCAAATTTCTAGGAACTGAGGAGAAAACCCTTTTGAAAGTGGAAGCCATAATGTCAAACACAGCTGTTTCATGTCACTTTTTAGCGTGCAGTACCAATCTCAGTTTGGTATGAATGTAGTCATTTCATTAGCAACTCAAAAGGTGAAATTGTTCTTTCAAAGCTGAGCCTTTAGAATGAAAACTTTTTCTGTTCACTCCAACCCAGAAGGCATCACTGCAATAGTGAAGCCCTCTGAGTGACATCCTTCCTCCTCCACTGCGCCTTGGAAAATTTGAAACCATTTCTCTAAAGAATCTGTCACTGAACTTGGTTATAAAAGTCATTGGAGAGAAATGCAAATGGCTGCTAATGTGCAGGAACAATAAAAGACCAATTCATTTCTATGAGACATGGCGATGCATCATGGTGTGACATACTACTGGGACAGCAAAGGAATGGGCTCTTCCTAGTTAGCATGGATTCAGTGATTATTTGTGAGCGTTAACATCCATCACCAAAAGGGCAGAGTAGTGTTTTTGGTACTGCATCATTACTGTGCCTATTAGAAATGCACAAGAGTGGAGTGGAGAGCTGTCTGAAAGCAGATTAGCATACTTGGCTTTTTGGACTGAATCTTCTTTCATAGCCTGGAAAAGCATTGCTTAAGACAATTATTGTTCATTATTTTGAATTTTTAGAGGGACAGCATGATATGTGAGATACAGATCCACTTGTCTGTATAGCATACGTTCAGAAATACTGACACAAAGAGAACAGATACTCTGCATAGCCCACATTTCTTCCCTTCTGTGTCACCTGGCCCCTTTTCTAAAACACATGCATATAAAAGGGCTATGCCAGGGTTGCCAAGGGACATACTAAGAGAGGTAAAATGTCAGTGGAAATTGTCAAAATTTGGCGCAAAAGCTAGCTGTGTCTCGCTCAGGATAACTGCTCTGCATCCTGGGCCAGCTCAGGGTCATGGTAGCAGAGCAGTGGAGCTGAATAACATGATGAGGCAGCTTATGCTATGTCACACCTAGAGATTACAAAACAGGAGACAAAACCAAAACAACTTTTTTCAATTTTAAACTCTAGCAAGGGCTAGCACCCCTTCAAAACACATGGCTGTAGATATGGGGCGGGGGACACTCAGTATTCCGTGTAACTTTGAGGAAGTCATTGTTAGTTACTGTGGCCAAAGATTTAGCTCCTAGTAATGAATGTTGGAAATTGAAAGAAAAACAGCCAGTTAAAAAAAAAATAATCTTGAATCAACACTGCCAAATTAAGACTTATTCTTAGTATTGCAATGACCTCATAACCTTTTACATCAAGTCAAAACAACGTCTCTCTCCTACCAGCAGCAGATTATCTGCCCTTTTTGGTATTGCTGTTCTTGCTGTGTTCTTCCTGTCATTTGGGACTCGGATACAGCGAGTGGAAAGACGACTGCTTGGCAAAAATGACTCAGCCTGGGCTCATTTGTAAACTGACAATTGTATACTGGAAAACATGAAGGGGAAACCAAGTTTGGATTGTAAACAGTGGGAAATATCAGCAATATCTGCTGCAACTGTTATGTAACACCCGAGTGAGACACTGTGATTTCTGGGCAACGCCTACAATGCCATAACAGAAACACTGAAAAACATAACATCAAAGAGAAAAGGCAGCATGAAGAAGATGAAAAAGAAATAACTCCCCCAAAAAACCTCAAGAATTCAGAGGTTACTGTAACAAATCCCTGAAGAGATTATGCACAGGTATTGAACTCAATAAATACAAGATGCAAGCATCATGCACGAAGACAATTCTTTCAGTTCCTTTGCATGACAGCTTCAGTTGACTCTTAAACACAGGGTGGCTATTAGACTGGGGCAAACCCTCCTTTGCACTCTCTGCTCCCTGGCTGCCTCCCACAATTCAGGGCAGAAGCACAGAACAACCACGCATATCTGCTCTGGCTGGTCCCTCTCTGCTCCTGTCACCCAACAATGTCTTGGTTGTCTCAGATGTGTGAAATGCAGGCACCCCTGGGTTAGGTCCCCACAGGGATTGCACAGAGTGGATGACTATTAGACAAAACAAAACAAATTTAAAAAGAAAAGGAAGGAACTGAACTTTTCTGTACATAACAGGATTGGGTAAGATTTTTGCTGGGGTTACTGGGGAAAGTTCATACATGGATGAATGTGAGCACTCAGCACCCACAGGGATGCTGGTTCTCAGCTGGGATATTGCAAGTGCTACCTGATCAATGCTCTCTTTTGCATACAATAAAATAAAAGTGTTAAAATTGAGTAATCAGCAGAGATAATTTTGTGGGGTGGCCCTGAGTACCTCTTTCCTTTTGTACCTTCTAGGTGACCAGTCTTTGGCTTTGACATGCGCATCAGTTATACTTCAGGGATAAGATATTCCAAAGTGCCACAGAGAAGGTAAGTCAAATTGAAGGTTTGCTTTCATACTGTGGTGTGCTTTCAATATAGTTTTACCTTTTTTTAATCTGTTCATGTGCTACAATTATCTGCACAGCTAAACTACAGTAGTGGTAGAAATCGGCCAAAGGTACATCTGAAATTGTCCCAATAAGGGACAGAAAATGCCTAGATCTGCACAATATTAGAACTGCCAGTCAAAAGCAGCCAGTCTCTAAAGCATGTGCAATGAGTGGCTTTTTCTGTTATACTTCTGAAGTAGAATGAGACTCTATTTCTGCCCTGCTATGCTAAACAAAACCAAAACAAACCAGTGAAAATTTAATTTTAAACAAAGCAGAAATGAATTGCTGTGGAGTTGCTGTGTTGCTGATGAGTCCATGGTCAGCCAAGCAGATATGCACTGCTAACACAAGAATATTGTCTGACAGGTAAAGCAAGAGAGGTTCTAAAAACCCTCTCAACTTCTATTTGCTTTGAAAATCTTTCAAAATCTGGGGCCTAAAGATTATTTGTGAAAGGTCATTTCAACCAAAGTTGAAATTTTGGAGATGCTTAATGTGGGTATAGGAAAATAATAATTTGAAAACTTGTAGACAACAGCTCCATCAGCCCACAGGCTGGTCTCTGTGCAGTACCTGTCCCTCTAGCCACACAGCATCTTGGCTATGAGAAGTGAACTGCAGCCATTATTTTGAAACTGGATTTTTATTAGTAATAGGATCAGTTTCATACATGTAATCTGCTAGGGAATGAGTACATGATCATACTATTTTCCCTGAACACAGCCTTTGAATTTAGAATCTTTCTGTGAAACAAACCCTCTTTGATTTGACCTTTCTATCTCTTGTCAGTAAGAATTCCCTTCTAATTCTCTCCAGTATGTGCTTAAGAACTTTCTGGAATGACCTCTTCCAGAAAGTACAGCCCAAGGTGATTGTCAGCTGTAAATCAAATTACTTTGGAGCTCCAGAATTAGAACTAAGTGACATTTGCAGTGCTGATTTACTCTAATTAAGTACAGCTTGAACCAACTACTGAGTCACAACACAGGCTCCATTCCTGAAGAAATTTATGACACTATTTCTCAAGATGGAAATTGTAGCAGACAGTAACAGATGTTAAAATTGCTCTTCTTCTGTCAGGACCTGCACGTTCAGATTATGTGTTGAAAATTTCTGTGTATTTCTTTTTCATTTGCTTGGCTCCCACTTGCTTTCAATGGTCAGAAGAATTTTCAGAGCTGTTCCATTCAGGGCTGTGCATACACCATAACTGAGCAGCACTATGCTATTGCTTTCATCAACATTTCTGTGGTTCCTGATTACTCATACAATAAAAAGTTCATCTTGCAATTATTCTGAGTAGGTAAAGAGGGGTCTTCATGACTAAAAGAAAAATCTCTTTTTTGTGGTCTCACAGGTCATTTTTAATGGGCTGACAGCATTCTCAAGCTGATGACTTTAAAGCAATACTACTCTACTGCACGCTACAAATGTCGTACAGGCTTCCTCTGATTCATGCCATTCCATAAACACTTAATGGACATTTTATTCAGAAAAAGGAAGCACACAGGTGTAATTTAAATAGAAACAAATAAAATTTGGTGCCTATTTTATAAGACACATTCTCTTAGTGAAGGCAAATCATAAAATGATTTATTTTTCTCCTCTTCTAATATTAGATTTTTTGATGACTACTGATTTTGATAACGGGCTAGTGTGGCCATTGAGCTACACTGGATTAGATTTTCTCCTATGCCATGCATATACTTAAGGGACCATTGATGCTCAAATGTTTGGTGTCACTTTGACCTATTCTGTTTTCCAACTCACCCAAACCAAAAGATGGAGCTTCACAGCACCTGAAGGGAACAGATGAGCAGGAGAGGTGTGGAAGGGAAGAGGGAAGCACTTGTCTTGTTGTCTTTTTCCTGGTGGCACTGTGGTGTATGCATCCCTGAAGCAGCAGCACCTGCAGGTGCCTCCCATTGCTCCCTGAAGGGCTGTGCACATTTGATCAGGTCATGGGTTTTTGCAGCCTCTCACTTTACTCATTTGTACATCAATTTAATACTGCTGTGCCTCAAGGATATTATGTGAGTTAAGTAATTCATTAACATTACAGAAATTACAAAGCATTACTTCTGAAGGTAAAAAATGCTGTGCCTGGCTGCATGTCCTGCTGTTTGGTGTCCTCTCTTGCCTCCTGTCCAGTTTTACTCTAGTTGGGCTGTCATACATTTTGAAGGATGCATGAGAGCTCCTCTGTCTGACCAGGTCCTGTGTGGGGCTCATTCATTTGCTGCATTTATCAGTGTGGTGGCTCCTGCTGGGAGCTCCTGCTCTCTTAATGCCATGACTGCCAACTGTGTCAGATGCTGTGCAGTGCTTTTATGGGATGGATTCCCCTAACCACCAGGGACTGAGGAGACACAACCAAACTTGTTACACTTACAGCTATTTCAAAATTAAACTCTATTTTTGAAGTAAAATCTCAGCTCTGATTTTCTTGTTTGGGTTGAGTTTTTGTTTTGTTTTTCCTTTGGCCATGCCTTATCACCTGGACTGCTTTGCAGCATTTGTCCCTGGAAAACTTTGAGATGTGCTCTCTGACACACAGAGATTTTTCTCCAAGATAGCTTCTTATAGAAGCTCAGTTTACTGTTGATATGATGATTTTACAATCTGTACCAGTTTTGTCTTTTGGATTTGATTGTGTGAAGTCTTGCACGGCCTCAGCACCTGCTGCTGTAAGTGGCCAAAATTAGAATTACACAGTATGTCAGCCGTTATTACTATAGGTACTCAATCTAAGAAAATATTTGGAGAAGAAAATATGGAATGATTCAAAAGAGCAAGGGAAGCTGGTGCCAGATAAATGCAGACAGAATTATGACTGCTAGACAGCCGTGTTTCCAGCTTCTAAATTTTATCTAGCCTGTGGTGATAAAGATAGGCTATGATTATGTGTGCCAGACTTTATGCATGTCTTCTTTTAAAGCATGAGTTTATACTGGATGGACCCTGAAGGTGCCTGATGCTTAATCTTAGAAATAGTTCAACGGAAATAAAGTGCTCAGGAAACAAAAGACAAATGGTCTTTCCAAAACATTTTTTTTTTTGTAATTTGATCCTCCCATGTAAACAAGAGACAATACAACCTTATGGGACTCTCATTAGCCAACAGTCTCCAAACTGCAATGAAAGAAGGATTTCAAAACTATTTCACAATTGTGCTTGGATGAAACTTGTGTTTACTGTATGTAAATGAACGAGACATTCTGTTCTTTTAGGGTTCATCAGATCCTCGCTGTTTTAGCTGGTTTGGCATAGGCAGGAAAGTGATCTTTAGAAGATGCTGGACAGACAAATAGCTGTTTTTCTCTAGAGCTTTCCAGACATTACCAAAAAATAATATATACTTAAGTGCAAATTTTTGGCTCAGAAGTCTTTTAGCTTGATGCTCACTTACTTTTCTAGCTAGAAATAATGACAAAAGAAGTTATTTAATGACAGAGATGTGGAGTCACAATTTCCTGTGATGATAAATTGCTGTTGTATGGGTCACATTATCAAGCAGTATATACTCAAAACATGACTAGTTCCAACAGCTTGAAGCTGTTGATTTCTCTGTATGAGAATTTTCTTTAATAGCTTGGGTGCCTGCATCCAGCTAGTCTATGGGTTGGCATGTGTACCAGCAAGGGAAAAGTCAAGATCCATTGCTCCTTTGGTAAGTTGCTCCTTTACGTACCTATTTGTGTAAAGAACCTGTGTTGTTATACTGTTTTTCTGTTCTCTATTAGGATTTCACTTGCTGAGTTATGTAGGTTTCACAAGTGGTGGTAGTTCGCATCTTAGACTTTTTGTCTGTATGTAAGAAGAGAGAAAAAAACCTTCTAAATTAGACTGCAGGTCTACATCTGCTAAGAACTTCTGCTCTTTTGTGAGTCTTGCTGCAAACAATGACTCCTTGGACCAGTGTCTGGGGCACGGGCATGGGAGTGAAAGAAAGAGCATTTTATTGTTCTTCAGCCTCCTTTGCATTATTGTGCGACCACAGCTGCTGTTGATGGAACTCCAGCTCAGGAATATATTTGTGCCTCACAGAAACTGCTGATGGATCTGTTTATCCAGGCTAGCAATGTCCTTCTATAGCGTTGAGGAGCAAATGTAGAGCAGAATAGTGACTGATGATCCCCAAGCCAGCAAGGAACAATAGTTGCTATGTGCTTAGACTGCTGACACTATGCTATAACCTACAAAATTCCTCTGTCTCAGTTGGCTTTTGTTCTCACCACCATTTCATGCAGATACTCTGGCCAGGCTGGCCCTACTTCACTGAAGGCCACAAGAAGCAGGGAGGGACAATGGCAGAAGTCTGAGCAGAGGGTCTTGGTCATAATTCCGCTACAGGCTTAGTGGAAACTGTTTCTATTGCTGTCCTTCATCTTCATAACATGAATCTTATGACTTCAAACAAATTCAAGATGATACAAGCATGGTTGTCATGGAATTTTGCTCCATGTCATGAAAGGAATACTTTCTTTTTTGTTCTGTGTATGGATATTGAATTTGTTGTTTAGTTTCTTGCCCTGCTCCAGTCCCACACTACTGATGTTTCTAGTGAGTGAAAAAAATTCAAACTTTGTTTTATCTCTTACAGCTTTACTACTGAGATATTGTTGTGCTCAGCAATAACATTTTAAACTACATGGGCATATTTTCCTTGTTTGACCTCTCTAAATCTAAATCCATCAAAATAGTACACAATCCCCAGTCCAGCAGTGCTGTCTGTAGTAACTCTCAATTTATATTTTGTACTAAGGAAAAGTTTTACAAATGTACCAACACCCTAGCACAGTCTGCTGTTACCATTTATGAAGTGTTAAGGGTATTAAGTTACTGTATCATTTTCTCCCTGGGCATAAAGTGACTGGTTTTGTGAGATACTATCAATTCTTGCTGGAATCAGTGGGAACTGAGAGTCCTCAGAACCACAGAGATTTAGGAGTTAATACTACAGGGCAGGTTTACTGTGAGTAAATTTAAACAAAAAGGGCCAAAGCAAGGCTGTTCCAAGTTCTGAAAAGTCTGAAAAAGTCTCAAATTTGCAGTCAGGCCAGCTTTTCAGAGACATTAGATTAATCTACAAGAATAGTTCAATTTTGCTCAAGAATGTGCTCTTGAAGCAGGTCTTCTGATCACCTTGACCCACTGTGTTCTGGTTCTCTCTGCACAGAGGTCTCGGAGTGCATGGCCTGGTTTCTTCGGAATACAGATAAAGGGCAAAGCCACTCCAGGAGGGCACCCGATGTATTCCAACAGCTAATTGGCATTCAATCCACAGGACCAGGCTGCAGTTAACTGCAAGTAAAACCCCTGAGACTTGTAGAGCATGGTGTTAGGTCCTCAGCACTAATTGCTTTGCGCTGCATATCCACAGCTATTACTTATTGCTAGCTTTAGCTCAAGTTTCAGAGAGGCAGCGTATTCCTATTTGACACTGAAATCAACTGTAGGTGCTCATAGTTTTTGTGAAAATTAAAAGGATTCCCACATTCCTGAAAGTGTATGTTCTGTGAAAGATGTCCAGCTTTTAAACCCGAATAGAAATTTTATTCTCTTTCAGATAATAGGAGCAAAATCTGGAAAAAAAATTTCTCAGAATCTTTCTTTGCAATGCATCCGAAATCAGTATTTTTATTTGATAGGTTGCAATCCTTTAAAGTCTTCAGGTTTTATGGACTATTTTTTCCAAACTTGTTTTGCTGCTGACTTATTTGGCTATCTAGAAATCCAGCACAACAGTGTAAATAGTAAACATAACTAAATATATAATATATGCATCATTTGGAATGTCTAAGAAAGCTGCTTCCAACAGATCACAATAGCAGCTGTTTTAAATTCATATGGTAATACAAGGCAGAGACTACTCAAGAGAGTACAATTATTTTTAAATAACGTGTGAATGCTTATTTAGCCTTGCACTGGGCAGATGCTATGAGCCTCAGAACAAAACTGATGCGGACTTGAAAAATCTGTTTTGACATTGCAATGCAGGGAGTAGTACCAACAGCTACACATAGATACTTTGCATGTCTTTGAGCATTTGGGTAGCTCTGCTGTTGAACAAACACAGTGCATCTTTTAGAACAACTAAGTCTTGGGTTTGGTATGGTTTTCATTGCTCTGTACTATGTACTGGCTCACTTCCATCTCTCTATTCCTATTAGTCTGCCTTTTTTTCTATGTACTATATTATTCACAATAAAAGGTTTTGCAGAATCTGTCTGTTCCTGGATTTTCCCTGCTCTTCTAGCATCTATTCTGTTCTTCTACCTGTTCTAGATGCAGTAGTAAATAATGTGAAATTGCTTTAAATTAAGTGTTCATCATAAACCATAGCCCAGTTAGTTAGTTCTAAAGCTAGCTTTACAGTAGATATACTTTTCAAACATCCTAGCTGGGCTGAATTTCTCAGGGAAAGGCAGGACTGGCACAAGGCTGTTATGCAAGAGGCTAATGGGTCTACTTCAGTACAGCTTCTATTTCTTCCAGCTCATTTGCTCTTGCTAGCCCCCCACTATAGTGGCAGGAAAGGAATTGCCAGATATTGTATAAATTCAGGTGCAGCTCATAATGTAAATTAATTTTATTATAAAGGTTTTCTTTCAGATATACTCTGTTTCATCTTTTCACAAAGTATATGCCTCAAAATACAGTGTCTGTACAGATGTATGGAAGGAAACTGTAACTGTAGAACAAGCCTATTGCATCTGTTGATCAAGCAGCCAGTTTGTGTTTTATACATAATCCAGTTTTACAGGGATGAACAGGACATACAGGCCTTAAGGTTTATTAATCTGCAGTAATACCGTAGCCTGTGGTTGTAATATGGGCTGTGAGTCTTAGAGGAGTTGAGAGCCAATACCTCCATTCGCTCTGGGGCTGCTGTTATCCCAGCAAAACAGAGCACAGACTATGGCTTTGTTGAGACATGACCATGATGCATCCCTATACACCTATATACACACATCTGTATACATCAGCATACTTCACGCAATTTTATGAACTTCTCAGACACTGTGAAGAGTAGGGAGGCTGTTGGCAGATGGGATGGGGAAGAGACATGGAAATAGTTCTTAAAAGAATGATTCAAACTATCCACATCAGTGGATGTGAAAGGGGAACTAGCCGCAGGGTAGGCAGTGACCACATCTGCCAAATGTGCACTGTAAAATTATGCTGAGACTGCTTTCCCAGAAATGCCCCAGCCTCCTGACTGGCTCCTTGTCTTCTATTAGTCATAATTCTGAGGCAGTGAACCTGAACATAGTAACTTGGATGTGGGTTTGGATGAACAAAAATGTGAAGATGGTGTTAGAAATACATCTGTGATAGCAATCAAAGCAAGAGAAAAATGTATAAAAAGTACAAAATGAAGATTACGTGACCTTCCTTGTCTTCTTCTATTACAAACTGTAGTTGTCCAGTACATATATAACATGGCCAAAATACTATCTAAATCCATTTATCAATGTGCAGCCATCAAGACTATGCTTAGGTATCAAAAGCCCAAAGATGTTTTAACTGAGAAGTCCACTTTGTCAGTGCAATTTGGCAATTAGTGAAAACCATAATGGGACATTTTAGCTTTTAGTTGTTGTCATTATGCCTTTTTATAATCATTTCAACTCATATGTTACTTTTTAGTGTGCACCCTTTTTTGCATGTTAGAATCTCTCTAAAGATATCATTAAGCAAAATAGCCAAGTAGAGAACTAATGTAGAAGCAAATAATTTTAAAATATTAGTGAGTGTAGCCTAAAATAGACAAAACTACTATGCACTTTAGTCAATCAGTCACTTAAATTGATAGTTGCTAGGCCATATTTCAAAAATTCAGTGAAATGAATAGCATACAGTTACTCTGACCTTGCAAAATAAATAGCAATACCCCGAAGACACACTAAAAACATATAAGGAAGTAGAACTGTTTTCTCTGTTTTAAACAACATTTCATTCAATGGAAAAAAAAGCCAAGGAATACATTTTTCCAGATGATTTAAGATGTAGTATGCTGATACTTGTCTTCCAATAGCAACAATTAAAATAGCTTACTTGTATAACCGGACTGGAGACATTATTTTCACTATTAGCCCATGCTTGTTTAAACAACATTCGTTGCTAAAAACCTGCAGTTCCTTTTAAACACAAAGGCACTTGATTTTTCAGGATTTGTGGGGGGAGTGTTCCCTGCTTTGTTCCAAAACCTGCTACCAGTATGGCAAATAGTGGTAAGTGCACAGACGGATGTTCAGCTCAGAATTCAATACTTAAGTCCCCAAACTTGCAAGTGCTTTTATATTGAAGTCTTCTCAGAGTGTTTTAAGGCCACAGGGTCTGACAGGCCACTACATCTTCAGTCTTCAGTCAAGGCTACCCTAAAAGCCAGAAATGTTCTTAGGTATAATTTTTCAGTTTGTATCTCTGTTCAAAAACAATTCCTTAACAAATAAATTTTAAACCATGTTTAAACATGGTCTTGTTGATTAAGGAGTGCTTTGCAGGCTGCAGTTGTGTATTTGGTCCTCTTAGTTTAGTTTGACCAAATTTTGCTGAACTAACTAACTAGATAAATAAGAATCTGAATAAAAATGAATCTCTTCTGTGATGCAGAGCAAAACAATTGTATTCCTTTGGTGCAGGAGGCTACATTTATTCTCAAAGAATGAATGATGCTTCTGCTTGGATGAATAAACAGATGAGAGTCATTTCAGCCTATGCTCCATTAGGAACAGTGGAAAGAGACACTTGCTGAATTTGAAAATGCAGAAATAAGAAAAAATTTTTTTTTTTACCATTCCAGTTTTTCAATAGCAAGATAAAGGGAACTCTTTAGAATGATGACAGAAACCTTCAGGGAATGGGACTGAACCTCCACTCAGCTCAGAGAAGCTGCCCTACAGTCTCACGACAACAGCCGGATTCTTGTCCTACTGTGGCAAAGGTGGGTGTGTAAAAAAAAAACACTTAAACCAGACTGTATCTTAATGGCAGGTGGCCACTATTAAAAAGTCATTATTTGACAGAATGTACAACTCAGTAGTATGAGATTTTTTTTTTTAGCCTATTTCTTCATCCAACTTTACTGTGCAGTTAATGCTGGTTGATAGTTCTTCAGTTGTTCTTGGCTGCTCATAACATCCAGGGGAGCATGGAGAGGCAGAACTGTCCTGGGACTACATCAGTAATGAATTCCTCAGCCCTAGAAGTTCAGAAAGACAAATATAATGTTAAAGAAACTTTTCTGCCTCTCCTGGTGTAGACACGGTGGTCCTATGGATCTGTGCCAAGATTTCTAGAAGCATCAGCTTTGTACTAGTAATTGTGTTTCCTTTGAGAGCAGCTCAGACCCACAATTCCAACTGAAACCCGCTCCACCTTTATCCATCAACTTTAGAACAAATTAGCACTCTTGGGCTTCTCTGATTTGCTTGGTAACTTTATGAAAAGCATGCATTTTAGATGTGATTAAATACATCTGTGGGGTTTTTTTTACCAGTTCCTAAATCAGGAAGATGTAGCAGTTAACATAGCTTCCATTAAAAATGCTACTCTGTCTCTATTTTGTCAAAAAGAATTATTAAGGAGAGCAGAGGTCACACACATTGCAAATATGCTTCTGCTAAAGCAGTGTATTCCTGGAGGAATAAACACAGACAGTGCTGAATTACTTTGTCATCACTAGAAATTGTCAGAGTCCCATAACGTCCAGGAGAGCAGACAGGTTGGCAGCTACACAGAACCAGAAAAAAAATGCTCAAACTGAAAAGTGCAATGAACTCTTTAGTCTAGTGCATGTAACTATCTTCAGCAGATTGTAAAGAATAAGATGGGCTGATGGGAAAGAGCAGTTTTCAGCTGCTTCAGTGGTTAATGTGGGGGAAGGCCTGCTGGCAAAATGAATCTCCTTGGTGCTGCACCTTGGTGAGATAATTTCGCAGTGAATGGCCAAGGAACTTCTTTTCTTTTGAGAAAAAACAGATAACTAATATAAATAACTTTCCAGCAAAATAGAAAAACAGTCTTGTAAGTATTAATAGCCTATTTAAGTTCTGCAAAAGAGAGGTTTCTATGATTCATTTTTTTGAATGTGAAAATGGGATGTGGTAATGACAGTCTTTTTTAAAGGTGTGCAAAATGAAATTATTCATTTGGCAAATGCGTATTGAAGAAATGCTAGTATGACCTTGTGGCTTCTTCTTCGTCGTCTGTAAAGATGCTAGTTATAAATACTAATTTGAAAAGTTTGTTTTGCTCATTTAAGAATCGTAACTAAGAGATTTTGCTGAGCCACTGCCCTACTCTTGGATGAAGGTCACTAATACTCTGTTAAGATAGACAATCTTGAGGCACTGATGCTTGCTGGGGAGATGACTGTACTACTCTGTTGGATCATCTGGCCTCTTTTCCCCTCTAAAATAATCAGTGTAACTCAGTCAAAATATTGCTGCCACATATTGTAAGTAATAGCGTAGGTGTAAAGTCTTAATGGGAAACTTAAAATTGCAGTTAAAAATGGTAACTAAAAAAAAAAATCATTATAGATTCATGGAATGGTTAGAGTTGGAAGGGACCTTAAAGATCATTGAGTTCCAAACCCCCTGCCACTGGCAGGGACATCTTACACTAGACCAGGAAACAATTCATTCTGGGAGATTTTTTACCGATCCTTAGCAATGATCTAGACGAGAGAGTTATATTGTTTATAACTGCTGCCTTGCAACATGAACGCTTGCAGTTGTGCCTGCCTCCAGGTCTTCCTTTGCTGGTCACACACAGTTCCTAAACCTCCTGATATAACTGCTCCATTAAGGCTGCAGTAATCCTCTGGCACTGCTGGACTGAAGTGTTCCCTGAGTCACACGCCTCTTTGGAAGGTACTCACTGTATTCACCTTCTCTTTCAAGACAGAAACACCTCCCCTTGTCCTTTCCTGTCTAATTTCCATTAGACAGATGGAAAGCAAGTTTGACTGTCTAGGGCACGCGAAGTATAGCACCTCGGTCCTTTCGGCCCCCTTATGTGGATAACAATACTTCAGCCTCTCTGTCTCCAACGCAACTGAATTTTAATTGACTCAACTGCAACGTCCACACAGGCAAGGTAAGGCAGGTAAAAAAACCCCACCTGTCTTAAACCTTCCTAATGATCACTGGTTCGAAACTATCTCCTTTCTTGGGGTTGCCATGAACCATAACAAATCCTTTCAGACTGTAAATGTTCTACTGTACACCAGTGAAATAATTTTTTTCTGATGTAATTTCCCCTCAATACAAATTCATGCATTTCATTTTATTTTAGTAGAATCAAAACTTTCCCTTATATTTTTGGAATATATTCATGGGAGATGGGGGTGAAAGATGCAAAATCACCACCAAAAAAAAGAAAAATCACAGTCTGTGAGCAATAATATAATACGAGGGATATAACAGAGTACCGTGCTGCTGTACAACGGATTTTACATTTCTGTCCTTTTAGAACTTTCAAAAGGTTATGGAAATTGGGCACCACCATCGTTTTCATCTAGCCATTAGGTGAAATATCAAACCTCCTTAACCATCCCTGGAAAGACATTCTTCACACCCTGTCGCCTGCAGGAGGCGTGGCGACCTGGTTCAGGAACGGCACGTCGGCCAACCCCAGGCCGCTCGGTCCATCAGCTCGCCGACACCAATGTGGTGGACGGCAAATGGCGTTTATTGATAGATAACACGCCATTATATAGTCTGGGTTCACAACATCACTTCCGTCTGCTTACATCCTGAACTAAGTGCTAAATGCTATTGGCTATAGGGAGGGGGGGGGCCTATCTTTCCGTACATCACGAGATCTTCCAGTCGCCAGACCCTGTACTGCAACAACACCCACACTAAATTTCTGTGGGAAAGGTATTATTGTCCAAGTCATAGTAATTCAGAAAAAGGTAGGTAATTCATTGTTTCAAAAATTATATATGTGTATGTATGGGGATGCATTAAAAAGATCATGGCCAGAGGTCAAGGGAGGTCATCCTCTCCCTCACTCTGCCCTGGTGAGGCCACATCTGGAGTACTTTGTCCAGTTCTGGTCCCCCCAGTTCAAGAACTTCTTGAAGGTACAGCAAAGGGTTACAAAGATGATCAAGGGAAAGGAGTACCTCTCTTATGGGGAAAGATTGAGAGACATGGTTCTTTTTAGCCTGAAGAAGAGAAGACTGAAAGGGGATTTTATCCACGGTTATAAATATCTAAAGGACAGGTGTCAAAAGGATGGGGTCAGGCTCTTCTCATTTATGATTGGGGGCAACAGATGCAAGCTGGAACACAGGGAGTTCTGTTTGAATATGCAGAAAAACTTCTGTTTGATTAAATACATATATATTTGTACGTTTTATATACAGTGGAGATTATATACAGTTAATGAATCTTATCTGCAAGTGTCTGCTGCCAGCTATGCAGTTTCCCTTAGCCTCATACAATGGCATTGTCTTGAAAGGGCCTCAAAGGGAAGATATCTATTCACCATTAGTATTTCCACAGTTCTTGGGGAGCTTATGTAGATATGGCATGCAAGGACTACATGAGGCCAACTATTTGGTTTGGTTTTATGTGAGAATTTAGCAGATTTCATGATTCTGTACATAACTACAACACCATCATGAAGATGAATACTGGTAGAGTTAAGCCCAACCTTGGCAACTGCTAGGATGAGAATAAGAAATTGGAACCACTTGAACATTTAATAGGATAGAAGACAATGCAAGAGGGGAAAAAAGAGAGCCTAGTACTACTAATATAGAGAACTATGAAATTTGACAGTTCCTTGAAATATTCTTTGTCCTAGAATCTGCCAGAACTCTCATGACGCTTGTTCCTACCATTGCACTGATTCAAAATAACAAAGAATGCAGCATTACAAAAGTTTGGCTCATAGGAAATCGCTTGTTAGAACACAAGAGAGCTTTCTGGTGTACATTTTTCATATCCTGTTACAAAAAGATCAAGACAGTTTGAAGGATGTGTATTCAGCTGAGAAACGTTAAAAACGCCACTTCTAGCTTAAGACATACTTTTGATATTGTGTCTATTGCATAACTAAAAGCTGTTAGGCTACAATGAAATTTGTCACCTATATTTTACACTTGTATTAAGTGAAAGCATGAAAATTGACCTCTAGTAACACTAAGTTTGACAATTCTTGTACATGTAACTGTTCCTAGAATGGTTTTATAAACCAGGGCTGTCAAACACATCTTGCTGTGATCTTTTGGGAGACGGAAAGCTACACTGTATTTTTTTAAGCCATTTTTACTGTCTTACAACGTCATCTTAGGTCATATTAAATCATTTGCAGTGAATTATTTTTTAGGCAGAAAAGCTTATCAAAACTGAAACTGAGAATTCGTCTGTCAAGTTAGAGGTGCAAAAAAAAAAAAAGTAATTTGTAATTGAATTCGTGTATCCTTTGAAATAAAGTAGCTAATCTAAAAGTAAGCAAAATGAAATGTTTGAAAGTACAAGAGACAAGTGATATCCTGCCTGGCTGACTTCTAGCTTCAAAAGCTGTAACAGCATGGCTCAGACTCGTGCATGAAATTCTGCAGTTCAGTTTTATTTTGTGCACATTTGGTGTCACCGCATGGTCTGCACCTTGGCACCACCTGAGCCAATAGTCAGCATTTGCTTAACTCTGCCTTGATAGCCTCAGCTTAATCCTCCAGTTAAAACTGAGCATATGCCAGAAAGCAAAGCTTAGCTGGGGCTTTCACATACATACTTTGCACCAGAACACATTGTAAATATTGAAAATAGCGATTTGGGGTTTTGTGCCGTATTCCTAATATTTTTGGGAAGGCACGGAAAAATCTGTAGATTGAATGCAAGATGAATGAAGTCCTGTTATGCTCCCTGAAAATGAGAATCACAAGGAAAAAAACCTACCCTTAGTTTGCTAAAACAAACTTTGGATGAAATTTAAGAAAATATGCCATATAGCACAAGACATTTTCCCTAGACTCTCTTCTCAGAACAAGAATGTTAATCTCAGAACAACAATGTTAATAAAAAGGAAATTAAGTAAAAAGAGGTGGGAAAGGAGCCCCACAGTGTGCTGGACCTTACTGGGTGCCGGGTGCCACTAACGGAAAGGAATCAGCAGCATTGCATTAGACCAGGAACACATACTACATGGAGGAAGGAGGGATTGGCCACCGTCACACTACACTTCCAGCTCGCTCACTCTCTCACATGATGACTTTAATTTTACACAATCTTTATCCTGAATGGGAATCTCTGTATTTTAAGAGCTGCAAAGTGTTGTACAACTAACTTGAGAAATGTCAATTTAGCTCAAACCTTTTGAAGCCTCTGTATTTCACTGTGTAATTTCTTTTTTTTCTTCTCAAATATATCATCCATCAGCACTGCATAAGGACAGTCTAAACCAACGTCCATTCACCTGCTGTTCAGCGCTTTGAGATTCTTCGTCAGCAAGCTCCTTCTAGCAATTATTTATAGCTCAACATCTCAGCGAGATAATTGCAGGTAACACTCCTGGAAAGGCAACTAAACAGTTATTGCTCATAGTGTGATTATGTTAATTACCAATTCTCTTTGATGTGCTACTTTTGGACGTGCTGAAGCATGGGGTCAATTTCCAACCTGGCTCCTGAATCCATCAGTGCTGCTGTTAGCACCAGGGATAGGCTTCTCTACCAGGACCCTTGGTGCACATCTCTCCCTCTCTTGCTAAATCAGGTGTAATGTTAGTGTCCTCCTAGTGTGTTTTTAGAACATTCTTGAGAAATAGAAATGCCTTCAACTCCCTTCTTTTTCAGGGAGTTTTCCTATGACCGTTGATACTCTGTGCAGACTCACCTATTTTATACCAGTCCACCTCTACTCCTTGAATGACATTTTTGCTTGACATCGATGTACGTTCCAGAGCTGCACTTGGTTGATGTCATCTCATCATCAATACTTTCTGTATTCCCCAAATTCCTCTCGGTACTGGTACTAAATTTTTAAGTGTTCTATGGTCCTTTGCATTTAGGTCCTGCCCATGACATGGTGATTAGTCATTCCTCTCACACTGGAACCTCTTGTTGCACAGATCTTCTGGCAATTCCACTACCCTTGCAGTTTTTCACAAAACATCATATCCGTTATGAGTCCAGTCCCTACTGCGATGATACACATGCAACCAGCACATTTCAGTCAATCAGTCATTTTGGATCAGACAGACCATTCTGCCTGCAGTAGCTCAAAAGAAAACATATTCAAGCATTTTTTTCTAAGCTGCTTTGATGCTGACATGTGTTTTCTCCTTGTTAATATGCATTATAAACTCTCATTGTACCTTTCTGTTTCAAAATGATCAGGAGTTGTATGTGGTTTGATAGCATGAAATGTGCCAGTTGGGCTGAAATGAAATTTTGCTTTGATTCCAGCAGTTCTCCCTCTTAATCTTCATATTGTATTTTGGCCGTCTGTTAGGTTTATTTAGTTTTATTTAAGTTGTGCTTAATATTTGCTGTGCTTGACTCTCCATTCACATCCACATGTGGAAATTTAGAGTAACTATGGCAAAACCAATGAAATTATAGCTTAGATTCAGTTGTAAGTGAAGGTGTAGCTGCAGCTTCAAGGCTTAGTCTCAGCAGATTCGGTTCTTTATATCATCTACTACACTAATAACAAATAAATATAACACAATAATACACAGAACAGATCATGAATAGTAGTGATAAAATGAAAAAGATATCTTCTTTTAGCAAGAATAATTTGTTACTTCACAATAAAATCCCACGCAGTTTTGCTTAGATTTCTTCTACCAAATCTCTATATCTATATATCAGTATAGATCAATTTCCAATCCTAAAAAACCCCTCCATGTTATTATAATATGACAGTGCTGAGGGCGCTTAAAATAACTCTGTAACTATCACAATTGGAGTATTAAATGTTAAGAAGTGTGAGTTTCTGACCTCAAGTAATATCTTCTCCCCAGCTTATGAATGTTCTTTGTGACTTTTTTGGTATGTACAGGAGACCTCATTTCTGATGTGCATTCCCACTTTTAGCATTTGGACCTTCTGCTTGTTTGCTGTTTGATAAATTGGTTGTCTGTCAAAATGACTTGCTAAAATTAGCTGAATGCTTGCATTCCACATCTGTATGCAAGGTTGAGTAATTGGGAGTCATTACTGAAATGGTTAAAAGAGGAAACAGCAATGTGGGACTCTATGTCCTGAGGGCATACAGTGCTCTCAGAATCTGTAGAAAATAAACTACTTAAAATAGAAATAACACAACTCACAGGTAATGCATGGAGTAGATACAATACAGTTTATGCAGCAGATGGTATCCATTGACAGTGGCAGACTCAACAAGGCATGATTTTCAGTTTATCTATTGTTGAACACAGGCCCAAAAGTTGTTGAATAGTCCATTCAAAGCAATGATTCTACAAACTCCAAACCATGAATGACTTCGCCTGGTGGGAGACAGTGTCTGTTGGTGTGCACCAGTAAAGAAAACTTAGAAATATATTGCTCTGGAAGAAACGGTGCACCTGATGGGCAATGATTGCTTTCCAGAAGATAGTATTTTACTCCCAGGAGATGAAGGCACTACTTTGACTGTATACATAAGTGGTGTGCTCTGTCAGATCTGCTCTGAAGTCCTCTTTTCTTCAGGTGCTGCATACTCCCTTTGGAGCAGATGTGGGACAGATGACTTGCATTCTCCCAACACAATTATCTGCAGACTGCATCTCAAGAAACGGAGTCTTACCACACTGGTTAATGAAAGCTGTAAGGTCACTTTACTTCTCTTTGCCTGAAATGGAATTAACTTCTTTGTAAATGCTGAAAATTTAGTTTTGGCATCCCCAGAGTGAAACAGCAAGGAGATCTAAAGCGGGGCAGCACGTACTGGAATGTTTATTGCCTTGCCCTTGCCAGAAAAGCTAAAGCATGATCTTTCTGGGCACTATTAGTGGTTGAGGTGAGCTGAATTTATGGCTCTTAGTCACTTGCTTATTTTGGAAGGGTGTCTGAACACATATATATTGAAACAGAGTCCAGAACACCACTTGTGGCATTTAAATCCCATAATGAATCACAAGTTGAGGATATGATTCAATATCTTAAATTGCATTATCAGATTTGTGATTCATGGTCAATGACACCAAGTCTGGCAGTATTCAGAACGATGCCTTTAGGAACAACAATTTTTGATGACTTTTCTTATGGTCATGAGGTCAAGGTGGTATGCACTCAGGTCACAGCACTATGTTACTGCAGTACAAGCAGCGTGTTGCAAAGGAAGTGCTGTGTTGCAAAAAGCACTTGCAAAGAGCATTTGTCCCTAACTTTCACCAGCTGTTCCAGACTGCAGCAAGAATTTCAAAATTAGTTTCCTTCAAAATATTGAGTATACTCCATATATTTTATATAGAATTGCAGATAACTGTAAAAATGCTTTTTATCCCTGTCTCCTCTATTCTCAGTGTACTTAGATGCAGGGAGGTAACACCAGTTATAACTCTCCTACCTTCTCCAGCAGTATTGTGGCCGATATCCCACTTCGCTAGACTGACTTACATCCCTACATGCTTCAATGTTATGTGACTGGCAGAAACTGCAAGACTGGCCAAATGATAATGCTTAAGATCTATGCTGCACAGCCAGCAATGGCTGCACTAGCACCAAGGTACTGGGGATTCAGGCTTCTTAAAGCAAAGACTTTTTTAACTGGAAGAAGAAAGAAAACCAAGAAAAATGGCATTTTTAAACAAGGATATTAAGGAATAATAAATTCTAACTGTTGGTACTCAGAATACACCTTGGAGGAACCTCAAACTAAGAGGAAGAAAGTAAGTGAACCAACTATTTGTAATACAGCCAAATTAAAGAAGTCTTTGAATTGTTTTCACAGTCCTCTTGCCAATTTGAGAGGAATTATGCTATATTCAGTGGTAACAAAGGCTGTGCTGATAGCCAACCAACAGCAAATACTCATTCCCTAGTTCTTGTATGTTTACCTGTCTTTACAATAGTAGACACAGGAAAGATTCACAGGTATTTCTAAGAACTACACCACCCTGAAATTATAAATGATGGTCTAAGTCAGGCATTGAAGAAAGTGTCGATGAAGGAGTATGAGCAGACAGAATTTATAAGCAGCCTATTTCTCATGAAGTTTGTCTGCAGATGCTGACAGACACAAAGTCTGCAAGGAAGCCTCTGAGATCTTACGGCTACAATTTAGGTAACATCATTAAGCAGAAGTGTGTGTGAAGACATTGTGCGTCTAAACTTCGTTCTGTGATTCACACAGTGAATAGTGCCACTCACACCTAATCTGCATTTGGCTGACTTGCCAAAACATTAAAATCTGTGAAAAAAGTAGCCTACTGAATTTAAAGTGGGTGACTTACTTCAAGACAGTGTGTTCTTAGGACAAATAGGGGAAGCCCAGGACAATTTGAAGTCTGGAATGGCTAGTTATGGTGAAAGTTAAATAATTTCCTCATGGCTGACTGCTGGTAAATACTAACAGGCACAAAACTATTTTCTGTAGTAGCAGATGACACAGAAATGGGGACATTCTCCGCTTCATAATCTCTTGTTTCAACAGAAAGCCTGTTACTTCAAGATGCAAAAGACCTGGGTCCTGAGGCAGCAAAGCACCAACACAGCTCATGGATGGTAGATCCAGTGTGTTTTCTGATTACTTAGCTGTTAGGTTTTCTCACAAGTATTCTTGTGCTTTGCTTCCATACAGCCAATATGGCTCCATGAAGCAATAAAGCCGTAACATCTTCCTTCCAATCCTTCCCTAAAACTCTGCTTTCCCTACCCAAGGTTTGATAGCAGTTAGGCTTGCCCATGCGCTAGGGCTGTTGCTACCCATGCTGTTCAAATATTGGCTCATGATTTCCATGTGATTCCCCAGCTGCGTAGACCCATGTGTTGTCTCTAAGACTGTAAATGCAGCATGGCAGGAACCTCCACTTTCTGTTCACAGCCAAGAAAATAAAATCATTGTCCAAGAAATAGCTCCCAGGCATAATAATAATAAAACTACTAATGCTCAAGTAACAACAATAAGAACATACCGAGCAGCCCTGCAGGATTCTGGAGGAGACTGATCAATATCCTGCAGGATAAATCTTTTTTATAAACAAACATGAGCAAATTTTATTCATGCCTCAAGCTGGCATAAAGCAGACCAGGTTGGATACAACAGGTAATTAAGATACACCACTAGATTCTTAGGTTTTATATGTCATTAACTGTTCCCATTTACTTCTCCCATGCTGTAAACCCATTCCTGATGCTCAGGTATTACTTACAGTTTCTATAAAAGAAGGAAGCTCAGCCTTATTATCTCACAAAATGGCTTCCTTAGTCCAGGCTGGATAAAACTAGTTAAAACTCAAACAAGCGGTGCTATGTGCTGAGTGCTTCCTCTGCTGCGACGTGGTGTTCATTTTTCAGTAACAGAACAGATGGGGTTGGTGACAGGTTGACTAGGATACATACACAGAAACCTGTGCATCTGTCAGGAGAGGAAGTCATTTGTACCAACAATCATTTTGATTTGCACAGATCAAAGCCTTCGGATTTGGGCTCTTATCTAGCAACAAGCACTTCAGTCATAGTAACCAATTATGCTCTGCTATTGTGCACCTAAAATTTCTTAGTAAAAAAAGCCCTTCTGCCATTTATACTGGCAGTGATGGTGAAAATCTGGAAATGACAAACTTTTGTTGGAAATCATGTATTCACTGGAACTCTCTTATATTCCATCTTCAGTACCTGGGGTTTTTTTAACATTCATTCTCCCATTCCTAAAATGAGCTGCCAGTCAACCTCACTTCTTAATTCCTGCAAGAACATACCTATTTATCTTGTCTTCAGCATAACAGCAATTAAAAAAACCAAACCCCAAACACTGTATGATAAGTTTAATATCACTACATGACATGTAATTTGTTTAGTGTGTGCCCAGCTTATTCCAAGAAAGAAAATGCTCAGGCTTGTTTTCCTTAGAACAAAAAGGGTATTTTAAACACGCAGTTTCACTACACCACTAAAGTGGAGCAAGGGTATTCTCTCATCTCCACTTGAAGATCAAGCCTCTGACAGTGAGGTCCAACATGAAGCAAGCAGTGGTGTTTCTCTGCTGGATTTTCCATCACTTTTAGTTGCCATTGTTGGTATGCAAACTCACCTGTTCAATATACCTTCATTCTGAAGAGCTTAAAGCTGTCCTGTAGATTTTATTCACCATCACCAGTATCATGCATGGGTCTTTCCCCTCGTTAAGATATATGATATGAAAAAGAAACACAAAAGAAACACAAAAGAGAGAAGCACAATAACAGCGTGTGTTTTATTCCCACAGACTTTGCAGTTTTTCTAACCATTGTCCCAATCTGCCCCCAGGGAGCTCCAGGGAACATGATGCATCTATTGCTGTTGCTCTTTTGACCTCCAACACTGATCTGCTGCCCAATAAAATATCTCTAAAAGGACGACATGGTGTCACAGCTGGTTTAGAACCTGAGAAAACCAGCTCTTTGCATAAACAGGCTCTATCTTCCCTTTGTCCTTTTAAGAAATGTAGAAAATAATATACTTTTTTACGAGATTATCTGCTATCCAGTACTCTCTACTTTGTGCAAAGGACAATACAGAGTCATTAACACAAGTGAACATGTAATGTAATGTCCTCTGCCCAGCCACCTGTTATATATACTTTTGTACTTGACTGAGTAGATTAGGTAAAGTACAATATTTTATAAAGAAAGACCGTAATACAAAGAAACATTTTCTTTTGTGCTTCTCTGTCATGGATATGCTCCCTTCTACTGCAGTGGAAGAGATACATTAAAATTAATATTCTAAGCTGGGATTTTCAAAGCAGACTATGCCAGTGAAGTGTCCAAAAGCCACTGACATTCAATAGGGGCTAAGTCCTAAACCCTTTTGAAAATTCTTAGCCAAAACCCATTAATGCATACTTCAAAGAGATAATATTCACAATTCTATTCTAGGAGTCATTTTCCTAACAGACTTTCATTCTTATTTCTAACAGGTCCTTCTTCCCTAGATCCTAGCCCCCTGATGGAGTACAAAACCAAATTGCTTCTACGTCCTTTGTAATGCAGACCTCACCTTTAGCTCTGCCTCTTTTGAGACATTCATTTTTATATTTAATGACACATAAAGATCTGTCTAAAAGATACAAAATGAAACTCTTTAATATCGCATTTCCATCTTTTTCTTGTCTCACCAGTCATTATGCCTCTTATAAAAGGACCACAGGGACCAGTTCATCTACATATTTTGACTCCTTACTGTGAAGAGTCAATTGAGTCACATGTTGTGTTTCTTGCTTATGGTCACTTATCATATTTTAACAAAAATTAATTCACCCCCACTAATCTAACATCCCACTCTGTCAGCCTTTCCTACTAAAACACAATGCTACAGGATTTGTAGTTTGGAGCTTATCACATTTTTTATTTCAGCTGTTTATAGTAATTACTCCCCACACCCATAGCACAAGAAGACTTCATTAATTAAATAAATCACATACAAAAGATGTGAGCTGATCTCAATTTTTGCAATTAGCTATTCAAATAGCTCACCAGAAAGCAGTTTTTAATAGAATTAGAGTCAAGTGATGCTGTAGTAGCAAAACCCTACTAAGAATCTGCTACACTATATTGACACCTTGTGGCTGGTTCATCATAATGCAAAGTATTCATCCAGACTATTGTAAATAAGAGGGACTATAATATAAAATCTGTATTTTCATTTTAAGTACTCACAGTGGCTGCAGGCCTGATACAGTGTCTAGATTAAACTCAGTTTTAACTTTTAGTCTGATCCCAATCCAAATTCAAGTATATATGTCCTTCAGTGCTAAGCATAAGACCAAGACATACACACTTCCTACTTCCACTACAATTCAGGTCTCTCTGGGATCCAGAGTGTGTGTCCTGAGCTTACCTCAAACTGCAGCATCTCTGGCTGACATGTACTTCAGCCTCCGCAGTAAAGTTAGCAGAATAAGGAAGGAACGGCTTTTGTTGTAATGACACCTGCTGCCAAAATACAATGAGACTGAAATTGTAGTTGCAGAAGGAAGTGCAAGCTTTGAGGTATGCTTGTGAAATAACTCTCTGGAAAGGTCAAATGGAATGAAGATGATACATGTGGTCAGTCTTTTTTTACTGCTTACTCAACAAAGAGGAAGTGGCACGATGCAGGAAGCCTGTTTAAAACAGGCAGATGGGCTGTGACACAAACCTGAGACAGCTCATCTGCTCAATATGTAATCATTGTGTTTGAAACCATTTTCATACAATTGTCCTGAGCAACACATAACTACCGTAAATTTACAAAGGAAAGGAACTAGTGAAATGTTCATAGATGGAAGGATTTGAAAAGGATTCAGATAAATCAGTTATTACAAACAGTGCTCTGGCCAGTGTTCAGTGAATCACTGAAAGACATCTAATGATTTCCCAGGAAGACTGCCTCCACCATATGACCCTTGAAAACAGTCAAATAACACTGCTAACTTCACAAATAAATTACCCTTCCCCAAAGACCGTTGAATCTGCTTTGGTTCATTCCCTTGCAAAGCTAGAGACTCCCTGAAGCTAGTGAGTTTAGTGAAAAAGGGTACATGAATCAGGACTTTGGTTTCCTGTGAGCAAATACTGTCCTACAAATTAAGGGCCAGTTATCTAGATTTTGTGAGAGAAATGGGCATCAGGCAGTCCCACTTTTCTCCTGCTCATTTGCTGCTTGGCATAAAAATAGTACACTGCTTGGAGGCCTTGTTGGAGCCCTGGCAGAAGAATCAGTGTGACCCATTGCTAGAGGTGGCACACCAGGAGCTGGGATGATGTTCTGGAGTCCATGGAGACCTTGGATACCTTTGGGCAACAATGGCTGAGTTGTGAGGCTGACTGCAGTGATGGCAGGGGCTGACTGCGTTGTTGGTGTATCTGAAGGAGCAGGAGGAGAACAGATAGAGGGATTTTTGTGGACAGTGGGGCCTCTCAAGTTCAGAAGAGACAGTGACAGTTTCTCCACAGTCCTCTACATGTATAACACTATCTTGCAAGCCCAGCTCCAAGATCAGGCAAAACCAAGGATATGAAATGGCAAAGGAGGAGGGCATGAAGGACGCCTGGACTGACTGGACTGGATCTCGCCCATTTCTATCTCTATACAGAACTCCACAATAGTGGTTTTGAGGTTTATACAATTTAAGGGTTATTAATTTCCTGCATTTGTTTAATGCTGTTCATTGAGAAAAAGATGTGGTCCCTGAAGGTGTTTTGACCATGTGGGAGTCTCTAGTGACACAACTCCACCAGGACGCAGATAGGAATTGATTGATGTGCATGGGAGACCTTCCAGCAAGGCCAAGACCTGCTGGGTAAACCCTGCCCCTCACAATGGAACTCAGCCAAGTAACCTCAGCTTAACGACGTTCATTAACATTAAACAATCTACAAAGTTTTGTTAGTTCAAAGTTCGGTAGAGTTAAATGATGATTCTTTGAAAAGAGTTACAGTAATAAATTCATTGTCATGGAACAAGACACAGTTCAAAAAATTATTCCAAAAATAACTCAATGTTATATACTTTTTGTTCTAAACTGTTTTTTTTTAAATATTCCTTAAGTTACTGTACAATAAGTTACCACAAAACAGTGGCTCAATGCAATAATCAGTATCCTCGATATTGCCATGCAAGGAGTTATGGGAGAAAAAAACAGTCTTTAAGGAAAGTAAAGGCAGCGTGTCCTAAATGTAAATTGAAACCTTGCATCACTACAGATGGAAGTAAATTGATTGTGAATTTCTCTCCTCTCTCCATATATACTTATTCTCAGTATTCAGAAAAGGAAAAGACTGCTCTGTGAAATTATAGAACCTTTATCTTCTGAGTCAAAGGAGGAGTGGGGTTTGGAGGAAGGTGGAAAACATTCTTGGGAAGTCCAGCATTCTGAAGTACAGCAAAACGAGCTACAGCTGCTCTCCAAAGCTGATGTGAAGACACAGCACATCTCGGCAGCAGGATGCTGATACAGAAGTGACATGTACAATCAACTGTAGTACAGATCAGTCCAGAACTGTGGCCATTCCACATGTTCTTTGCAGTAAAAGAAGTTTTCTGTCTCAGCAAGCTCTTCGACATCCAGAATTCATCTTGCAACTTAAACAGCTCTCTTCACCCTGGTACACCATTCCAAACAGCCAGTTTGCACAAATGCATTGTGTTTTGGAGATGGAGACAAATTCATTAATGTGCACTTGAGCTATTCTATGCCTGTTGTCCTCTGTGACTATGAAATTTCCCAGGGATTTTAATTGTTAAATTACTAAGCCAGAGTGACTAAGAAACATGCTCCAGGCCACACAGAACCTCAGTATACCACAGTATAGCAGGGAACTGAAACAGATATCAATGTAATACTGTAAGCCCAACGCAAGTTTCCTTTTTCTTTCTTATTCTTCCCTTCCTCTTTCAGTCTAATAATAGCCTATGAAATCTCACCCTCTTTTAAATCCCCGCCTTTCTACCTTTTGGGATCCTGCCCAAACCCCTTCCTCCCTGCCACATATTCTCACATCCTCTCTGCTCTACAGATAACTACAGGAGTGAGCACTGCGGCTGTCTGGATGACAGCCATCAGCCCAGCTCTCTCCACTCTGTGGTTTACACAGCTCTTGAAATGAATACATACTGACTCATGAAAATGATAACAGATGTGAAAAAATTACAGCCTCACCACCTGTTGCTAATGTAATGGATTTAATTACTGGCAGACGGCTTGAATTATTTTGAGGTCTGTTACAAAAGGAAGACTTTTTCCCCCTGTGGGAGACCCTTGTTGAGAAACTTGCGGTTCCATAGAGGCAAACAGCTACAGGGGACAACCTTGTGAAGTGAAACCCTCCTTACAGACCCTTTCCTGCCAAGAATTTCTCCTTGCTTCATTCTCTGATGTGTTAATTATTTCTTTGCCTGATAAATTTATCTCAGTTACATACTTTCAAAGTCTCCACAAACTAACCACAATTTGAGCAGCTGCTTTGCCCACCATACTGATATTTGCCCTGATACTGACCAGTGGTTTTGCTGCTATCGTTCACACCACAGAGAAAGGGTGGTACAACTGAAGTCATACTCACTCCAAGTACTCATTGTAAGCAGAAAGATATCTGTGAATAGAATATATCCTGTGTGGGCACTTCTTCATGCCAGTTATGATCTTCTTCAGTGAAATTGCTTCTAGACAACATCTATATGGATATCTGACAGTTTCTGTATTGATACTAACAAATGCAAGACAATTAATTTGGTTGTGCGCTAGTATGTTTGAGCTAGATTGTATCCTCAGTATGCGATTCAGGCTGGCAGAATGGGCATAGATATTTATAGTGGCAGTTGAGCTCAGGAGGTTAAACTGAGCATCTTGGTTCGGTGTTGATCTAGTCGTAGTCGGACAGAGAAGGCAGTGGGCAAACAGAAAAAGGAACAGTCTTGTGGTATCTTCTCTATTCACTGGTGAGTGAATTTGATCTGGACCTGTTTATAGTAAATTTTGACTGAGTCCCTAGCTATCTGCACCAGCTAAAGACCTAAGTGTGGGCACTACCCATGGGAGAGAGAGTGAAGACTCTTTCCTTGCTCATGATTGCTCTCTGGTTAGAAGAAAAGAAAGAGGCAAACCCTATGCCCACAAGAACCTTATGCTTTCCTCATGCCGTAGCAAAAAGCTTCAAGGGTGAAAGCAAAGGGCTTCCAACACGAGACGGACAACAGTAGGTATGTTCTCATGCTGTGGACTACCACTGCGTAAATAATTGTCTGAAGAAACTGCTGTTAGATACACTGTTAATTTAAAATATACTTGCTTAGTTAAGTGAGAACTCTTGGAAGAACAGTCAGTGGCAGAAACCTATGACCCTAGAGAAAACAAGTAAGCAAAACAGGGAACCAGTTAAAAGGCAGCACTAATGGCTTTATCTTAGCAAGCAAAGCAGGTGCCACAAGGGTCCCTTTGAATTCAGTGAGGTAGCTTACATGCTGAACTACAACACATATACTGGTGAACTGTTGCCAATTAAGAGCTGGAAGAAAGAGAGAAAACAAAACCAAATGTGAGAGTAAGAACACGAAGGCAGAATGTAAAGAAGATTTAGTCTTCCTCCCACATTTTTGTCACTTTTTCTCTCCAACTCAATTTTTCTGCATAAAATGGAGATCATTTTCATTGCCATCATTGTCAGCTACATTGGAAGGTCATTTGTGCCATCATTATCGGCATTACCTTATTGACTGCAGCATGCAGCTTGGCTTTTGCTGGTCTTTTTCCTAGCAGGGTCTTCCCAGTCACAATTTTTGTCATTATATGACAGAAGTCATATAATGACAAAATTAATGAGTTGTGTTCTGTAGTAAAAAAAGAAAAGAAAAGAAAAGGAACATAGAAGGAATAAAAAGCTTCTTTGCATTCAGCTATCTGCTGTTCAGGGAGCTGATCAGTGCTCCTGAAGAGAGGTTCAAGGATTGCTTAGAAACAGAAGAGGTTTAGGAACAGACAGCTCTTTTCTGATTATTTCCTAGATAAGTACAATAATTGCAGGGAAACATATTTTGTGTCTGCCCCCTTGCAATGTCTAGGTTAACACAAGGAGGAAAGCTATGCTTCAGGTACTGTACTTCAGCTGTTTGTGTCTCTTTTCTGGGGAATTAAAATGCAACAATATGTAATATTGCTTTACCTAGTATGATCTTCATCTAACATTATTCTTAAAATATATTTTAGTACTGTAAAGACATATTTAGGAATGGCTGCCATCTGTCCAGGCATAATGATAAATAAAATAAAGGTTTCAGGAGTGATAAGGAACAAAAATTACTACTCCTTATAAAGAGATTTAGGTTATTAGAAGGCTCATTTCCCTAAGCAAGAGCATATCACAGCACAAAGAGATTATAATGGGAAGACTTGCACATACACTTGAGCATGTGTGTGTTTAGAAATTTTTATAATTCATTTTAAGTTATGCCTACACATCATTTTGCTGTCACTGTTACGGTCTGGTTAATTTTATTTATTTTTCCTGGTGATTATCACAGGGAAAGAACATAAAAGACACTTATTCCTCAGACCTGCATTTCTCCATGTGGCCATGCAGTGGCACAGGAGACCAGAAATCACTGTAGAAAGGCACTATGCATTTGGTGATTTTGAGGCAGGACTATGCTCAGGAGGGAGGGTTGGGAGCCTGCCAAAATAAATTACTATGCAGCTTAATCATTCAGAGCAGTAATGAATATTACTGCGGCACCCTGTGATGCCTGCTTTTCACCCTGACCCCATGGACTCTGAGGCTATGACCTGCCACAGCAGCCCAGTCCCAGTAGACCACTGGCCATGTGTGCCACCTTTACCAGGGCAAGAGGCGAGGGGTGCACGGCTGCAAAGCCACTGCTCATCATCTCTCTCCTTTCTCCTTCTCTATACATAGCTGACAGGCAGCATTATTTATACTGTGCTTCTCTATGGCTCTTATATGAATTATCCATCCCCAGCTGCTGGTATTTGCTTTGAGCCCCTGGCAAGACAGTGCTGGCTCTCACAGGCGTACCTGTCTGCCGTGCATGACTGAGTGCTTCTACTAACACATTTCTTGCTGGCTTGGTGGCACAAACCGTGACAGTTTTGGCAGCCTTACAAAGCGTAATGCCTGCTCTGGGAAATGGCAGCAATTTCTTTCCTTGACTGGGAAAGGTTCAAGGTGTACTGTGTAGCGCATTTACCAGCTTTTCTAGTATTGCCTCTATTAACCAGGCTCATCAACTCAAAATCCCCATTTCATACCTGGTAAAGAGAGGATGTCTACAGGTCTTCACTGGTGGTCTTTTGTAGAACCATCAAAGAGCTCAGTGGAACCATCCTCAAGGCAGATCTTCATTGGGTGCCAGAGGAATGGAAAAAGCTGTGGGGAGAGCAGCATGATGATGTCTGTCTCCCTTACAGATATTCTGGGGACCACAGTAATGCCATCACTGCAGCATCCTGGTGCACTTGCAGGGCAGCACTGGGGAGGTCCCTGTAAATATACAGTTGGAAGATAAGTGCATTGTGTGCAGCCCATGCTGAGTTGACCATGCTTGTGCACTCCAAGGGATACTGGACCTCATGCTTGGGTCATCTCTACTGCATGAACCATTTCTTCTCTTGGGAGTTCCCTGGCAGCATGGAGAAAGGGGAAGAGCTGTCAGCCTGAGTGAGGATACTTAATGACTTTGACTGGATTTTATTTTTGGTTTTCCTGTCTCCTCAAGATGAATGAAAAGGGTCCAATTTTATAAATAATTTTTGGGTTTGAAGCTGAGCCGCTTTCCAATCTCTCTAATTCTAACACCTGGAAGAGTCCTAAAACTGCAACCCAAATTTAAAGGAAAAACCTGAAAAGCAGCATTGAATTCTGATGCCTTCCACTGCCAATGCCATCCTTTCTGCCTCCCCCCTTAAGCAAGAAAATACAGGAGTTTCTTCTGAAGGCACAATTATGTCATCTGTAGAGCACAATACGAAACCGCTGAGCACCCAGGCTTTAGAGTTGTTTATCCTGACCCAAAGACTGATAAAAAGCATAAATACACTATTAGCTGGTTCACATTACACCTGACGGTAACCTCAATATCAGAAGCTTCATATGTCTACGATGAGACCATTCTCCTTGGGGACACTATATACACCCCGTACTGTGGAGCCCAGAATGACAGCTACGAGCAGGTGAAGAACACATTCACCCTCCAGGTGGCGGTAAATCCGCGTTTTTCTGTATTTTTTTCCTCCGGATTTGACAGCAAAGCTGTTGTTTTAGTTTCTGGAGAGCAAGAGCTTGTGATTTAAAATTTATATGCAAACATTGAATTTCCTCACAGTATTTATTTATAGTGACAACTATTCATTGTATATATATCTATGTATATACATATATTTAAAAACATATGTCTTTGTCTATATACATAGATACCCACATCTACTTCTCACTCCAGACATGCAAGCTACATGCCTGCATTCTGCTCTGCTCCACCTGGGCAGAACTCTTTTGCAAATGAATAAAGAAGATGTTCTGATGGGAAGGAAAGAAGAGTGGTGACAGCAGTAGCAGTTTAATTTCTAATTAATTAATCCATCATGATTAACTCCTGACATAGAAGCAGTTATGTTTAGTCTCTGCTGATAGTCTGATCCAAAGACAACTGCAGTCACTCTAGCAAGGGAAGGCTGATGCAGACTGGGTAAAATGGTGCTCAGGGGTTCTCGCAGGGGGGACTCCTGTGGCCGCATGGGGTCCCGTTCCTTCCCTCCCCATTCTCCATGCTGGTTTCTAGCTAGCTCCAGAGCAGGAAATCAAGGAGTCAGGCTGCAGGGAAATCTCGTTGTGACAACAAATTAAACAGCGACCCCTCCTTGCCTCTTCCTACTTATAAAATATAAAAGGGTGAAATGAAAGCAGGTGCATCATTACTAGACTTAAAGAAATGTAAAGTTTAAATCAAGCTGTTCCTCTGCAGAGAACGGTTTGTCTTGGCCACACTCACGCAGAAGTGGATGAAGAATTTTTCCAGTGCTGTCCAGATTCTATAGCAATGCAAGACACATAACTGCAGTTTAGATTAGGAAAAGTGAATGCCTGACAAAGCATTATTATCATGAGTTTACATCTTCATATAAACTCAAATAGCATAGTTAACAGCATGCATATTTGCCTCAGGATGCCGTTTGGACTTTGACATGCCTTCTGGCTGACTGTCGCCCACAGTGCACTAGGGTTTACATTTGCTTTTCTGAATCTTAGATTTCTGCAACCCTTTGGAAATGTTCTGATTCACTGTCCCTGTGGCACTTGCTAATCAGTGAGCAGCCAATACAACACAAAGCACTTTTGGTAGACTATGATGTTTACTTTGAAGAATTAATGAATTATAAACTGGCCTAACATCTTTGAATATTAAAAGTGGAATTTCAGCTTGCACATGAAATGTAAATCAATGACTGAAAAAAAATAATCCAAAATAGCACTACAGAAGCAAGATGAAATGAGTTAATGTATAATTCAAACAGTAATGCTAGGAGCAACATTTCTATTTTAATACTATGAATGTTTCTAAATCAAAACCAGGTTCTGATGTTTAATTCTTTTTTCTCTGAGACTATTTTTTTGTTGTTGGAGATATGAATGGTAATTAAAAGCAACAGTGAATTATGAGGCTATTAAAAGCTGAGATTAAAAATTAAATAATAGAAGTGCTGTGATTTATGTTACTGAGATCCTAAGGCACATTTAAAGAAAACTCACTAAGAAATTCATGCTACTTCCACATCAGCCATTTTATTCAATACAAACCTCATTTGCTGAACACAGCTTTCCAGGTTTCAGTTAATACTCAGTTAAAAATTTAGTTAGTGGTTTAGGTCAGTATATTAACTTTTGAGAGCCACATTGTTAGTGGTCTCAGGTGAAAAACTATGTTAGAGCTTGGCTAAAGGTTAGGATTTTATCCTACAGAAGCAAAGGTGATGTGTTTTTTAGGTGGGCTCTCCGAAGTCAGAGCTTATTTTTACAAGAAGTGGCATAATTCACCTTTCCACCCCCTTTTGGAAGCCTGATAGGGCCAGTTGCCTGACTACCATGAAATCAAGACTTAATGCATGTAATAACTGATGAGCTGTAGCACCTTGTGGAGCTGGACTTGCTCTTAGGGCTGCAGAGCATACAACACCCCCAGCTTTCCTTAGAGGATAATTACTATAGCAAATATATCTTATATAGATACTATACACTACAGGGGTTCATTACTACAGTTAATGACCTCTGCCTAAAGCAAGTTGGTCTGGCTCAGTTTGAGGGTACTACTTTTGTAGCCCAGGATAAAGCATTTACTTTTGGGCACCTAAATGCTCATTTGCCTTTGTTTAAGAATTGGATTGGGATTAGGTTGTGGGTTATGGTTGTTAGGTTTTAACATCTCATGAATTGCATGACAGTAGCTTTGAAATGCTCTAAGATTTGGACTAAGATTTGCACACAGAATAAGGCTACTAGCATCTAGCCAGTATCTCCTGTTAAATTTAATTTCATAATCCTTCTTCTTAATCTGTTGAGAACCATAACTATTCTGCTGTTAAAAATTCATCTGAGATCCTTGTGCTTTCTTTCAAAAAGTAATGAGATAGCAGTGAACAAATTAGAAGTAACATTGAAGGGATCTCTTTCCTTTTTTCTTTTTTAAATCTGCTGGTTTTGCTTAAATACCACTATGTATATGAGTTATCAAGAATGCTCCTCCTATAAAGTATATTTAAAAACAGGATTTAATAGAAGAGAGCAGTTAAATACCTAATTACTGTTGCATAACCGCTTTGACACCCTACCATGTTTCAACTTCATGTAATCCATTTGGGAAAGTGCTCTAGACTGAGGGTGAATTGCTTCAGGACCCAAAAGAAGAACTTTAGAGATGAAGCTCCCACAGTATTTCATTATTTTAATTGATGTAATTACTGTAAGAAACACTATCATTTGGCCACTTTATGTAATTTATTTATAAAATATTCAGGTGTAGCACAATGATATTTTTCTCTGGCCTTGACACCATGCATCAATAAAGAAAGAAGATTTTAATTACTCAGCAGCATAGAGACAAGAGCTGCTGAATGGGACACTGGAATGGGCTGTCCAGAGAGGTTGTGGAGTCTCCTTCTCTGGAGATATTCAAAATCCACCTGGACGCATTCCCGTGTGACCTGATCTAGGTGTTCCTGCTCCGGCAGGGAGAATGGACTAGATGATCTTTCAAGGTCCCTTCCAATCCCTGATATTCTGTGATTCTGTGAAGGGCAATTACTAAATATCATACCATCTCAATGGGCAATCAGGCAATATTGGTACAAATGGCATAGATATTTTCTTCGAAGCACCATGATGCAGAAAGAAAGAATATATTTGTTGTGTTTTTTTCTGGGAATCTATGAAATCGACATAAAAAACAAATGCTTGTTTTCTTTTGGCTAACATTCAAACCCTAGGGGACCAGTTTATAAACTGTTGGAGAGCATTCAGCATCAGAATGATTTCGTTCATAGAGGCTCCATTTCTTACCTTTAATTAATTACAATACAATATGTTAAAAACAGATCTTTGCACTGTCACCGCTCCCCACTGGGACAGACAGGCTGTAGATGGACAGGTGTAAAGGGGGTAACATTCAACTTGCATCAAATGAATCAAAAAACCACAGGAGAACAAAACCCTGCTCCATTACCTACAACTTTCTCCCTTATCTACAACAACAGTAGCGGCTCCAAAGGACTGGCTAATCAGGCATGGATTGCAAGTTATCACCAGCACAATCACTTTATTCTCTTATTCTTTTTTCTACTTAACCAAAATTAGGTCAGTCTGCAGCAGATAACACAAGATCCAGATAAGGAGAAGGCTTCAGAGAGAATAGGATGCATACCAAAACTGATGTTGTTGGTACTGGAACTGATTATACTTTATCAGGTCTAATTATTATACCTCTTTTTTCATGGAGGGGGTACTTTATCTCAGAATGCTGCGCAGCTAATACCTTGAGCATTTCACATAAACATCTATTGAAGGGGGAAGCTAACAGGTCAAACTGTTCCTTAGTGCAGAAGAGAAAGCATCGAAGTCCAATAATAAAATTGAGGACATATATTGACCTAGGCAAGAAATTGGTAGAAAGCACTGTCAGAGCAAAATAAAGCCAACCTTGACTTACCCTGTGCATCTGCTAGTTCACCTGTCATTTAGCTTCTGTCCCCAGGCAGAGGAAATAGGACTTGTTGACACAGAGGACTGGCTAGAATTTGTAATACAAATACACATTTGTTGTGAAGCACTGCTGCTCTTTCTTTAACAAAGCACTCACTTGGCAGTGACTTTTCGCTTACTACATAATCTATTACCTGTTTATTGTACTTCTCATCCAGTTGTTGTTTCACCTACAAGCAGTTTGAATCAAGCAGGACATCTTTGGTAGTTCTTTGCAAGGGTTCTAGTCTTGTTCCAGAGGTCTAAGTGCACAAAAGAAATAGTTATACAATAATAAAACGAAGTCTGGCAAAACATGGACTTGCTGTCACAAAATGTTAAGGACCACTACAACAACATGAACTGTTTCCTTCTGATTTCCTAAGTTATGAAGCTCCTGACCCATTGATCTCTGAGAGATTGCCTGGGTGGAACTGAGAGCTGAGCCAGTTGCTATCAGCTCTTCAGAATGTTTGTCTAATATAGATTCAAGGTAGTGCAATAATATATAACCCTTTATTTTATTTTCTTTAAATAAGCGAGAGTCCTGGATGTTCATAATCTCGAGTTGCTGGATTAAAAGCCTGATATAGGATTTGCCTAGATCTATCCTTATTTATAGTATACTGTAAACTTCACTATGATTCATCTTACTGAATGCATTTCTATTGACAAGTTGGAGTTGTAGCTACTAACTTGGAATCAAGGAAGTTAAAAAAAAAAAGCATCAGGGAGGCAACATGTAGGCAGAGGCACACTTCTTTCATAATGCATGGAATGGAGGAGTTTTAGCCCAAAGAAACAGGATTGCAGGAGGCAGAGCGATCAACCCTTCTTTACCTCATCTACAAGAAGTTGAATCTGCCAGAAGGTGACCAAACCACAGCTAGAAATAAAAAAGCAATGTTCTTATAACTTTGGTTAGCTGAAAGGGGTGTGAATACTATGATAGTAATTAAAAATGCTTCAAATAAATATATCTCTAAAGGTCCGAAGCCTGCACCAACCCTGAGGCTGTATGTTATTGCTTTTATTGTTATTTCTAATAATACTACTGGAAAAGTAAATAATCTAAGATTATATTAATGAGAAATTATAACAGAGATTGTGGGTCCAGAAGGCACTCCTGTCACATATGATTTATGTTACATATTTAATAATCACCAGAACTTTTTCTAAAATCATTGATTTGATTATTGTTTCATTTTGCTCACAATACATTACCTTTCTGGTTTTTTTTTTAGGAAGACTTTGTTTCCTCCTGTTAATTCTCCTCTTTTTCCTGTCCTCAGGTCTTGCTTATTGACAGCCTTTGCACTAATCTAATTTGACTCTAAGCTGTTCTGTGTCCATTCCTACTCTCAATTACCTTGCATGACCTGCCCTTGGAAGCAAAACACTTTTGTATGCTGAGTATAAGCCCACTGCTGTGCTTCCTTTTCCCATCACTTCCGTAGTTTTCTTCCTATTTAGAATATCAGTTCTCCACATGAGCAAATCTTAATGGATTTGGCGACAGGTCGCTCCTTGCCTGGCAGATGAGACCTTCAGAAGTAAAGCTTGATGGCATTCCCTTGTTCTTTCCCATAGTGCCTGAGCCTGAGCGGAACAAAAGCACAAAGATGGAGGATCGTGTATTTGCTCAAAAATCATTCCTGATAAAGTAAAAATAAGGCAAGTTTATTATGTTTCATTTAGAAATGGAAGCGCTGTTACCCTGACTTTGGGAGCTGTGCTCTCCTGTACAAGTGCCTTTGCTGTGTGAGTGGCTTTCGGTAGCAAAAAAAATGCCATTCTGCTTTCAGAAACACTCTGAGATTATTAGATAGATGCTGCTGGATAGCTGGAAATCCTGTCAAAATATTGACCATGTTGTGCAAATCTTTCTAAATCACATACACATTAAATCTGGCACACCCTGTATGCAACTTACTGCTGATCAGATAGCATCAACTGTCCATGCACAGGTGGTTTTGCAGGCTGCTTTCTTTAACCTAAATGTTAATAGTTACAGAATGGGTATATTTGTCATTGTAACAACTCTTTTGACAGTCTGAAGAAGCAACAATGTTATAAGGCAGCTTCCATGGTTAAGTATCCAGATCTTCGAGCCCTTACTCATGCATGTTTTTCAAACTGGTGAGTTACCATATTCCATAAAGAGAACCCAGCTGAGAAAGCATTGCAAACGTACATCAAGCGGATCCAGCCTGAAGGATGCTTCATGATGATGAGTATTGCAGGAATACTCAAAATGTTATCTTAATCTAGATGTCAATATGTGAATACTAGCTAGTGCCACTCCTCTTATATACTAGTTACAGATAATGCTGTCTAATGTTTACAAGTAGTCCAAAGATCACTAAAAGTTGTGGTTTGAATAAATAAATCACTTACCTTGTAAAGGTAAGGGTTGAGGAACGTATTCATAAATAGTAAAGACTAACCCAAATATAGTTAATGGTTATTTTGTTCTGTTGGAGATGTCCATTAAAATAACATTCATGTCATCAATAGCTCGGTAAGCAAAATGGAAAAAAAAAATAAAATCACAAAACCAACACAGACATAGCTATAGATAATTCTCCATATACAATCCGAATATGTGATACCCATCCCACCACTCATGTCTTTTGCTCATTGTCTGTACAAGTTGTGGACTCAGACTTATGGTGATTAAACTGAAGATCACTATTATTTTTAAGATGCCCATAAACCATCCCTTAAGAAGGGTCTATTCCAGACCTGGCAGGGTACTGATTTGTCTAAACCTACTGAGTTATGTTAAAAGTCACAACTTTGATTTATTGTTCTCTCAGTTGTAGCACAAACTATAGATTAAGGGTCTACTGAAGTGATAATCAAGTAAGAACAGTTATTTTTCATAAAGGTTTTGGCACAGAAGATGGTGGTGCAACTCATGTAAAGATCAAGCTACCAGTGACCAATGACCAAGCTGAAGGACAATAATACCAAGGCAAAAAACTGCAACAGCAATTGCACATATTTTTTGCTAATAATGCATTTTTGGTGAAAATTGGTATGGAATTTATAATGCTATGAGCCTAGAAAAAGTGTGCACCCATTCTCTGAAGAGAAATACTCAGATATATCATTCTTTCATGAGACTATTGTTCCCATACGGCATAGATTGATAGTACACAGGGACAGGCTTGGAAGGAGTTGGTTGTATCATAAGCGTATGCTTTAAAGCAGTGTCTTTTTACTTAGTCTATGTAACTGTGAAATTAATGTGATCCAAACATGTTAAATTTTATTCTTTTACAAAACACAGCAAGAGCAATACTCTGTACATCCATAAAAATTGCCATGGTTACAGTTAACATTAAAGAATTTTAGCATCACAACTGATATAGGAAAAGAGTTGCCTAATGCAATTTTCTCTAGAGAAAATGTTCAAACTGCTGTGTTATCAAATGATCCTTAACTCAAGTAATCTTGTTGTACAGTACTGAATTAAGATGAATTTAGAAGTTCAAGAAACCTCCACTCTTCTGCATTGACACATTTGCCTAAGTAAAAAACAGGCTGCTTCTTAGAAAGATATAATCACCAACTAGAAGTACCATGAAGCAGAAATTAGTCAGAAACTACATGTTATGTCCAAATACCATAAAGAGTGGGGAAACATTTAATGGTATTTCATTTTTCCAATCAGTGAAGGAACAGGGTAGCCATAATTTAAGATTAAAGGTGTTACCCAAAGCAGGAAAACTCTGAGGAAAATTCCCTCAAGTATATCTGAAATTTCAGGGCTTCTGAAGAAAATAAGGATGCATAAAATGTTAGTGAAATTATCAGAGAAGAACCCTGTCTCTATAAAATTCTACCACATACTAGAATTTCCGTAAGCCAAAACCTTTTAGAGCTAGAGATTAGTTGAGGCGGGAGTAAAATGCTGTTAATAGATCTTTCTCTAACCAGGAGAAGATGTGAGGTCCACAACTTCATCCTGAGCTGTCTGAGACCAGACTAGTGCCTCTCCTTTACCCCTAGGTCCAACACGCAGTGAGGGAGAGAAAAGAAAATGAATTTTGAGAAGTTGGGAAGTGGCTCACGCTCTGCTCACTGCCTGAGATTTTCAGCATCTCAAAGAGCTGGATTAACACCCTGGGGTTCCATTTTACCCTTAATGGAAATGCTCTGGTGACATTTTATGTGCCCTTTGGAAAATCTGACACACGGGCTTCTTTGAGAATCATATATCTGAAAACATAGAAAACTCTATTTAGCTATTAAGTACTTTAGGGAGATTAATAATCCAGTTAATACAAGAGCCTGCGGCAATTCCTGGCAGACAGGACACTTTAATCCTCTGTTTGAATCCCCTGTAGTTAGCTGGTTACTTGTGTGAAGCACGAATTTCAGCAGAAATATCACTCGGAGCACTTGGTATTTTCAGCCGTGGTATGTTCTTTTTGGAATTTATGGGGCCTAGCTGATAGGATTAGCACACAAACTGTCATGCTGAGACAAAGGAAAACAAACCTCAAATTAACTTAAGGAAAAATAAAATAACAGAGCTCCCCGAGGGAAGACATGTTTTAAATTGCTTCATTTAAAAGAAAGTCGTGCTCCAGTTATCTTACCAATGCTGAACAGGTCTCTCTTTGGTTCAATTTTGTTGTAGTCAAAATAGGGCAGAAGATGGTCTGTAGTCTATGCAGGAGAGGAAAAAGGACCTAATGCTGTTATGGAGAACATGATGTACTACAGAGAATCCTATATCCTATCCTATACATTATCAGCTACTCCAGTTGAACAATCCAGGCTGCTACCTGGGCTGTCTATGAGAAAAGTTAATAGTATGAGTGGGAAAAAACTTGTGCAGGAACTCATGGTTTGTTGTGTGAGAGTAAAAATGCAATGAGGAGTTCCAAGGAAAGTCTCTGTAGACACATCGAGGCGTGTATTCAGTAGTGGCTGAGCACTGCTTCACACCCCAAGGGTGCAGGCACTGATCCTGTCCACTCCTAAGGCAACTTCACACACATACAAAAACCTGCTGTTAACAGCATCTTAACATTAGCTGCACCCTGGCTGTAAAGGTGACCTTCCAAAGGTACCCTGATCACCCAGACCAGGATCAAGAGAACAGGGCTGCTTTTGAAGACACTAAAAGGTAACAGAGCACAGAGCTTAAATTATCTCTTTATCAACAGAATTTTTTCACTCTTTTACCTTCTGGCACCTGTCATCAGTTTAGCCAGCTGCACCTTAAAGATGGTCAGATTTTTATTTTAATCTGATATTCCTGCTGGAAAGCACATCCAGAGACTCAGATTTATGGCAACCTTGAATTCTAATTCCAATTTTCATTCAAAATGCACTTATACTCAGCTTTTAAAAATGTGCTTCTGTGTTCAGCATTTCCCTCCTGCTTAAGCAGCCATTCCTCCAGCCTGCCATGTATTTAATATTAACAGCAAGCAAGCCTGTCCTCCCCTAGCTTCATTTCTGGCAGGCTACACAGGCTAAGCTTATCACAATCTTCCTGCCAAATCATCTCCCTTCCTGGTCACCTCAGAAACACTTCTATTCACTTGTTTCAGTTTATACCCATCGCTCTCTAACACGTGTGGTCAGGAATGCATGGTGAGCGCTAATGTTTCAAAAGGGCCTTGAAGAGCAGCACTAATAACTCCCTACCACTGGGTGTACTTCCCCATGTCGTATTCAAAAACTAAAAGGTAAAACAGAGCTGTCTGGAGGAATCTGGAAGACAAACTGGACATCACAGCATACATCAACCTAATGCTGTAGAGCATTTGGAGAAAAGACTGTCAGAGAAAACTGCCTTCAGAAATGCTAACCAAAATCCAAGTCTAGTGTTCCTTCTCTACACTGCTGCAGATTTATATCAGGATTTATATTGCCACTAGATTTACAGATCCAGGTTCTCTCAAAGGACCACGTGATCTTTAAAGGTCCCTTTCGACACAAACCATCCTATGATTCTATGATAAAATATTGGGTGGGGTTTAAATTATAAATACAGATATAGTACCGTGGTTTATGTCAAAACCTGTCTCTCCATAAATGTGGGGCTTGGATAAACTCTACTCTCACTGCTATCTGCTATATGCTATGTCAGTTGTGCACAGGCACTATGTAGAAAAGGCATACCATTTAGTCCTCATATGATTGACGACATACATAATTACCAAAATAAGGTTTAAAATCTTTTCTGGGTATAACTGTTGCATTGTTTCCCTTGCACAGCATTTACTGAGCTGTGACAAACAGCTGTGCTACAGAAATGACATTTTTCAATTGCTTTTATCAGTGTGTTGATAACATAGACTGCAGAGCCTCACCTCTTAGAAACTAGTATCTCTGCAGTGACTTCAGTGATTGAAAAAGGACTTTAACCTGCTGCAGATCTAGCTTTGTAACATTGTGACTTGCAAAATATAAAATTCAATTTTATTTTAATTTTATATGTAAAGTTCTCTTTTAAAAGTCATATCACACAACACAGCAGAACAAGGAGGACTAAGAAGGAAAAGCATATGAAAAAAACCCCCAAACTTTTTAAAAAAAAACACTTTTAAAATTAACATTGTTGTCAGGAACATTGTTGCTCTGTGGTAGTAGGTACCGCTTCTTTCTTAGAAAGTACTCTAAAAAAGTCCTGTGTTATGGTTATGGCATTTCCCCTTCTCTTTTAGTTAGCTGCTCAATATCTGGAACACCATGAAATATATGCATCTTACAAAATGGCTGTTGCTATGGAGACATATATTTAATTGGAGAAGAAATAGCTGAATAAGCTTGCATTTACAAGCCCACTAAAGCTGCCTTGACAGGAATGCTTTCTTCTCGTTTGTTGTCCTTATACTTCTTATTTTAGGTTTTTTTTATATTCATAAAACAAATGTTCCCACTTATTGCTCTACCCAGTTCTGTCTCTATTTGAACAGAAAAGGTTTTTAGGAAATCCAGAATAAGGACTTTCACTTGAGATAAGAATGGTGGCCTTTATATGTTTCTTGTTACAATAGTGCTAATAGCTGAATAGGCTGTGTTTTGTGCTTTAACCAGAGAAATTGGTACCCTGAGCACAAATAGCAACATTACAACTACAAAAAAAAAAAGTCTGTACTCCTCAGCTGTGACCATTTCCTCTCCCTTACAAATGACTTCAATGTCTAAGACTGAACTGATGAGTTTGGGATGAGTGAAGACACTTTTTTAAAGACAGCCCAACAGCTATTCCTCATTTACACGCAGATAGGGATAGAATAGCTGGGTTGAAGTTAAATGTGGTTTTTTGAAACTCTCATCTCCAGTCTGTTTGTTTTGGGGAAAGATAAGTCTGTGTACACTTAACTTTTGCAGGAATAGTTGTGCAAATGAACCAGAACTATCAGTTATATTTATGCTTTCATAAATTTCAAATTTTTTAAAATCTGAGATGATTCAACCTCCCCCCCTCCTCCATTTGCATTTCTTCCTTTCTGAAAATTGTCAAATATATTCCCTAAGTAATCTCTAGAAAACCCAATGACATTTCTTTTATGGGCTTCAGAAGAAATTCTGTTTCCTGACAACGTCTGCACATTAGGCTAGGTAGAGCTCTGCTTCTTCCCTGACCAGCAGTTAGAACAGCTGATAATTGTAGCATGGCTCACGCAGGAGATAAACTTCAGTTCAACAACTGCAGAATTACATAAAGAGATCTGGTCTGGATTGCAAGCTCTCAAACACTCCATCAAGTTACTCCCGCCCTGATTTAGCCTCTGGATAGATGGCTAATAGGGTAAAGTCAGGGCTCAGCCATATGCTGAAGCCTGATGGCCATATGTTCTACCGTATATTTTAATATTGCTTGTGAATTTCCTTAATAAATTATTATAAAATTAAAGGGACATGTTGTTGTATCAAAACACAGATTTAATCAGTGTCTTGGCTGATTGGCCTCACTGCTATTTTAATCTTCTGGGTTTTTTTTTTCAAAAACACCAGTAATTCTAAAGCATAAAATGGCAGCATTTGTACAAAACATATAGGATCTGGGATTACTGAATCTCAACATGCTTACAAATACTCAAAAATACCTAAAAGGAATTCACAGTTTTCAGACAAACAGAATATTAACTTGGTGGTTCCACAATACTTGGGATGCTTCTAACGTTTGTTCAGTTCCTCCAGGATGTTTTTAAATGATTTTGAACTATCTATTTAATTGCTCACTGTTTAATACAGAAAAAAAAATCTCTGAAATTTAAACAATATGTATTGTATCAGATGATGGATCACAGCTTTTAGACGTGATTTTATGTCCTGGAAACAACCAACTTTCCTGACAGAGTAAATGATAATTCTAGAATTGATAACTCAAGGTAGATCAAGATATAGCAAGTACTGAAATGTTTTCCCAGAAGCAATTGCAAGGATGTAGAAGAGATGTTGAAAGCCTTTACAATGGGTTTACCCATAAAGGACTTAGAAATTAAATGAATTTGATGGTTGCTGTGGTGCTGTATGAGTGGTAATGATGTTTTAAATCCTCAGAAAATGAGTATCAATGTAGCAAGATGTCTGCACCCTTAGAGGGACTCTAAAAATGATTAAAAAAATCAATGCCTTATCCACTAAGTTCACATCTTCACATGAGACTTAGGGGTCTCAATTGGCTTGGGAATGGAAGGAAAGGTCACAGCATGGAACCTTGCCCAGAGAAAACCAGGCTTGAGGTACTTACCGCATGCTGAGACTTCTCAGTCACAGAAAATATTCCTCCAGAATGGAACAGTGCACTTCTGGTTTTTAAGGATTTTGAGAGCTGCATACATTCATATTGCATGCATACATTGAACACCACCTTGGAGTCTGACTGATTCTCTCATGATGTGCTGGAAAGAAAAAATTATTTCTTTGAAAGAAATCAAAATTCAAACAAGTGGGAATTATGCTTCCCACTGTACCATCTTGGGAACTGTTGATGTGCATAGAAAAGCACTGGGATAAAAAATAATAATGTAAATAAACTGTGAAATGAAAAAAAAAAAAAACCTACATCAGCTATTCTGCATGGATTTCACGAGCAGTTTCATTTGTCAATTGGGTTCATCCACATCTAAGAGAGCTTAAACTGCACTGTGTAGACACTGGAGATTCATACAATGGTTCTCCACTGATTTCCCAGAGCCCATACACTCCAAATCACGCTATAGAAAAAGAAAAACTTAAAAATAAGTCTGACTTCTCAGCAACATTTCAGGCAGATTTCCTTTTTTATTTTTCAGAGTTAAACCAAGAAATTAAATACTCTAAATCTATCCTCCTATTATGATATGTCCTTCTACAAACATACCATTTTTAGCAAGAGTTTTGGTTTGATAACTTTCCATTCTAGGGACTCTAAGGGACAAAAATTAGTAATACTTGCATCACCCACTGAAAGTAATCTCCAATTTTGTAGAAAAATAATATAAACAGAGAACATACGTTCTGCAGCTCTAATTCCTCTTCAGAGCCAGTGGGTCTTTGCTTTGCCCTTTCCTGAGGCCTCTGTGCAGTTGGCACTGGGAGACAAGTGCTGAGCTAGCATTTTCTCTACTTAAAATTTTATTTTGATTTGCATTTTAAAATACACATAGCAAAAACTGTACCAATTATCAACAACAACAACAAGTCAGCTAGAAATTCTCAGCTTCATATAGCAATGTTAATTTCTAATTAAGGCAAATTTTGGTGGTATAGCAGACATGTTTAAAAGTCTGCAGTTTCAGATCCTTTTCCAGATTCCTATTTTTGGTCTCAATTTCAGCTGTTAAGAACTTTGCTTTATTTTAACAGTTGAGATAGTCCTGCTTGCTTCAAATGAGACTACTCTTGCATTTAAATACCTGTACAAATCAGGTCCTTAATCTGTGTATATTAAGCAAATTGCATTATGCATAAGGAAACTCACAGGACTTGTACTATTATCTCATGTAGCGATATTTGAGTTAAGTTAATGTCAACGTCAATGAGAACCACAGCTTAATACACACATAAGACACACAGCTTTATGATTCATGTAGTGCAGCACAAAATGTGTTTCTGTAGCAACAGAAATTCATTAAAGCTGCAGATGTGATAACATCCTGGAATAAGAGCTCAAAAAGATTATTTATCTATAAGGGTGATGTATATTTTATCTGATTTTCCTTTAAATTTGCCAGTAACATCTGCTTTAATAGTTTCGCAATATTTTATGTCACTAGATAAAATTAGTTTCAATGCTAAGAATATTTTAATTATACTTGATGAAAATGCTTTTTTAAAGACCTCTTGTAATGTGCAAACAGATAAGATGCAGTTATTTTTTTAAATTTACTTTTAGGATAGATTTTGTGGGTTATTTGGATTTCTACCATGAATTGCAGGGTTTGGCTACACTGTTGATCTGAAAGGCTCTATGTCTCATCTGTTTGTGGCATGATGCAAAAAGTTTTGCGTGGAAGTCTTTGAATAATTTCTATCTAATCTCAGTGAGAAAGGTTTTGTTTTAGAAGAGTTGTTCCATTTTATAGCAGAGACGTGGACCAAGAAAGCATGAAAGCATGAGCCAGGTCTTTGCTTAGCTTTACAGACCCACTTATTTCAGTGCCTTGATAAGAAACTCAGAATCTGAGTAACAATTTTTACATGGATGATAATTGAAGATACACAATTTCCTTTATTCCTTACAAGCTGAAAAAAAAAAATATTATTCTAAATCAAAGGAATTTACCATTGGCTTGTCAGAACTCTCCCTACTGTGAACTACATAGCTTCACTGGAGCTCTGTTTGAAAATATTGCAACCTTCTTATCACCACTGAGTTTTGGAATCTAGAATAAGTTAATGATAGTATGTATGTTAGGAGCAAAATTTATTTTTATCTATTACGAAGTGCTTTTTTCTGCTTACATACCCATGAAATTTAGTACTGCTTGTTAGAACAAAGACCTCTACAGTTAACCTCTACACAAATATACTCCAACTAGAAAGCAATTAACAAAGCACCAAGACTTCTTTACAGTCTGTTGCTATTTGGGTGTGTTTTCTATCCACTCTCGAACAGCCATAAGCAAATAAAATCTGATAATATGGAAAAAAACATTTATTGAAATGTTTCATTTCTGCTCCATTTAATTGTGTCCATTTTGCCTTCTGGTTTTGTTTGAGTTTTTTTTTTTCTTTTTACACAGAAATATGCACGTATGTGTTGCAAATGGTATAGCTGGGAACCTCTATGAGCTATTGCTCAACTCAAATTTTATGTTTGGAAAGTTTTTGCTTCCTGAATTAAGGAACCCAGCAGGCAGCTTTCCTGTTGTGGCAGTAACTGACAGTCCAGATAGCAGTAGTTTCTAGCTGGTACCCATAGAAGGTCATATTTGTAAAGAGAGCGTTCCATTTCAAAGCTACTTCTTAATACTTAAAGCTAACAAAAGTCAACTGATGAAATACTGCAAACCCAAGAAAAATACGTATGCATAATTAAGAAACCTAATTAGTGTGAATGAGAAGAAGGTGCTGGGCATTCAATTATTAAAAAAATCAGCAGTTGCTGAAGTTTGATGAGGTCCCAGGCAAGCAGCATCTTTCAAATTATATGCCCCTTCCCGATACCTCTATACAATATATAACGTCATTCTAAATGAAACTCTAGTCAAAATCCTTACTCCCCTCAGATGTCTCTGTTTTGTTTCTAGCTCTGCAAACAAATTACTGGAGGCCTCTAGGCTGCTAAAATAGAGCATAGTTACTAAAGAGTGGAAGCCAAAATGAAAAAAGTGCTTGGTTCCAAGCAACAGGGAACAGAGAGGATGGTTATCACTTATACACACTTTGTACCTTGTTTCAGTTGAACTTTGCTTGAAGGATTTTATTTTTCTTTCTTCATAGAATATGGAAAGTAACCAGTGTTACCTCTGATAGTTTTTTCTTTGTTTTTCATATCTTGATTTTTTTTTTTTTTTTGGTAGTCTTTGTGAGTTGGGTAGAGACAGATATTTCCTTTCACTATAATATTTCCTTTGCAATCTAAAGATATATGCTGCCTCTATATATGTCTATAAGAACCCTTGTCACAGCATCTAGATGCTTGGTAGAGTAATTAAAGATATTTTTACATTGTGTCCAAAAAGGCATTGCCCCGATACAGTCCCCAAATACACTGTGTGTATGGAAAAAGTCATGGGTTCCTGGGACCTGCTTCTATCAAATACTGCAATTAATCTGACGTTGCTCCAATAGTGACTTGTACATTAAGGCTTAGGAGCAGACTGTAGCATCTTTGGACTATTTGGTGCTGCAGGAATTAAAGTGAGGTGAATTCAGCTTGGTTTTTTACAGAGACAGTTTTACCCCACTGTTTCCTGTGCGGAGTTCTAGTAGTATCCCCTGCCAGAAAAAAAAAAAAAACAAAAACCAAAACCAAACCCAACTTAGTGACAGCAATGATATTTCATTCAAATAAGATAGATCCTGCCCTTTGCCTGTTGGGAAATCCTCTTAGTCATCTGACTTTTGTTGAATCACATTTGAAAATAAGAAAATGTGTACAATGGGGAGACATATATGCAACTTTAAAAGACATCATTTCGATTGAATTCCTGCAGATTACACCAATACTACATATTCCCTCTCTACATAGCTCCATGCCTTTCTTTCTCTATATTTTCCTACTGCTATTTTGCAGTAGAGACTGTGCTCAATATATGGACAAGTATTCAGAAATCCATATCGAGAAACCTATAGCCAAACCCTTAATAATTTCTTGGAGCTTCAGGAGCTATATGACTTAGCAGTACCTTTCAAGGTGGAATATTAACTTTTTTGAGTGAATTAATGCAGGAAAGGACAAGTTATTTTAAAAAAATAATAATCCATAAAGACCTGTGTGAATTATGTATTCCCACAATAATAACTGACTATGCAACAGAGCTGGGTGATGAGCTGTAAATCCATGAGGAGCAATACCTGGAAATATGTTTCAACTTCAGTTTCCATTATTGTTGGCTTTAATCTACTGTGTGGTCAGTATAGGCTCATTTCTATTCCACTTGTTTCTTTGAGAGAGAGAATAGTAGAAAAAAGCAAATGGATGTTTAAACTGGAACATTAGAAAACTGCTATGAAATAAAATCCACATATTAAGATCAAGATGGGAAAAGCTAGTTACTTTTAGGTATGCTGTCTCTTACTGGGTTTCATTTTCACAAATGAATGAAAATTCATAAAGAAACTTACTACAGAACCGCATTGCAGATGTGAATATCTTTGAGATGCATAAAAATGTGTATATGCTATAGAGTATTAAGTATGTACTATGCTATAGAGTATTAAGGATGGAGCGACAGCTTTTGGCTGAATTCAAGGAAACAATAGCTAACAAAATATGGTATTACATCAGCAAAGGTCTAATCTAACACGTCTTTCCTATTATTGCAAGCTTTGCCATTAGATATGGGTTTAACACAATTTTCTGAAGGCTGGATATCTAAGGTCTGAGTATACTACTTTTCGTAATTGAATACTTAAAAATGTGGGTAGATTTTATTTCAGTGCCTTGCCCTGGAATGGGGCAGTTTTGTAACATTTCCTTTCACTACATAACCAAGGGCAGGTATTCAGGGTATATCTCTTCAGTAAGGTTCACTTCAGTAAAAAGCCATACAATAAGGTGACATAAAGGTCAGCGTTAGTATGGGAATTATTTACACCTCTTGTGACAACTCAAGTGCTACATCTCTCTTTATATTCTAGTAATATTGATATTCTATACTCTTTCCCCTTTAATCATTAGATAAATGGTTGGTGCTTTGTGGGGAGGAGACAGTGGAGGATTAAAGACATTCAACTAGTGTCTGCCTTCGGCTACTCACGGAAACAGCTGACAGTTGGTGCTGATTCAACATTCAGCTGTCCCTGTAGCAGCCAATTCAAATGAAAAATGTTACCGAAGTACTCAGGTTAATGGCTTTTGAGTGTAGAGGAGGCTCTGAAACATCATTCAAGTTAACCTAGGAGGAAAGAGAAATCCATACTACCAAACAAAATCACAATCATTTCATATCTCCAAGGTATCTCCAACACTTGCAGTTCTTTATTAATTGGTTCTGGTCTTGCTGCATCTACTGCATGGTTTTATTGACTTCTCTTGAAAAATATTCTGATTGAGGCAGATGTTTTTTCTCAGAACTCAGTGACAGTGGACTTACAGCAGCAATCTTGATACCTTCAAAATGGTGGAAAAGAACAAACTGACAAAAATAACTTTCATCCATCTCCATTTCCCACAATTCTGTAAGCTACCAAACACAAGCAGATGCTGACTTTTGCTAATATTAATATTGAATCCATTAAGATAGATAAGTAAAGTCTAAGTGAGATAAAATGGAGTTAAATATTTACCTTTGAGGCACTAAATTCCACCCAGTTTGGCAGCCATGTCTGCAATGAAGAATACTTTTGAAATAAAAAAAGGCACTGCACTCTTCTCTAGATGCAATGAGATTTGACTGGTACTATGACAGCTTCAGGAGAAGAGGAGAACCTTTAAGTTCAAAGAACAGATAAATGTGTAAGGATGTACTGTGAATCCAAGCTGGCTTAGAGCCGGTCAGTTCTGTGTGAGTTTTTTATAGAATAATGTGTTAGCATCCACATGCCAAGCCAACATATATTAAAGACAAAACTGGTGATGCCAGCAAGTCCTTTCTTCCTTTCAGTAGTTTCCTATTCCAGTGAAAACATACAATAACAAGGTGCTTGTGCTTGATCTGAGCTCTCTACCTCTAAGATTAGCTTTTGTACATTTATTATGACAATAATCATCACAGCCTTTGTCTGTAAGTTTAATAACAACAGGCATTATTTGAAAAGTTATTTATATTTCTCAAGTTCCTATCTAAAAATAGCCAGTTTTCAGTATGCCCCTGTGCCCCTCAGTACTTAAGATTCTTGAAGAGTGAGGTGAAATAACTGCCCTAGAAAGAAACCTTTTGATATAAGAAGACACGAAATATGTGCTTCTAGAGGATCAAGGAATATGCTTCAACACTCTACTCACTTGTATTTCATGGTTGCTTTGCACATGCGTGGGACTGGCTTCAGGGACTGGCTCAGTCAAAATAGCTGAGTGATAACATGTATCATTAACTCAATCCTTTCCTCTCTTTACAAATTGCTTGAGAGTCTCCATAAACACGCTTGCTGATCACAATCGCCACAGAAAAATCTTTTAAAGACTTTTCAGGTTCTTAACAGTGTCTATCTAGCCACTCTTCAGCTGGATGACTCACTGGCCTGTATATGGGCTTATGTGGATGTACAGCTATTTTTGCCAAAGGATACCAAGTGGACAGCTCATGTGTTTAAAGCAGGCAACTAGTTACATTTCTGTCCCTGGGTTTTCTGAGCCTGAGGAGGGAGAGGCTAATAGGATACAAATATGCCTTGGGCAGGGGATAAGGATTATTTTTACTTGCAGCCTGCCATATTTTTAACACATTTTAAACATGGAAACACTGATCCACTTTTGATTTGACAAGCAAGATGACTTGGAAAAGAGCTAAAGCTGTCACTGTTATCCTTTGTTTCTTTCTTACATCTGTCTTTGGTTAAATAGAAGTGGCAGTTCTGTTAGAGCTGAGGGGCTTAGCATGCATCAATTAAAAATGTTAAAGAAAACATTTTGCATCTGTCCTCTCCATAGTAGAAAATAAAAGTTTAAAAATAAAGCAACCTGATATAAGCAGGAGCTGATTAGTCTATCTTTAATTCCATTAAGTAAAACCAATTTTCTGCACCTTTCTATATAGGATGGAAGGTTCTGAATGTTTTCATATAACATTACTTCTTGCAAAACTTTACAGTTTTATAGTTTATTTAAAATTTTGTTTGTTTGTTGTTTTTTTTCCCCAGAAATGCAGACATTGCAGATTAAAAGAAAAAAATTCTAATATAATAAGGTTTATTCAGCACACATCATTTCTTCCTGCTGTCAGCTGGAATTAAATTGACTGCCACAGGAAAGCATTGAGAGGAAAATGTACTCTATACAGACTTCTAAATTCGGAAAATCTGCATCCTTCCTTCAGAACAGATGCTCTGAGTCTTAACAATTCAGAGAGGAAGGTATCATGACAACTCTGTGTGCTCTCCTGAAGCAGCCTCTGCTCTCATCCTTTTCACACACACAAGGGAGACTCTAATCCACACTGCTTACCTCAGATGCCCCCTTTTTTGTCTCTCATTCCATCTTCTCTGGGCTGTCAATAACATATTAGTAATTTAATAAATGGGGATCAGTGGGCTTAACATAAAACAGCAGTGAGAGTGGGTTAGTAACAGTATTCATTCTTTGGGTGGAATCAACAGTGCAAGATCCTTTCCTACTAAATGCTAAAGGGTATGTGAAGGGCAACATCCACTTCTGTACATCTGCTTCAAGGTACAGTGCTTTCAGTCATGTTCAAGCTGCTCCAAGTTCCCTTCTGATACTTTCCCCTTCTGCGGTTCAGAAGAGAGATTATCCACTACAATCTAAAACTTGGTTATGAAATAACTCAGAAGTATTGCACTGAGTGGTGGTTACTACCGCCACAGGCTCTGTCCAGGGCATTGACACCATCAACATGCAATACATCCCAGTGTTGTCAAAGGCTTAATAGATAATAATATCTATTGTCTTATTGTTCTTACGTATGGCATGCAGACTTCACAGTGATATTCCATCTGGTGCAGAAAAAGCCTTGACACTGCGCAAGCACTGTTCAGAAATACACAAAAGACTGGTGTTTTATCAACACTTTTAGCCACAACTCCAAAACACAGCACCATACAGGCTGTTACAGAGAACGTTAACTCAACNAAGCCATGATCACTTCTACACTAGCAATATATATATATATATATAAAAGAACTTTTCAGTAAATCGAAACCACTGCTATAGGCCTATTTCAAAGCTAAAGAGTAAGTGGAGTTAATTTTCTCTAGGGACATAAAAATACTAGTATTTTGCAAGCAGAGGCTTCTCCAGTGTGACTTCCAAAGTAAGTAGTGTGAAGGATAAAGTGAGCAATAGTTGCAAGTGGGTGAATTAGTGTAGATCAGTTCTCAGCAATTATTCAGAAAAAGGAATTAAGACAAGCTGCCATCCAACACTGGGAGACTACGCAGGAAGAAGTTTTTGCAGAAACAAATTTCTGCAGCCACCAGACATCCCACCCCTTTTAGACTCTGTTTACAGCCTCTAACACCTTTTGGCCTCTAGTTTATTTACAGCCTCTGATGCTTTTGGGGATGCCAACTCACTTGCAGCCTTTACTTTTTTTCCTGCTTCTGACTCACTTTTGTCCCCGGCTCCCTTCTGTCCTCTATTTTATTTCGGGATTCCAATGACATGTTTGCCTACCACCTCCTTTCGTCTACTTTATTTCCAGCCTCACACAAACTTTCAGCCTCCCACCTCTTTCTACCACTACATTATTTCTGGCCTCTCGCCCTCCTTTCACCTTCTCAATACCTTTTGGCCTGTACTTTATTACCAGGCTCCTACGCTATGTTTGTTTCTAGGCCTCCCACCCCGTTTCAGCCTCCCACCCACTTTAAGACTATTTCTGGTCTCCCATGACCTTTCAGCCTCCCACCCTCTTTCAGTCACAGGCTGAAAGGTGGTGGGAGACTGGAAATAAAATAAAAGCTAAGAGGAGTGGGGATGCCAAAAGTGGGTGAGACTCCGGAAATTTTTCATTTAAGTAATATTAGCTTTAAAAAACCAATTTAGCCCCTAGGTGCTGTTCTGAATATGGAAAACCACATCAATGGTCAGGACTAACCAAACAGTGTGTTACTGGTGCCTTTCTCGTGGCAATAAGAGCCTGAAACTTCTCGATCCACATAGACTTACTAATAGTCCGCTCCAAATATAGACAGTGAGAACTCGCATCTTTCTTTTCCACTGGAAGGCCCCTATCAACACTCATTTGCATTGCTGTGTATTGGTCGTGATCTCTGACTTTTCACAGTCACTCAGTTGCAAATATTTTGTAATAATATTTATTTCTTCAACACGTTGACTTTCAAATAAACCGAAATTTCTGCAATAGCACAGGGAATCTGAACAATAACCTTCCTCCTCTCTAGATCAGCATGGCAATAAATATAAAAATTATTTCTAAAAGTAGCACAAGGCTTATTTTAATTTCATCCTCAATATAACAGGGTATTTCTGACTTAAAAGAAATATTTGTATATACCTATTTTTAAAGATCACAATTAAAAATAGTTACTTAAGAAGAAGAAAAAAAAAACAAACAACAAAACCTAAACAAAAACAGCACATAAAAATACACAAGATTTAGAACTTATGATCACGTTTGTATAACTGCAGAGTTTGAGATGATTTCTGCAATTTTCTCAACAACTAACTGAAACTTATGAAGCCATATTTTTATTTCAATAGACTGCAGGTAAATAAGCACATAAGAGCTTCTTCATTTCAGTCATGAAACACAATTAATCTGATTCTTTTATGAACCTGTTTCTGACAGTACACAATACTAACAATTTAGAAGTGGGACACATATTTTTCCTTTTGAGGACTACTCTATATATCCAAGGGCAAGTGCAGTCCACTTTTAAAAATGGTTTGTGCTCCCAACATTGATGAAAAAGCCATATAGCAGATATAAATTGGATTTCTCATTTCACTGCTCTCTCAGAAGAATCAGAAATCAATTTGTCTCACTAGGCTAAATTCTACTGTTTTGAATTTAGATTCTGAGCTTATCTCTACAGGAATGCTATATGCTAAAGCCTGTAAAATTTAGCCTTGATGCTCATCTATTTATCTTTCTCTCATCCCTAGTACTGTGAATCCTAAACTTTTTGTTAGTGCTAATTTGTTGAGGAATATATACATCTAGAACAGTTTTGATGGAAATCTGAAAGACTGATATTTAAACCAGTGGAGCCAAAGGAAACTTTTTCTTAAAAGCAACAAGTGCAAAAGTAAGGTAAACGTCTCCTCTGAAACACACCAGCCTTTGAGAAACACTTCAAATAGGAGTCCAGGGACATGCTCTCTCCCTTAAAGATGTTCTAATGAATAGCATTTACTATGTTTGACTGGATTATAAGTATTTGATCATTACCCCAGGCTCTTATCAAAATTATATTACTTAAGAGAAAGAACATTTCTGCTAATTTACAATTTTTCCCATTGATAAGCAGGAGAACTTGGTGGACTCATGTTTACAATAGCCCCACAAAGCTGCTGTGTGCATTATCACAGCACTTTCTCTCTAGAACAGAAAGCTGCAAAGACAGGAGGTGACAATGACAGCAATGGGGGACGTTTCCTCCCTCTCTGCTTTGTTCACTCCTCCCTGACAGGAGGTACCTTGTGTGCCATCTGCTGCCACTTCTCTACAAATATACTCTTGAAAGATTCTCACTTATTTCTTACTGCTCCCTTGACAGAAGGCATTAGTGGAAGTGGTGTATGGGCTGAAGAGTCTCAACAGATCTCCGTCAAACCGTGATGTCGTGACCGGAAAGACTCCCCCAGACTCCACTTCCCATCCTCTAAATTGTAATGCCCATGAATTGGAAGCACGCTGAACACCATCAACAATTTTTAAAAGCAGCTGGTTTACTCTTCACTGGTTTGCTTGGCATTTTCAGGGATTTAGCAGGTGTCTCTCAGCTTTGCAATTAGCTTGTCAGGTGTTTGAGGGCACAGTGGCTGTTTTTCTTCAAAATCTGCCCAGTGCTTATCACAACACTGTCCTGGACAACAGACAGGAAAGGATGGGTAAAGAAGGGGCATGAGACCCCTGAGAAAAGGCACTGTCCTTACAAATATACAAATTCTAGGTTAAATATCAGCCTGTTGTATTATATTTTTTTAATCTCTGAATTCATAATGAAAGGAGAAATGTATTCTTAATTTCGACTTGGCATTACAGATAAATATTTATGTCCTTTGATGGAGCACAGATGACATCTGTTTGAAAATCTGTCATAGGAAGTTACTACCACCTAGACAAGAAGGTGATATGGGTGCAGTAGTGTGACATCAAGGAATCCAGCAATGCAGTCAATAGCATTTGGAAATGACAAAGCACCTTGTAAATGCCTTGATATGAACAAAGTGTCCCTATTTTACTGGAAAAGTAGAATGTCATGGGCAATTGGTATTTTGTGGTAGTGCTAACATATGTCATATTTGTATTTGACCTAAACATTTATGATTACCAGAATTAATCGCAGGAATTTCTGTTATTTGCCTTAGTAAACTAAACAGAATCAAAATATAGAAATAAATACACATCTAATTTTCAGCAGAGTGCAACAGTGAATTAAAAAAAGACTGATTATGACAAATATTATGCGCGATGCAAGATGACAAGGAAATTTTAAACTCTTCTAGCCCACCTTTCTTCTAACCCGATTTATATATATATAGCAACAACATTCTTATGTTACCTTCAGATTTCTGCTTTCAGTGTAAGATCTTTTTCCAGCTTAGCACTACAATGCAGTGCCTTTATTACCTCTCAGTCTTGATTACATGAAAAAACCAGTAATAAATAATAGCAATTTTGATAGGGATATTAAGTTACATGCATCTGTCTTAAGCTAATCACTAAAGAAAAATTACATAGTGGGGAAAAAACACATCATTTAGCTGCAGAAAACAAATTTTCTTCTGAAAGTCACTATGAATTTATTTTTTTAGAGAGTGACCAAGTAGGACTAAGGATTGTTGCTTTTATCGATTGTAGCCGAGAGGTCCTATGATGCTCCTTAACAACTGGCAGATGGTAGAGACAAAGAGATAAAGAAAGGCAGATAAAGAAAGACAAATAAAAATATTGTGTTCCTAAGTTTAAAAAAATATTTTTAGGAAGCAGCACATTACAGATAGGGAATCGAAGCAGAGCACTCAGTTATATGCAAATATAAGCTTCTACCCTGCAATTGCTGGTAAGAACTTAAATGTTCTGCAATCGGGGCCATAGCCCCATCAGTAAATTGAATGATTCACCTGTAAACCACAGATGGTTGCACTACCATTAACACCATCACATTTTATGCAAGTCAAAATTCAGGGCTCTAAACTTCTACAACTTGGCTTTCGTTAAATCCAGTTATTTAATACTTGGTACAGAAAAAACCCAAACCTATCTTTAGGTTTAAATTAAGTATATAATGTTTAGGTCAAACAAGTGATTAGCCCACATTTTTGACCAGGTCAGAAAAATTCTTGCCTTACGTCTTCTACTGTTCCATTCTACAAGTGAGCTGAGTTTTAGAGGGAAGAAGCATTTCAAATTAATTTATGAAATATGACTGGGATAGACAAAAGTTTTAACAGTACTGTGAGACCAAATGATGTGAGCCTTTGGCCAGCTTTTACTCAACAACATCCTAGTCTCTGTCTGGTCCTACTTAAATCCACTATGATTACTACTAGGGTCAGTGCAACTGAAGTCTTTCACAAATTTTAAACCCCTTTTTGTTTATGGCAGATTTTGCCTGTACCATAAATAAAGTGGGTAATAAATCAGTAAGGCAGGTTAATAGGAAAACGAAATGATTCCAACTTCAAGAAAGCAAAATACTGATTTGCTCAATTTTCTACATTATCCTTCTTTCTGTAATAATATAATGAGAAAGGGTTTCTAGAAGTGAAATGAGAGCTTTGGAAGATTCTTAGTAGACAAGTAAAATTGCACAGAATGATCACCCAGTAATGTAATTATTCCAAAAATACTATTGACAGATAGCATAGAAAATTTTCCCAGTGCCCAGGGAGACTCAATTACATGCTTTTGGAGCTGCTGGGTCAGAAGAGTATTGTTATCCTCAGCAATTACTAGAGGCAATAATTTAATCCCTTTACTATATTTCCTGATGTTCTAAAACACTCTGTCAATGAAGTTTTCTTGTGTCAAAGTGATTAAAGTAAAATTTTTCACTGTTATTTACTACAGTAAACTAAATGTAAAGGACTGGAAAAATATCCTCATATAAGAAGTTAATTTAAAGCAAATTAAAGAATTAGCCAAAATTATTAAGTATATTATGGTCTAAAACAAGCTTAGAAACTCAGAAAAAATCTCATATTCAAAATCCCTACTGCTACCAAAAAGGCACGAAGCACTTTCCTTTATAAATGATGAATTTAAATGTTTTGGAGATCATTATGCTTTCCAGAAATCTACATATATTCAAGTTAAGCTCTTTGAAGGAGGTTATCTTACTCTTTAACGTTAACAGGAGTAACAAATCAAAGGCCAGTGCCTTGTCAGAAAACAAAATTGAAACTAAATAGTAAGTCATTCCCTGTACCTCTAAAGATGGTTCTTGTTTTTGATTATTCATTTTTGGCTCTCAAATAAAGTGTTAGGGACTTTGACCTTCCTTGGAAATGATGGCATGGATTTCAGTGATAGCTTATTTAACAATATTTTAGCAGAATCTACAAAATCTTGCTCAAGATCAGTATCCACATTTTGCTGAGTAAATCGAATAGATAGCTAACTCATAAATATTCACCAAGCAATTTATTAGAAAGAGTTTCAGACAGTGAGCTTGCAGTGAACCATTCCCTTCCTTGATTTGCTACTCATTGAGCTCAATAGTTAACTTGAATAGAACAGATTTTGGATGACTGGCACTCTAATAAAAAAGTAAAATTATAAAATAAAAGTGACTTCCATACCCAGATATAAAACTACAGTTAGAATACAGCAAATAGTGCAGCCAGCAACAATCCAACATTAAAACATCTACAGAGACTGGTGGATAAAATTCCAACCATTTATTTATGCAGTTTCTCCTCTGGAAACTCTATATCAAGCCCTTTTTGGAGAAACCTATTTAGGACATTTAAATTAAACAGTCTATCTTACTCCTATCATGCAGAAACTTAGAGAAATAATACGGGGTTATTTTCTTTTTTTTCCTCTTTTAAGTGGACCTTTAAGTACAACCTTTCTGACACAGCATTACAGCACATTCAGTCTGGCCTGCAGTGGGGAGGCTCCTTTGCAGGTGGGAAGGAAAGAGGCTGAGCCAAAGGTACGTCTCTGCCAGGGTAACTGTGGCTTCAGGCTTCTCCTTGAACACAGCAAACACCCAACATGTTGTCTCACTGTGTATTTGAGGAGGTGGCAGGAGGTTGTACCTGCAGGGCTAAACTGGAATGAGAATAAGAAACAAACTGTTCTGAAAGGAGAGGAAAAACTAAAAAAATTCTCATCCTCTAGGTTTTCTGTCTTTTAGTTGTGCCAAAGTTACCACGTAATCAGCTTTTCATACAACAATTCTGTTTTCACTTTGGCCCTGTCCTTAACTTTCTCAGAGACAAGATGATACCAAATAGAAAACTGACTCACCATTTATTTCAACCCTCTGGCAGGTGGGATTGAGTTCAAATACAAAAAGCAATGTTCCCTTCTCCAGCATAAAATTTAAAAAATTCATATGACATGGCTGCCCTTTTGCCCTCCAGTCTTCCACATACATAGGCACTTTAAAAATAGCATCAGCTGAATACCTTTGCAAATATAAACCATATTAACTAGATACATCAACACCAGTTCCCTTCCATGAACAGCAACCCCAAGTGGAACCTGTTATTGTACTATGAGTGGGCCTTACAAAAACCTTTCAAGAGTTCCAGTTCAAATGCACATTGCTCCCAGATAAAACCAGCTGTGACCACTCCATTTGGTTTTTCAAATACAACTATTTTTATGCAGGAAAAATTGATATCATGAGGAACTTGAGTGAGCCAGTATTGACTTGTACATCTTCAGAGAACACTGTATTCCAAACATCTCCTATACAGAATGGACTGCTAAACATAAATAAAATGTTCTCCACTTGCTGAAAAAAGAAAGCAACTATGCTGTGGCACAAACTTTTCAGAACTAATTTACAATTTACAGATGAGTAAACCGACAGCTATAGACTTAGTAAAAACTGTTTAAAATTGTAACTTCATTGCAAGAAAATTCCTTATATGAAAAGTAGCAGACAAACTCTGAAGAGTCTTTTCCTTACTACTAATGGCTACATCTTTTTTAATTTTATCATTTTATGTTTAGTGAACTAGCATCAAAATCTCTGAAATAGGAAATAAGCTAATTCAATACATTTGTCCTCCCACCGATGCCAAGTAGCATTTCTTTATTATTTCCTATTTTTTATAATCTTCTTTTACTGTCATTGTAAATAATGGCCATCATAACTGAACAAATTCTTACACTTTTAAGTCCCAGATTAAATGGGGAAATAAAAGAAAGTGTAACTAAAGACAAACCACACAAAATTAAGTGGATGGGTGATGAATTAAGTGGATGCTTCTGAAAACTTGTGAAGTTTTGTTGCTGACTTAGTTTTAGCTTTTCCTTCAATAGCTATATGGAAGAAAGAAAGAAACTGATCTGGAATTTAAATGCAAGAAAAATTTCTCAGATCTGAAGTTCTATTGCCTCGGTAAGCAAGATTAGAGAGAGATAATTAAATGTGCAATTTGCTAGAACTACTGTGAGGAATGACAGTATTTGGAAATTATCATTTGCAGTGTTTTCTGAAGTTGCAACATTGCTTCCAAGTACATAAGAAATTACTTCTTCCTCCTGCCTTTTACTTACCTGTTTCTCTTCACCTAATGTTAAAAAAATCCAAGCACCTTAACAAAACAAAAAGAACAAAAACCCTAATGACAGAATACTCTCTAGCCTTTCTGTTGAAAGTAATCGAAAATATCAACATGAGCCCATCAAAAATTGTACAAAGCAAAAGACATTTTAGTAACTTTCTTCATGGCTTGGAAATTGAAGTAATTGAGAAAAGACGGTTATTTTCTATGGAAATAGAAAAGGTGTTAAACCATTTAGAATAGAAAAAAATGCTCAGAGGTTTAATTTTAGCAGTTCACATAATCATAATAAAAAGATACAATGCTCCGTAAAATAATATTTTGTAGGAAGATTCTTCCCCTAGATATCACTAAAATAAACCGTCTCATCCTTCCTTCACATTATCTGTCTTTCCGAAGTCACAAGTAAGCCATCACCAAACTTCTCTTATGAAGACATGAGGTTCAGCATCTATCTTCTATTAAGTCTCTTGGAACCAACAGTCTTCTGGGGAAAGCTTCATTACACTGAAGCAAGAGCCCTCCGCTGCTGCGCGTTTATAGACATTTCACTCCCAGAAGCTTTGCTACAAGTGACGTTGGGATAAATGGGTCTATTTGTTAGCATATCCTAAATGAACTGGTTTGTTATATTTTAGAGACTTTAATATCATACAGTCTATGCTTAAGGAAATAAATCAGAAGATAATGCTGAAGAGACTAAGAACATTATTGAAAAATGGAGACTTTTCCAGCAGAATTAGAAAAGTGCTTTTAGGAAAGATATTTATAACCTGGGACTCAGCTTCTGTTGTCAGCCATACCCAGGGCTGCACTGAGATCAGAGCATCTCCTGGCTCTACAGCCAGCACATCAAAGCAGCCCCTGGTGTCAAGTTGTACAGTCAGAGAGCTGTCAGCATCGACAGCACAGAAGCCAAAGACACTCATCCAGTTTCCACTAATCTTGAATCAAGTGGTCTCCAGTTACTCACCTCCTCAGTTCCAGAACATGAGGAGCCACTTAGCTAAAGGTGTAATTTATAGTACGGCCAGCAGTGAAATAGTAACTACGACACTAAAGGTCGCTGACATCTGTACCTGTTGAAATAAATGAGATATACCCTGAAGAAGCGTAGAGAAGAGGCACTTACTGTCATGCTGAACCGTTGATTAGTTGGCTGGACTGAGTGATGTCCCTGGGGTCCAAGTGATTGCTGCCCATCCTGCTCCAGCAGGTTAAAATCCAGTAGAAACCATTAAACCAGATAAACTTGAGGCCTTTTCTTTTTAAACCTTAGAAAAATGACAAAGGGAACATCTTTTATATTAATATAAGAGCAGTAGACATGCCGGAGCAGTGGGCTGCCACCCCCCGTCAGCATGGGAGCTTCCTGAGAAAGGCAGCACTGCAATTCTGCTCACAGCTCTCTGTACCAAACTTATTAGTTGTGTTGCACTCTTCTTAGTGACCATCAGAAACATGGGAACCCTCAAATCTACAAACAAGTGAACGAAGTCAAGGAAAGAGGCACGCTCACACCAAATGGCTCAGTGAATATGCAGACAAGCCACATTTATTTTCCCTTTGTACTTTACAGTTCAGATCTAAACGAGAGCTGTTACTGAGCAGGGCTCTTTTCTTTCCCTAGCTCTATTTCCATTTACTCTATCTATTTCCAGTGTGCATTAAAATAACTTGAGTTTGTTTGCAGCATCAGCTCTGATCTCTAACTACTGTTATTTTCCTCTCTAAAAATAATTCAAGTTTATTTATAGCATTGTTTTGACTACCAAACTGCTGATGTCAACAAACAGAATAGAAAGAGAATCAATGGGCAGGTTTCGATTATTTTCAACCGCATACAGGAAAGTTTGACAAGACTGGTCATAAACCTGGGTGACTCTGCAAGAAAGCCTCTGAAATGTACAGGCATTCCAATTACATTTAAAAATAATAAACAGCCTCTAGCAATAATATGTTTCTACCCGACAGTTGTGCTGTAGAAAGTGTGTGTGTGCCAATGCTGAGCTATTTTCCCACTAACTTCCTCTGGATATAAAGCATTCAGGCCTTGCACTTACACAGCTGAAAAGGCATGGATACAGAAAGCTATGTTGTTGTCCCAGACTAGGCAAAGCCTAGGTTTGTCCTATGTCTTCATCTTTTGTGTACCTATCAAAAACTGCAAGAATTTAATTTCTTTTAAAGATACAAAATTGCCTCAAGAATTCAGTGGCTACATTTGGAAAGCACTTCTGGAAATAAGTAGTGGTATCATTTTCTGTGGAAAGTACTTCACATTCTGCTTTTAAAATCTTTATTATTTTCATTTTTAATACCTCAGTTTTAATGTGGAACTTTTGTCTTTTTGTGTCGTGGCTGGAACTGTAGAGCATTTTTCCAAATAAATCAATGAATTGTGGCTGATTCATCCCTGACTCATTTTGCAAATGTTCTTAAATATATCCAGAAAATCAGGCCTCACTTCAAGCAATTTATTTTCTTTTTTCATGTAGGTAGAAATCCCTTTGATACTGGCATTGTGCAATTTAGGCTGAATATAGAATACAATAAAATTCAGCAGCTCATTTCATTTTGAGATCTGAGTGAAGCCAAATGTGGGAATTATCAAAGTGCATAAGGGTAAAGTCAAGGTATTTTTCCTGAAGGCCCTAAAACAGTGACTTCCATTTGTGCAGTACCTTCATGATCCATTACACTCTTCTGAAGCTTCTAAATTGTCTCGAACATGAAAAAAAACCAAAAACCAGAACTTCTCAGCAGTTACCTTTGAAACTTTTTTTTCCAAAGAGTTAAACTTCAAGCTACTTTGAAAATATTGCCATTTTCATTTTTAAAATGAGAAATGCTGAAGGCTTGATTTGAATTGGAGTCACAATAGTTCCAGGCAAGAAAGCCAACCTGAATCCTCCATCATATGAATATATTCACAGCTGTAGAATTGCTGTTCAGTTCCTCTGTGTTGTCCTCTTGAAACAGTGACTGGAAAAGCAAGGAAGCTCCTCCACAGCTGATATTTACAATTTTGTGTTGAAGATCATGCCATAAAAACTTTATGCAAAATTTGTGTTAGTTCTGCAAAGTAGAGTCTGTCCCTAGTAGCAGATTTTAAATATTCATGGGAAACTTTTCCATCAAAGGAAGCCCAAATCTCTCCTAGCAAAAAAGAATTCCAATATGAGATATTTGCTGAGGATACTGAAAAGGATACTGAGTACTGTTGTATTTATGGCATTTTTTTCTTGTTATTAACAGTTCACCGTTTCTTCAAATTATGCACTGATGACTGATCCTTCGCTAATAAAATAACCTTGAATAGATATATACCAGTAAGCTAAAAAAGAGTAAATGCACATTAAAGGTAAGGTAACACAACAGTTCACTAACTTAACATACAAAATATACTCACATCAGTGAGAAATGCTTTAATAATACTGAACAAGTTTGATCATTAATCAGGCTTGAATGGGTACAGTAATGCTTATCTAGAATTTAAAATGGATTTGCTAACTTTAACCCAGTGCTCTCAGTGTCAAGTAACAGAAACGAAATCCACAGATTTGTTATTCATCAAATCTTTTTATAAACCTGAATCTTTTATTACTAAAATCTGCTATTAGCTCATTTTTCAATTCACTAATTCTAAAGGAGCAGAGCAATTTACATGAAAATACTTATTTTTAATGTGCTTTTTGTGAAATGCTTATCAAGGTCAAGCACTATAATTTGAAGAGTGAAATATATTATTTCATTATAATACATTTGATTTTATGCTGTTCAGAAGCATTGTTAAAAAAAAATCGCCTACAAATGTGCATTAGTTTCACTGAATTTTCAGTTACTTTGTTTTCCTTTTTCTTGTTAAGACACAAATAACCTCTGGAAATTCCCTCTGATGCGAGATTGCTGTCATTCCTTGGAATACACCACTCACAGGAGCCAAAGCCCTTCTGCAATATCCCCTGCTCCTCCAGACCCAGGCGCCTTGTTCTCGGCAGGCACCTCCGCAGCTGCAGAGCCAGTTGCAGCCGTAAGGGCCTGGCTGCCTGGCAGAGCTGCCAAGCTGCTGTACTGGCACCAGCTCGCTGCTCTCATCTGCTCTGCTGGCAAAGGTTTTCCAGCAGAAAAAAAAAAAAAAAAACCCAAAACAAAACAAAAAAACCCAAACCACACAAACTTTTAAGAGAAATATGAAGAAGCAGAAGTGAAAATAGAGCACTTTTAGTGTGGAATGTCCTCACAGCTCCCTGATTCAATAAAAGGATCCTCCTGGAGGGCTAGACAGAAAACCACATTCACCCCTCAATTCCTGACCAGCACAACAAAATGCCTGGGCCCCAACCACTCTCTCTTCCTGGACAACAGAATCCTTTGGATCTATTTGACCTGAAGCAGAAGCCATTGAGAGAAAAAATAGCAACAAAGAATTACTGATAGATATTTTTCCTCGTGGTTGCTGTTCCCCTAGTCCTAGCTGTACCTGAAACTATACCTCTCTCAGGAGACACAGCTATCCAAACATGCTAATGAGGACTTGATTCCACTGTAAAACACCCTACACACACACTCACCCCACCCCCGTTGTCTGACTCCAACTGTAACTGGCTTGCTTTAGAAAGCAAATAAGAAACCTGTACAGAGAAGCCTTCTGCTATGCAGTTGTTAAGACTTCTGCAGACCTGTCTGTAGTCCCTCACATGCCTTATATGTGTGTAGGGGATACACCTTGCCGGGAGGTTGAGGCTTCTATCCCAGGTCAGGCTGGAAACGGGTCACAGAAAGAAAAGTCAAAAGAGAGGTCACAGTTGGAAACCAATAGGAAGAGCAAACTGTGTATCTGAAACAAACAACAAGACCAAGTTAGTTCAGATAGCCACTGAGGAACATGTGATTATGTTTTTACCTGTCTCATGCAGCTTCTCTGCAGTGACTTTATCTCCCGAGTACTGCTTTTCTGATATGATCATCTGTTGGCCCTACAGACTTTCTGGCAGGCTTCCTGTGCCTTAAGTGCTTGAAGGTTTACTCCTCTTTCTGCATTCTTTTGCTTGTATTTCCTCCAAAAGTTGGGGTTTTTTGGCCTGCAATTTTCAGGTTGAGATGAGGTAATAAAATGGCGGTCCTACAGGATAGTGTTTATATAGATCTGAATTCCCTTGGGCCTGTGTGCACCATGAAACCTTTACTCCTTTGCAAGATCATATTTAAGGCTTAAATATAATCTATCTCTGAGTGCATTTCTATGTTCTATAGCCAGGCACTTGCTAGAGAGCCTTAATGTTTTGGAGCATATACGCTTGACATTTTCTTCCTTATTTTTTTTCCCATGGTTTATAGTAGACATACTTCTTCAGTAGTAGATCTAGAAGTATATATTCCACAAGCAGCTGCCTGTAGCTTCTGGATTCTTCAGTCTCCTCTTTGTCTCCAGCTCAAAGCTCCCTCAGCACAAGGAAGGCAAATACGGGAAATCCAGGGGAGATAGGAAGCTGATTATGTTGGTCCCCAATTCCTGTGTTGAGGCTGTAGCAGGGTTTTGCTGTCTCTCCCCAGGCTCCTGCCTTGGCTTGCCCTCTAGCCCACCCCAGCTGTGCGCCACATCTTGTTTCCTAGTCCTCTCTTCCAACTCACCAGGCAGTCTCCTTTCAGTCAAAAAAATATTACAGTCAACATTACCCTACACTGAATGCTTGACAAAAAGGAGTAGGTAATTTTTTTTCATGTTTAATACTTTGACTTAATTACATACCATGCTAAAACACAGTCCTGCAAATGCACACAAGAGATCCTGTCAGAGTAATGAATAATTGGCCTTCAGCTTATGAAATGGTTTATCAATCCTTACTTTCATTTATTTACTAGCCTCCTCCTTAGCAGACGACTTTCTGCAATAATAATAATAAAAAAAATCACTGAATGCTACATACATAAATGTTCTTTAGCATCTTGCTTCAACCCCCTGCTGCTACTTGGAAAGCTGTGCTGTGCCTGTGGCAGGGACATTGCATGCAATACATTAATCATCAGGGAAGATGGTACCAAGTAACTAGTAATAGCTTTAGTAATATTTGTGCCATTAAAGACCAGGAAACAACAACAGAACTTTTAGCAATCTTGTTAAAATATAGTTTTCATAAGAGAGTTCACTATTCCAATGTATGACAACACGTTGATTCAAAATATATATATTACAATAAAATACTCAAAGCTAAGACTGTTGGTAACTCATTACTGTCCCCACATCTATTTCGGATTATTTATTATGCAAAAGGGAGCACACAGAGAGGTTTCACATGGGTTATCACGTGGTTTCACATTCAGAAGAAGCTCCAGTCCCTGAGGACCAGGCCCACGATCCGAGGTGGAGGTAAGGACAGGGAGGGATCACTCACCAGTTACTGTCATGGACAAAATAGACTTGACATGGGGAAACTAGTTTAATTTATTACCAATCATATCAGGTTAAGATAATGAAAAATAAATCTTAAAAAGACTTTCCCCCCACCTCCCCATACTTCCTGGGCTTAACTTTGCTCCTGAATTCTCTACCTTTTTTCCCCTGAAAAAATAAAAAGATTTCTCCTTTCAGGGAGAAAGGGAAATGGGGGTTATGGCCAGCTCATCACAGATTGTCTCTACCACTCCTTCCTCCTCAGGTGGAGGACTCCTCACACTCTTCCCCTGCTTGCAGAAGCCACTCCTGTAGCCCCCCTGCTACCAAAACCTTGCCATGCAAACCCAATGCAATGAGACTAGACCCAACTGCTGACCAAGCTTGCAGAAGATAGTCACCTCTACCTGGAAAGGTACTGCGTTGCAGTGGCTGTTCTATCCTGTTGCACATATATAATGCAAGTCTTACACATACTGATACTGTCTCCTTTTTTTCTGATGTACTTTTTCAGCTCCATAGTTTCTTGCTGCTGCCTTATGTTATATCATGTCTTTCTTTCCCCTTAGATTACTCTGGGTTTTTTTCACATATATATATTTGGAAAATGTGGAAATGACTGTTGTGTTCATCTGCATCATCTCATTTTTAATGTCATTGACTAAAAGAAATAGTTTCCATTTAATAATCTAACATTCTCATTAGAGAAAATTAATAGATTTTTTTTCCATTTATCATTTCATGTTATATTTAACGGCAAACTTAAATAATACAGAAATTATATAGTATATATATATATATAAAATCAATAATTATTTAAGACTGGCTATATTGAACAGAAAAGTGTGGGTGGATGGGTGGGAGAATCATAAGGAAACTATTGTTTCTTGTGACAAAAAGTCACAATTTGTTTTTCATATTTTGGTCATTTAGACTCACGGCACAGAACAACCTCAGATTTTTAAATTCCCCTTACATTTCCTTTTCACATGTTATGACTTGAAATGGTCACTTTTCTTGTCTCACTACTAAAAATAAATGGGAAATAAATTTGGAACCATAAAACTGCTATCTTCTAGCTGAGTTCACATAAAGGAGAATAAAGAATAAATGACACTCTATCACTAGAAAACCAGCAACAGAAAAACTATCACTTTCAAATAAGAGCTACTTCAATTTTTTTTGTTCGATTGCCTGAATTACTGTGTTGAAGAGTTACAGATCAGACACACAGAGTTCAGACATAATCCCCAAAAAGGCCAAATTATAAATGCTGTGTTCATAAGAGGAAACACCGAGTTGTCATCTTCAATGTGACAGAAAACCTGCCTGAAAGTCTAGACGCTCCCTGAAAAACTCGCAATTCCTATGCTTGTTTCAGCCTCAATATTTGAAAGTAACCTAATAATACACTCAGTAGTGAAATTAAAAGTGTAGACTTAACTAATGTAACTTCTTGAAGAAAAATAAAAGAAACATGCTTTTTTGCAAGTCACTATAGTCTGTGAGGATTATGCATACAAAGCTACAGTATTTCAGTCACGCAAAATACAAAAGCAAGCCTGGTATGTCTGAAAGTTGCTTTCTGACTGGTATCCCTGGGACCTGCATTTTATATGTAAAAGTACATATATTTAAAAACACAAGGCAAAAACAGGCCCCAGAAATCTCAGTTATACGGTGAATGTGAAGGGGTATATTGCCTTTCTCTTCATATAGGTTCTGCATAAAAGGCATATTATGCTACACTTCTTCATCCAGCATTCAGAAAAGGAATCTGTCCCTCCAGGACAAGGAATAGCACTACAGAACGGCCATTAATTGTTCTTCACACTAGGGTTAGAATCATGACTACTAAATGGGCAACAAATAGAACAATGAGGAAATAAAGCACTAATAGCTTTGTTGACTTTGTGATTTTATGAAGCTGGAGACCTGTGAAAGGATAGTAAAATTGTGCTTGTTTATAAAAATGAATTATATAATATATTATACACATAGGAGTACCAGTTCAGAGTTTCATGCAGATGGCCACACTTTGAAGAACTTGAGTTTTCATGTTAATAATGTGATAGAACTGATACAGGTTTTATGCTGCATGTCCCTTCCTCTCAGTATGAAGAAAGGGAGACTCACAGGTATACTGACATTATATGTTGCAGTGAACATGGGTCTGTTTGAGGGAACAGTGACAGGGGAGAGTGAATCTGCCTATTTCTGAAAAGCCTGAAGACTTCTAGGTAGAGAAACTGCACAACTTCGTTACAGAATGAGACAGAAGTAATAGAAACCAAATTCTTTAGGTTTGCTTGTTTTGGTGTTTTTGGTCTAAGGAGTTACTTTCTGTGGCCAAGGTACTGTCTTGCAAAGCCTTCAACACTGTTTTCCAATGCAGAACCCACACAGTCAACCTACATAGGCCTTTACTCACTGCTCATCCACACATTTGCTCAGAGCCTATATGTAGTAGTGTGCAAATCCTAATACAGTCGTCTGGGTGCTACCAGCAAAAGGAATAAATAATGAAGAATAAATAAGGCATCTGAGTTTTCAAAAGTCTTTCATCCCAGCTGGTGTAAGATTGCCCTGGCCGTCTGAGATTTCTGTCCTGAGTGTGCTCATTATATCTTTGAATGTTCTTTTAACCAAATCAGCTAGGAAATGACCTGAAATCCTGCTCTGGTCCTTTTCTACGAATAAAATATAGATCCAGCTCTAAGGCATTTGAGCAAAATATGCAGAAGATTGGGTAAGCTAATGATTTCAAGAATAAAGTATCTTTATTCTCTCAGTTCCTGGAAGAAAAAAGTCCAGTATCTGGTTTGGAAATTATTTAGCTTCTCACACAATATATGTGTAATTTTGAAACTGTTTTTGCATGGTTAAAATAGAAGTTACTTTGTTTGTGCTACCTTTCCCTGCCAAGCTTTATTTCTCATTGCTTAGCACTGATCATCAGCAGAAGTTATGAGCATGTACAGCATTGTTGTTGCTGATACTGGATATTACATCAACTTCTGGCCACAAGAAATGAGGCTCAGAATAGTTCTCGTTCATTTTCTTACAAAACAAACTGTTCTTTCCTTTCTGTTTCCTTCCTGACGATTCTCAGAATGACAAAAATAATTTCCATTTTCTGGATGAAATGTAGTTTTCAGAGATAGAAATAAGCAGTAGAAAATGCAATTGCCCGGTGCCACCCCCTCGTTCCCACTGACCTGAAAACATCCTTTTGTTAGTCTGATGGGGAAACTGAAACCATCGGTTGGCACTTAGTGTGCACAGTAATATCACTTTATTATGAGAAATATCGTGATCTACCCATCACAATAAACAGAATATGAACAAAAACAGCCTGGGAAGGAAAAGCTGCTCTGTTTGCTGTATCCTGTATGGGCAGACAAAGGACTTGTCAGGTCCCCTCAGCTCTGGTAGGGCTCTGTGTGTAGCTGTTGTGACACTTGGTCTGCAGCAGTAGGGATTTTGAGATTTAGGATGAGTTTCTAATCTGAAATCCAAAGTATCCCACCCAGTTTTGTGCCATTCAGGACTGTCTAGAGGGTTGAGACTATGTCCCAAAGAGTTTGTCTTACCGTCTAATCATATTAGATTGATTTATTCCCTATTCATCATAGTTCTTTGCACAGAAACCCACAAAAACCTAAGGTTGCAGCGTTCTTAAGGCTGGGAGCACAGAAACGGGCACTCACAAGATTTGGGAAGCAATAAAACCAGCTATTCTGACTCTGAAGTCTGTGGCAATATACTGCATAAATAGAATTTTCCAGAATCACCATCTCGTTTAGCATTCAAACACAGAAAAAAACTCTTCAGTCGAAGTTTGCTTACTTAGTTGTTTGAAAAAGAGATCAATTAATTTAGGTCATTTTGTCTGGCCTAGTTAAATTGACAACATAAGCCAGTTCTCTGACCCTCTTACAAACATTTCACCCTAAGCAGTAACCTTGTTTTTAAAATAATCTCTTCTAGGCCTCCCATAAAGCCAAGGTTCTGCTCAAGGTGAGAGTAGGTGCAATAATCAACACAAGGAAAACTACTCTCTTAAAATAGACTAGCCCATTATCTCACTTATCCAAGTATATTACTCAGATTGCTCTTCTGCAGACACCCACACCTCTCTGAATAAAGATCACAGACAAATATCCTGTTTGCTGTTCACTGTATTTGTGCTGTGCCAATGCTTCCACTGCTCTCTGAGGCCAACGGATTACAGGAGAGACTGGCTACTTCTCTGGTTGGCTCAGTGGCCAGTGGAGCAGGGAGTTCTTTCCATTGGCCTTTGGACATTACCATAATAATAATTAATAATTTGGTATCAGTTAGTGATTCACCCTCCTCCCTGTTGTCTACAGCTGTAGCCTGGCATGAGATAAGACATTTCTGCCTGTGACCATTCTGTCCTGCTCACCCGTGAGAGGTCACCAGATTCCCTCAGATAAGCAGCTGCATGCACTCTCCCCAGTTCCTTTAAAGCAAAGCAGCCAGCAGCAATTAGTGTAATAGTATAAATTAGTATAACAATATCAAGAATTTAATCAGCCCACTTGAATTAGACCTACAGTTTTGTTTAAAATGGATTACTAGACAGCATGCGGCTGGATGAGCCTGTGCTTCCAGCAGCAGGGCACCAAGGGGAGATCAACCTCTTCACCCAGCCAGCCTCTGACTGAACGAATTTCTGGCCACAGGCTCATGCCTCAACTGGACTTTTCCTTTTTTGTGTTTTCCTCCTCTTCAGTTAGCCAACATACAGATCCTGAGCCCGTGAGCAGGATTGGATATTTTTGTAGGTATTTTTGCACACAACCAATTTGTCTTTTGTGCACCACCTGTGTCCATGGTAACAACCTCCATCTTCCCCCCTTCTGTGAGGAATAAATTTGGTGTTTGCAGTTTATATTTTTCACTGTTGTCAGACACACTAGAATTTTCTTAAAAACAGAGTTTCAAATAAAAATAAAAAAAAAAAGCAATATTCCTTTTTCATGGGAAAGGGCTCAACTTAAATGACTGTCATGTGTTGAAAGTAGAATGAATTATTTTTCCAGGTCTATACACCTCTTGAATGGCATAAAAAAAAAAGCAGTCATCAAAACAGACCTGACTCTGAAAGTCCAAATATAAGTGCTGGAACATTCACATACCAATAAAATTGGAAGCAGTTCTCATTATCTGAGCAAACTTTTAAAAAGGGTAATTGTGTTAAAATAATAAGTCAACTGTCAGACATAACTGAAGAAATTAGAAGTTTTCTAGAATGTTGTATGCACATGGGGACTGATACAGTACTCCTTTTTGAAACAGCTTTCACTACAATTTAGTAACGCATTTTTCCCCTCAATGGCTAGATTGAAACTAGGTAGTGATTTCTTTAGACAGAAACTCAGTTTCTAGGAGCAGTGTGTAAAGAACAGTGGAAAAAACTGTTATAAAGGGGAAATTTCTTAAATGGTTGATAGTAATTAAAGGAACAGAGACAAAGACAAAAAAAAAAATCCACTTCAAACACTCTGTTGTGCGACATAAGCACATAGCTAATATGCACTGTAGCAGCATCCTGAAGGAGTCCCACAGGGCAGTACCTGAGCAGGCCTGTGTGTCTAGGACCATGCGTAGGGAATGGACTGAGATATAGTCCAGGAAACCACCTCCAAGAAAAAGGGAGAGCATATAAACAGACAAAACTGGAGAAGGTCACAGCCTCTCTTCCAGGGTATACTCCCCTTCCTCAGACCTTGTGCCTTGGAAACATTTTCTGTACGTAGTGCAGGTTGAGCATTGTCAGCTTAAAACATCTCCAGTAACAATGAGCAGCAGAATAAAGGCAAAGCTTATCAGCTAATTGAACTGGGTAGTTATTACACATGTCTGTCTAGGCACAGTTTATATCACACAAATATTGTCTAGCACACATCCACTGAGAACCACAGTCTGCTTCTGCTTTGCCTCCATTTCCATGTATGACTGGCCCACCTGTATGGCATCTTAAGACCCTGGTACAGGCATTTAATATTGTTCTTGGCTGGTTAACTAGCAAAATATTTCACTTTGAAGGCTAATGTTCTCTCCTACCTTCAGCAAGTCTCAGTGCAATGTTCTTTTCACTTTCTTTTCTTGCACACAGTTGTGTTTTACAGCAACCTCAGGATTAATGTTTGACTGTCTTTAATGCACAGATTACCTTGCTAGAAATAAAATTTCTGATTTTCTACTCCTCAGTATTTTATTCTGGTGATCCTGCAAGATTTATAAACTATTTATCTGTTACCTGACAGTGTTATATAGGCAAAATAGTTTTTCCACTGTTTGCATTGCTTTTTCTACTAGCTCATTTGACTGTACAAAGTAAAGGTTTAACAGCATGTGCTTGAAATGACATATTAAAAAGTATTGCCACAGTTACTTAGTTCTGTAGATATCATGACATAACCATATGCCTTCTCTGAGTTCAGAATTGTAATTCACAGGAGAACAACAAAATTTTTAAGTTTGGAGCCTATCAACAGAGAAAGACTCCAACTGTCAAAACTGAAATTAACAGAGGAAAATGAATCATAAAAAGCATTTTAGATTTCTGATTGCTTTTGGCCCAAAAGGATCTTTTGAATTGAAACAAAATGGTTATTGTACTATTGCTCAATTAAAAACAATTAAACTCTTGCACATTGCACTGAATATCAATATTGTAAACCTCTGAAAATCCCAATTACTCACTGTGGTATTCCAGACGAGTTAATAAAGGATAAATGGTGCACAATCTAGGAATGACTCATCCCAAATATTCTCTTGGAAACCCACATCCAGTAAAGCCTATTGAGAAATACAGCATTTTATCATACTAATAAATCCCTTCCAACTGTAAGAAATCAGAGACTATCATTGGTTGACACATAAACAGTTCTTGTAATATTACTGATCATCTATGCCCCTGTGTTCTAGTGTACCAAGTATACTCGAAACTAAAAGTAATTTAATCAGAATGCAAAAAAAAGTTTTGCACAGGCAAATGGAGGCTGATAAATATTATCAAGAAGGAACCTGTCAGTGGAACAGCATTAAAATATGGTGATATAATGTTTATACAATAAATTGTGTGAATGGTTTATCTGAATATATCTCTGGTTGTCTTGGTGAAAAAAGGAAAAGTGAGGTACATTACCAGATGTCTAAAAGTTCCCACTTGGTTTTATTACAATAGAGTTAAAAATAATAGTAATTTTGCTGCCCATTTTCAGGTACTCTAATACAAATATCAGATAAAAACATTCAATCCACCTCAAAGTGAAAGAATAGTGTTGCAGCACAAATAAGAAGAAACTGATGATGAACAGACAGTTTACTCCAGGAAAACACCATATAGTAAAGCTAGTGAAGATTTACATCAATATGCTAGAATAAGAAAATGAGAAAATTAAGTAAACTATATCTATGTATCTGGTTATGAATCTACTCTGATTTCTGCCTGTACCTTATAAAAAAATGGTGTGTGTTTCTGTATTTTAAGAGAAGCTATGATTCTGAAAAGATGTATACAGGACTTCCAGGGGATTATATTTCCTTGATTGATATTGGGTTTGTATGTTAATATAGCGAAAAAAAACCCAACAAACTTTCAAACTGAAACTATGAAATTGTCTCCATTTATAGAAGAAGAATAGTGCCAGGTGAGCAAATCAAACCACATACATAGTATTTCCACGTGCAGACACAGCTACAGCATGCATTTTGTCACAGGACTATTTCACCAGCCAAGTAAAGTAAAACTGATGTTCTGCACTGTTCTCCTGCAAACATAATACCCCTCTCATCTGTAAAGATTTCTGAGCTGCCCACAATACAATTTGGTCAGCTGTTTCCAGGTGGCAAACCTCTCCCAGTCCCAGGAGCCAGCTCCAGCAAAGTACATGCTTCAGCACTTCAGCAACAGGATGGATGAGTATCAACACTTCCTAATGAACGCCCAGGCATTTGCAGGCCCTCCTTGATTTAACGTTCCCACAATGGGTTTGAGCATAAGTAGTCCAGGAGCCTCCATATTAGACATCTTTTTATTTGCTTGACTCAGCCTGAAGGAAATGAAGAAGTTTCTGAAGGCACACCTTTCCATGAGAATTTTTTTCAAACCTGGATGAATCTTTGAAACGCGTGATAGTTGCTGTAGAACTGAGGACTCTTATCTTCCAAAACCACTGCAGTTGCACAGCAATAGCAAAAACTTGGCCAACTCTTCAGTTGCATGACTAAAGAGATATATTTCATATCTGAGATATTCCCATTGAAAAATGAGATATTCCCATTCCCCCACTCGCAGTCTGAGTAGGTGCTTACCAGGAACTGCACAGAACTCAGGTGGAGTTCCCAAGGCATTAAATAGTGCAGTTTTTTGAAAGTCAAGGCATTTCTTCAATCAGATCATGTGATACAAAACACAAGCACCCAGAAAAACTCTGCACAGTGATAAATAAATAAATAGAATTTTGTGTTCCAACAGCCTTTTGAGTCAGAAGTGAATTCATTCACCAAATTTCTGAAATATATGCATAAGAGCTGAAAACTAGCAGGCATTTACGCCCAGAGTTTATAGTCAACATAAAATACTAGAAAAACATCTTAAAATTTGCATCTCTTAGGAATTTATGGAATTTGCAACTATTAAAATACATAGTTCAACCAAAGCGCAAGCCATAAATGATGATGAGAAATTTTCAGTTCCCTTTGACCTGTAGAATTTCACTGGTTACATATGCACTAAATATCATTCACAGTACACGTGACATACTATATTATCAGGATCAGCATTAAGACAACAACTAAACTTGTCTTTCCTCACTCTTAGAGAATCTCATGCATAATCATTTCAATAAAGAGTTATTCTGATTTAGAAAGCACAGGAGAGGTCTTCTCGTCAACAAAATGCAAGCATTAGTCAGGACTAGATTCATTGACATCTTTTTCACTTTTCCTAAGCACTGAATAAATGGCATGCCTAATCTGTACAAATAGCAAATTGGAGGGTAAGCAAGAGAGCAGGCACAGCTGTTTCCGGTTTGAACTATTATTAGTGGAAATCTCTCATTGTGTAATTGTTTTTCTGCCCTATATTGGGTTCAAGTGTAGTTTGAGTGCTGAACTCTCTTTTCTAAATCATATCACAAAAAAAAAAGGAAAATAAAATTAATATCAATAACCTGTAGCACCTGTTCTTGTGAAATTCTCAAGGCTGGACTGAGCCTCATATTAGCATGCAGTGGTGTTTTTTTAACAGACTGTAGGAAACTAATATATCATAGTAAACTAAATCAAACATAATTTAATCAATTGCATTGTAAAACGGGATCTTAGGAACATTGGTTAACTTGAGCTCACAGAACTGTAGTACAATATAAGTCATTAGTTTCCTGGATTGACCCAGTGCTCAAAGTGAGGCCAATACAGAGCAGGGTACAGTGACTTACAGCATCTTTGAGCAATTTCTTTTAATTAAATAAATAGAAATAAATTTAAAAAATTAAGGAAGGGGGGAAGAGTGAGTCTGAAAGCAAGGGACCTCATTGATGCACCTGTCAGAATACTAACAATAGTATTGCTAGTAGAGTACCAGTATGCTAACAATTACGTCCATTATAGTAAATGATTAAAGTTGGCAACATAAGATGATTTTTCAGTGGATGTCATTCTTAGATACTACTATATCAAGATGACAAAAAAAGAAAGATATTTATAGCTAATAAAAACTAAAGCTTTAAGTGAAACAATAAATGTCATTATTAGTTCTTAGATGGAGCTGGTTATACTGTGATACTAGCCCTTCCACTTGAACCACTTGTTGTCCTGTAGTTCACTATGAAGTACGTAAAGTTAGGCAGATGCACACAGCAAAGATAAAACCATATCTGAGCACAGCTACCTTTGTAGCACTTTCACAGAGGGTCCCAAGAGCCTCATTCAGAAATGTGAAGACAGAATTAAACCATCAACTTTTTAAACCCATTTTCATTAACTTGTTTATATTTAACCTGAGAGTCTGAGAGAAGTTTAATCTCATTCATATTCTTTACAAAAACCCCAGGGAAATCTGTCTTCCAGAAATGATTCTCAACTAAAGGAGTAGAACAAAATGCATGAATGAAGTGCAAGAAAATAAAAAACGGTCAGTGTTTCAAGAAGGATTTACAGCTTTCTATGCCATTATCCATTTGTTTGATGGCTTTATTCTTAGATCTGTATCCTTGGCACTCAGGTTTTAGGGATATTGCAAAGGTCCTTGCAACCCTGAGTTACTCACATTGTGGTTTTGGTTACTGTGTGTCTGACTAGAGCTTGTGTAGGTGAAGAATGGAAAGCAGACCTTTTGAGCCCATATGAAGTTACAGATATTAACAATAATGGTAACTGCCTGAAAAATCTTAAGAAGCTCAGAGATTTAGCTTCAGTAGGAATCCACTTGGAAATAACGATGCAAAAGATATCCAGCTACCATTATTATTATGTTTTGGAATCTTTGTTCATTATTCTTCATTTAAATGTGTAACACAATAATCAAAACCTCACATCCTTCATGGATTACAAATTATTTTAAAAAGGGATGGTTTTTGTTAATTGTCTGCACAGTGGTGTTCAGGCCAAATAAATCATTATTATGTAAGATGCTTTTAAAAGGGCACTATTACAAATACTCATTTTGTGTGGATCTTAGGGCAGTAAGCAAAACTGCAGTCTGCCAAGGCAAAATTATTTATTAATGTTTCATTTTGAGTAAATGTACAAAACTAGTTTCTACTAGGGATATAGCTATGCGGAGAATTTGCCACACTGATGAAATCTGGTCCAAGTGATATTATAAAGGGCAAAACTTCCTATTGAAATATTACAGATTTTTGCAAGCTCATCTGCAACACAACTAAGTCTGAGCAAAATTTGGCCAAAAGTCAGCTCACAAATTTCATATATATTTTATTTTCTTCTTGAATTAGAAATGAATCTATTTTTCAGGAGCGCCTTATAAACTCAGTGTTAGCTGAAGTACAGAAAACCATAGGCAAGAAATGCAAACAGCCTGGGAATGCAGGACACTCAGGACTCATTCTCAGGCTTTCTTGTCATCAGCTGTCACACGAGGAATGCATCAAAGGAGCACCAGTGGACCTGCTGTCACTGTAACAGGAAATCTTCTGGCTTTTAAGGCAGCCTAACAGCCCTGCTTTGTGACCTAAATATTATTATTTGCTGGCAGCAAACACTGAAAACTTTGATCTATTAAATCTTTAGAACCCATCAAACCAACCCCCAAATCTCAGTTAAATCCCGAAATTAATCTGTGTTTTTCTGGAAATATATCTACACACACGTTTGTGAATACACACACACGCACACACTGTGCCTCGGATTTCTACTCAGAAATTAAAAGTCCCCTCAAGAGATTCCTACCAATCTGTTCTCAGATATTATGTCAACTCATTGTAGTTTTAAACAGAAATTAAATTTAAAGTTACTTCCTACTCAGCAACAAATACTTTATACTGTTTTATAATCCACTCTGTTAAATAAGACCTCTTCCAAGTGAGGAAGAAATTTTAGAATAAGATATGGTGAATAGTCTACTCCATAAGAGGCTTAAAAGATTTAAGTTCCTATATTCTTCTCTGAGTGCTGTATTTACACGAGTAAATGCATTGCACTCATGTCCTTACAAAAGTAGCCAATATGATTATCAAAAAAGCTACTGTTTCCTCATATCAACTGTCAATCTTATTTCTTCTCCTTAACTTGTAACCTGCTGAAGTCATGCCATTGCCATTCTGCTCTGACCTACCCTAAGGTGGAGCCTCAATAACATGGTCCCAAACTGCTGAATTCTGCCAGATCAGCAGATCTGAAGACATTTTCGTCCATCCAAAATTGTCTGTGGGTGGATTTGAGAATATCATTATACATTAACATAATTCCAGAATTGTCACATTTGAGCTGGGAGACAACTAAATTAGACACAGAACAACAAATAAAAAGGAATAAAACACAGATCTNGAACCCACCATCTTTTTTAAGAGAAAACCATTGAAAGTGTTTGTCATAACTCCCACGACAGTTTAACAAACTGCCTGGGTGAAAAGTAAGAACAATTAAGTAAATGGTAATTGAGAAATAGTAACTAAGCTTGTACCTATATTGCAAACAAGTGGTAGCTGAAAGAGCTACTTTTTGAAAATTGATTTCAGACTTTTCACTGTTTATTTTCCTAAGGAAGAAAAGTACAAAGGAAATACAAAGGAAATCTATGAGGAAGCTTGATCTTTTGTAAGATAAGAAAAGTTGTGTAGATTGGGAATTGAGAAGGTGGCTTCCCTTCTTAACTCCACCTCTGACCCTTTTTTATATCTTCCATATTACCAGAGCTTTTGTCTCACAATGGCCTTCATTAACAGCTCACTGAAAACAATGGAATTCCAATTGAAACCTAGGCCTCTGTCTTGATTATCAGAATGTGACTTTTTCCAAGGGACAGCTAAAATCATGCCAACAATGAATAAACACATTACCAAACTTTGTCATGCTGTGAGAAATGGTGCTATTCAGAGTCGGTCTAGGATGACAGACTAAGGCAGCAGCTAAGCATAGAAAATAGGTTTATGCCACAGATTTTCTATTTGTTTTATGCATATAGACTTATATGGGCATATATGAACAACATTCTTTGTAAGTCTTTGTAAGAAAGACTGATTTTTTTTTTCTATGCTTACAGAGCTACCACTGTAGCCATAAATCTGTGACTAGTGCACATTTCCTCCCAAGAGTGCCTACACCTCCATTTTCTGAACGATCCAGACCCTGGGAGGAGGAAACAAGTATTAGGGACAAGTAAACATAGAGCAGCAGAAGAGCATACTACCACTTAAACAACACTTGCTGCCAGCTGACATGCACAAATAATTTTTCTTGGATAAAATCTTCTCACACCTGATTATTTGTTCCTGTAGGAAAACCACTGGGACACCTCAGACAAACAGGCTCTGCTCCAAGGAATTTACAAAGAACTAGTCTGTATGTTTTAAGACACCAAAGTACAGTGGTGGTGCTCTTCTTAAGCATTTTCAAAGCTCTCTACAGTGAGACACTTCCTATGCTAACATTTAACTATCTTTAAATTTAACAAGGTTATTATTTTTAGTTACAGTTTGAAGATGCCTGTGACATATTTCTGTGATAACTTAATCTTTCATTAGTCATGGAGATGAAAGCATTCAATTAGCTGTTTTGACACTTCCAACTGTACTAAATAAAACTTTCAAGTATTTCCCAATGATAAAGCCTCCTATCTAACAGATTTTCGAGGAAGATTGCACATAATGAAGGTGAATGGAGCCATAATCAGTTATATGGACAGTCCACCAAATGAAAGAATAATGCCAGAGGAAGATCCTTTATAGAAAATGAATAGCTGCTCATTAATTCATGCTTAAAGTGCTCCAGAATCTCAGTTCTGTGGAGATCTTTTCTCACTTGAAAGACACCCATCATAGTCAGTGCAAATACAACTCTCAGAAATACATCTGAATATCTATGGCACTTTATAAAATAAATTTTGAACACAAATAGAAGACAAACAGCTCCCTCCCTTACAGAAAATTTTCATGTGACACACAGCACCCTTTCCTTCCATCTTGGCCAGACCCATAGTTCAGATAAATCTAGTATACTTCTATCAGTAGCAGCATGTATGAACCGGGCCAAAGAAGATACATAAAACCTTAAAGAAGATCCTTATGGGACAATCTTGCAAGCTGCTTCATGAGTACAGGAGCCAGGGGCTGTAAATACCCCAAAGCTAGTGGAGGTAAGACAGTCCACCTAAGCCAGTAAGACTTAAAACCTTTGTCATCAAGCAAAAGAGGATCACAGCCAGGTCACTGTGGCTTTAAAGACAGAGAAGAGACCTGATGCAACCAAAGCCCTTCATGCGGTTCAGCTGCTATTCTAGGATCAGAGGAGCTTCTCCAGAGCTTGATTTAATCAACCTTATTATAGTTAAAACTTTCCCTCACTGAGACTAGCTGGTAGTATCTGTTGTTGAATGAATCAAGATTAGCCTGGATTGTTTACTGATATGGTGAAATAGTGTATTGGACTCTGCTTCCATTCATGCAGTCATGTTGAGATGCATTATAGGCTGTGCCAACACAAGCTTCATTGCACACAAAATTTGAAAGCTTTTAAATGGTAGGCACAGAAACACGAGGGATAATGTATTCATTGGGAGACAAACTGTGAGTAACTTTAATAGGAAAATCCCTGAGAGAGAAACTGTCTTTTTTTTTGTTTTCTGTAGAATTCTACCTCAGAAATACTGATTCTTATTTTAGTATTTTCCTTTAAATTATCCATCTGCTTCTGAGTGGGAGTTTGGCTTTTGTGATAAAGGCACGCTTTTTTCAATTTATTTTAAAGTTGACATTTTCTTTCTTTACACTCAAAGAATCTTTGGATGCAACTGACACCCATTAGCTAAGTAAAGGCAAATTCAGGAAATACTGATCAACAAGGTTCTTCAGAAATTCTTAAGTGTTGTTTTTGGGATTTTTAACAACAGCAAAATGCAGAAGATTTGAAAATGTGGGTCAACAATCATTATTCTGGTTTTATGTTACATTTTATTTTCATTTTTCTTTTGATGTCTACATTTACTAAGATTCTTTGCATCAAAAGCTGTACCAACACAGCTTAAACTGAAAAGATTTTTGATTGAAAGAATGAGAAGCTTTGAACTTAAAAGATGAACCAAGGAACTAACCATTCTGTTCAGGCCGATGTTCTGAAGTCAACAAGACTCGAAGTAGGAATAAGTTGCAGGATACACTAGTCTAGCCAGCTCCAGTTTACTTCATGGAAAGATTTTTGCAGTAAGAGGCAGAGGGTTTCTTTTTTGTAAGAACCATAGTGAAAAGGCATATTCTGAAGCAGTCCTACGTGTTATCACTAGAAGTCAATAACATTGTTAATAACAATTAATATTAAAGTGCCCAAAATGTATCCTATCATACCTCAGAGTTCTACTAAATTGAACACATTTCATCGTCATAAGATTTTCCAACCATCAGCTAGCCAGGGCCATCCTGCTGAGCCTTAAGCATGTTCACAGCTACAAGATTTTCAGTATTCAGTAGACAAATGTAATATTTTTTTTTAAAAAAATCATTAGGAAAAAGCATATCATAAGCCTGAAAAATAGTAATAAATATTGAAGAAACTGCACCTTTTGAGGTCAAGTCAGTTTTGGCTTGACTTCCTTCATCCCTTGTTACAATACTCTATACATACTTTTCTAAAGTCTAATGGCTTTATTCACATGAACTTTTACCCATGAAAGTTTAGACGACTTTTACTTAAGTAAAGGTCTGGTTTTGCTCATCGGCAGCTACCTTTCTACCTTATCTGCTTTCCTACACCTTCTGTGCTTTTACCCATCATCTCTATGCTCCCCATTATCTACATTAGATGTTGGAGACAAAAAAAGATCATTGTCTTTATAACTGCTCAATCAAATAGCCTACCTAATCACATTAATTTTCAAAAAATATTGAATTTTCTGTAGAGAAATGTGACTGATAGCATATCTAGTTAATACACGTTTCTATATATGTCTTAGTTAATTTTCATTAATTTTCATTTCAATCAGTCACAAATTAATAAGAATGGAGAAGATTGAAAAAAAACCTAGTTTTCAAATAAAAGCATTTTGGCAGAAGTCAGCAGTTGTTCTTTCTGTGTCAAAATTACAAAATGATCTAGGTGATACTCACTATTTTAAGTCTAACAGTACGTGGAGGAAGATAACTAGTGACTTTTTTTTTGTTGGAAATATCATATATAATCAGCAAGGGTTCTGTCTCATTTTTTTCCTTAAGCTAACCTTCTCTTTCTCTCTGAAAGTGTATATAGTCTCATCTTCCGTGAGAGAGAGACATTACAGACTAAAAGAGGCTCAATTGTTAGACACACATAGAAATATTCACATAAAAGTCTGAGTCAGAGTCTGCTGAAGTCCTTGGGCATTTTCTACTCAACAGGGTTTGGATAAAGAATACACTGACCACAGTTACGCAGTTCATATAAAAAAAAAGACTTTCCTGATCAGTAATGTTAGCTGTAGTTGAATATACTCATGAAATATTAATTCTGTCCTTTGAGAATCTTTTATAAGACTGATGGAAAAAAGAAGTATTTGGATGAAAATAAAACACAAAGATAAAGGCCACAAAGTTAGCAACTGTGCTGAATTTTGCATAAGGAACCACAAACAAGGTCTAGAGACTGAATTACACAGATAAATCAAAGACATGAATAAGCCTGGTTTTGAAAGTGGCAGAGTTATGTCAGATCTGAAATGAAACCAGGCAAAAAAAAAAAAGATCCTTTGTTCCAAGTGACATTTCCTTCCCAAGGCTCTCATACTGCCTATTCTATAACAGAAACGTGTGTCCTTCATCAGAACAGGCTGCTTTCAAAGAACATGCATCTGTATATGGGCATTAATTTCCATTAATGTAATGGCCTGTTTGCAACCTAAAGTGAAAAACTCCCCTATCTCTTGACACAGGATACCAATTCACAGAGAATGTTCAAGGGATGAAGAAATATATAAGTTCTTTGTTTTTTTCTTATCTGGTGAGTGGGCAAAAAAGGGCACAGTCTCCCTTACAATAATCCAGGTTCTTCTTTATTAGACAAAGAAGGCGATTCAAAACACAGGGAGCTCAACCTGCCAAGGTTGCTATTTTAATCAATTTTTTTTTCTCCCAAAGGAATATGGATACTCTCATGTAATCTTCCCTGATTTGTCAAAGTAATAACAAGTAGAAAGAAGATGACTGGAAAAAGCATGGCAAATAGTAGTGCTGTCATCTCCTAGCTGTGAAACCTGCCTGGCTGGTAAAATGAAGGTAGAGTAAACATTTCTTAAGATATAGGATTTTAAAAAAATCTTGTGACAACTTAGAGAAGGCCCCAGGGAGAAGGAATAATCCCCTTGGGTACATCTTCATTTTCTCACAACTCTATAGAGCAAATGAGTTAGGTAAATGGTGAGGGGAGAGTGACCGTCACGGCTGTGTTTGGTAAAGTTGACCTCTGTTTCTAAAATTGCACTCCTGCTAGATAGTGATCAGGAAGAAAGGAAGTGAGAAGTAGAAGGCATAACCCACTTTCAGCACCAGTGGTGCAAAACACAGACTCAGAGAATTTTCAAAAATGGGAGAAAGCACAAAGCTAGGAGAACATCAGATCTTTAAGACACGTGGTATTTGCCAAGTAGTCCTTTTTCATCTAGTACACCTCCTACAATGCCTCATTGTATAAAAATTTTAATAAGGCACTATTTTTTTTCAAAACTGAATAAGAAACATTGCACTGAATGAAAGGTAAGGGTGGAAGGATTCCTATTAATTACTGGGAGGTAGGCTTGACAGAGTCTGTTTGAAGCAGCTCCTTCATTCATTGATGTCAGTTTTATCAGTAAGATGTAACAAAGTCTACAAAAGTCTGTTTTCCAATGGAAGAACTACTAATGATTTGCCCTAGACACGGAGTGCTGATGATAAGGAAGGTAGGCTGTTACTAAAAAACAAAGTAGACTCCCTGAGACGTATGTGATCTCACACCTGAGCGAGCACAGATATGAAACACGGAGGAACAGGAAGTACAAATTTCTGCACAAATTCAAAGCCAAATTATACCATCAGTGGGAATAAATATTCAATCAAAAGCACACTTTTGTGCAAGGTTCACCACAGGGTGCTTGCAGTCTAAAACGGACACTCTGTATAAAGGATCTGGCTGAAGTCCTGGCTGGAAAGCAGAGCTTTTCCAAGAAGCACTGCCTAAACATATGGAGACGGGGATCACAGCCAGGACACCCCACCACGTAACTGACCACTACTTATACAAGGGATTATTATAGACTTGTGAATGTATTCTTAGATGATGCTACATAAGCAAACCAGCCATAATAATACTTTGTTAAAACCCACAAACCTCTGTTTATATACTTACACATTTTTATTCCTGTACACAGACATATGTATACATATTTGCATAGGTCTAAACCTGCAAGAAACTAGTGACAACGTGATATGATTACATGACCAACAGGATTTAATTTCAAATCTAAACAGCTTACTTTGGCAGTTTCCAATACTGAGGTTTGACGAGGAATGTGTCAGCAAGTCAGTCAGTGACAAAAGACGTGTCAGTTCAGTTCAGGAGATACTGTCAGTCAGGATTCAGATTCCTGGAACAGCTAGTTTCACGTTAGCTTGGGTTAGTCTACAGAGATTACAAATACATCCATGAGTTAAAAAGCACTGACAGAAGTATGTGTGTTTCCATCATATTATGCCACAGTTGCATAGGGAAATAATTGCACTGTCTTGGGCTAAATTTGGGTTATAGTCTCCTTAATTTCCCTGGATAATCACTGAATAGAGATAAGCACATTCGGGCAACAGTTTGGATCAAAAGCCTGTGTTAACTGTGTTACCCCCACTGCAGAAACCACAAACGATACCTGGAGATATCAGCCCTGTTAGCAACTTAGGCACCTAGCACTTGGGATCTCAGTCAAATATTTAATGTTGAGGATGCAAATGCCCACACTCCACCCTAGTGTTTCATAGACTCATCACTGTTTAAGGGGGTGTGCTGGCATGAAATAATCATCAGCATCAATTTATATTAGGTCAAACACAACAGGAATATATTCTTTATTCTTCTGTGTGTTCAGGGTGGGTTTAGACAAGAAATAACAAATCAAAGGCATAAAATTTTATGATTCAGGAATCTGAAGTTAACTAGATTCCTAGGAATAGCAAATGCAGTGCAGGAATAGTTATTTAGGAAGGGTTACTTCCCAGAGACAAAAAAATTGCTACTTATACAACTCAGTGAGTACATAGCTAAAGTTTGATAATGTCTGGGGGGGGCGGGAAAAGGTAGCTGATCTTAAAGCTCGTTTTTCCTAACAAAATTCACAATGGCAATAGTGAATAGCATATTTTTAGAACCAGAAAAATGTTGAGTAAGTCTATTCGTAGAGATAGTTTCTGTGGGTAGTTGACCATCTCAGTGAAAACTATTGCTCATCTGCTTTCTGGAACACAAAGGAAGAAACCTGGTAACCCGAGCACTTTAAGCTTCAGTTAAACAAACAGTACAGAGTCAGATCTCTGATTTGAAACTCATACTAAGACTGTAGTGTGCACTGAAAATCCTTAGATTCCAAGCACTGATTTTTTGTATGTTTGCAAAATTAACACAGCTTTTAAAAGGTGTTAATAGCTATCTAATTTTTTTTTTTTTTTTTAAGCAGGACTGGCATTTCTCTCCACTATTTTTTAAGTTTCTATTAGTGTATTTGGGTTTTTGATTTATCATACTCATAACTTCAAAAATTATAGAAATTCAGAAATCTATGATTGACAATACCACTAGGTAGCCAACATCTAGAGAAATACTCAACATTAAGGTTAATGTCATTCAACAAGAGGACTTACATCCAAGAGATATTAACACAGTGATACTAGAATAAAGAAAAGCTTTTGAATTATTCCCTACATAAGTTCATGGAATAATTTAAGAAACATGTAGACTCAATACTGTTTAGCTGTTATAGGTCTCTTTTGAGTGAAAGAATGAGGATAGCTATTGACTTGACAATGGCATGCCAATTTTAACAAGTTTGCTGGTATTCCTGGAAAGGATTTTTATAAAGTCCTCTACTGATAAACTTTTGTAATGCCTCACTAAGGTGCTTCCAGGCATAAAATTTATTCCTGCATCGGTTAATGAATGCAAACCAGCTTTAATATCAGAGTTGGAGCCTCCCCATATTTTTTTCTGTTTGTGCATTCACTCTACAATATCCCACGTTAGGAAGTATGAGGTTCATTCAAGGGGTTGCCAAGGATTTTACAGTGTCTTTGGAGGAGGAAGCAGATGGTCCCAGAAAGGCGAGCACTTCGAATATTGCAATAGATTTGGGAAACAGATCTACAGCTGCCTGAGGATATATTTCAGAATTTTAAAAGGTTATTAACTGAACTACCACAAGCTGGGAAAATAACTCAAAACCAGATGCCATCACTAATTGCTCACTTGAACTACCCTATGGAGTTATTTCAGCAGGAAGAATATTTTTATGCTGACTGACTCTAAACAAAAGTTAGAAAAGGACATAATTTTGTAAGATTAACAAGGCAATTAGAGCTGGTGCTGCTTGAAATTCTCTGTGAATGCCGTACATTTTAATCCATTAGGTGCCAGTAACTGCACAGATTCATCATACATGGAACACCTTTGTCCTGGAATTGACACTGGCAAACTAAACTGTTAATTTTTATTGTCTTGCACACTGTTAGGAGAAAAAAGAGAACCATAAATACCAAAGCAGTTTTCAAATACTCCAAAGCAACTGAATTTTAGTTCATATACTGGGCAGAAATAGTCCTTGTGCATATTAAAGCTAAGCAAGTTATAGTAAAACCACGTCTTGTCCATATCTCCAAATTAAAAAAGAAAAATAAATAAAAGCAAAACAAAGTTATCACTGAGTCCTGACAGACAAACAAACCAAACCTTTAGTCTTCAAGATATCTTAAGTATTTGCAATGGAAAAGTAACCAGACATAACAGGCTGAGATATCACTGATGCCAGTTGAGAATATGCAAGACTGGCAAAATTATTAGTGTAATCAGCTGCAGTGTAAAATTCAACCAAATCCATTGCAGATCTATTCTGGTGTAAGATTTAAAGAAAAAAAAAAACCATGATGAGCAGTGAATTTGAGAACTTTCTATTTGCTACCACTGCAAGAGCTACAAGACTCAAAGAAATCTGTTACTATGATGCAACATCAGCACTTGTGAGGTATTACATATCCCTCCAAGCAGATGTAATAGGAACTTACCGAATAAACACTTTGTAGGCTGCCATCAGTGTTAAAATATAAAGCAGACAAGTGCCTCATTTCTTAAGCAAAACTGTGTGTTGGTTGTAAAGCTGAGCATACACACACATGTGATGAAGCCAACACACAGCTGCTTAGAAACACCAGCAGCAACAGAAGATTCTCTGAAAAATGGATTTGGTACCAACTGGTTCAGAAGTATCCCATGACAGTAGACATTAAGAGTTAGCATCATGGGATGAAAAGAGAACCACAGATTTTTCTCCCGGCTTGTTTTGTGCAGCTGTTGCATTAAAGTAGGATTAAAGCAGGATTTCTTCAAGAGGAATATAAAGTGGAAAAAAATAACACATTTTAGCAGGAAGGCCACCACATCATTCAGATCGGGAATTAACTGCTCACCTTTTCACCTTTCATTAATCTGTTGCTAAGATCTTCCATGAATTCTCCCAGTAAGAGGCTATCACACAATATAAGTGACAGTTGTTATTACCCATATATCTGAATTGACAAACATGTTCAAAACTAATTTTGTAAATACAAGCAAATAGCAGAAAAAATATCCCTAAAAGAACAGGAATTCATTATAAAAGATCTGGAAATACAAGTTTGACGATTTATCCAAACTGGATGATTCAGCTGGCTGCCTTAGCCACTATGCTATGGCTTCAGGGTGGGACATCAAGGTGGATATCAGAGCATTTTCGATATATTAGAGAATCTACTACCTTCCTTTCAACATCTGCAAAAATGCATGCGTGGAAAAGCTCCAGGACCACACTGTCCTTGTATTTCCAAATACAGTCTAAAATCTGCAAGCTAAGGCTACCATTTAAATACATGAAGATTTCTCCACTGTGAGAATTAAAATATGTGCCATTCCCACCAATCTCCTTTTCAGCCTGAGCTTTAATGTTTGTAGATACTGTAGCTAGAACAGTTTCGGCTGTATCTATTCTCCTGCCCAGGACTCCCAGACTTTGCTAAGGAATGTTTTTTTGAAAAATCCAGTATTTCTTTTCTTTTCACTTCATAATGTGTATTCTTCTCTATGTGGAATTCCAGATGTGTATTCATGTTGTCACATTATGACAATAATTTTTACTATGTGGCCCAATCCTCTAATCATCCCTTAAAGTCCTTTTCCCCCATTGTACATTCTAGACTGATTTATTTTTATTTCAAGCAGAGAAATTAAAATTATGCTCTCCATTGAAGTCACCCTGATTGTTTCTGAGTTTTCAAAGGGAGGTATCTATAAAAATGGTTGTACTTCAGTTTGTACTAAGGTTTTACAAAATAATTTTAGTTTATTAAACCTTATTATTTCTGATCTCATTCCAACTAGTTTCCTTGTTCTCCACTTGAATCATATATACTGTTACTTCAGTACAAATATCAAATTATTTGTGCATGCATCTCATGAGCCATTTATGCAAAAATACCTCCCTTCAGTATTTTCCCTTTCTGTAGCAGTCTTGTTCAGTCTGTCAATGTGATCCAAAGATCTTTGTAACATTTTTAACAGGAAAATATATGAAAAGAAACCTTCCAGTATCTCTGCTTTTGATAAGCTAGCCAAGACTCTATGCTGTTGCTGGCACAGATGTAGTCCTTGACTGAGCATTAAAAGTACACTATGCTTTGAGCAATTTTTCCTCCAGGGTCAGATGAGTCAACTGCTGCTTGGCCTGATAGGAGCTCAGCATTGGCAGCTTCATAAAGAACTGAGCAAACACACTCTTCAGCACAATTTATATTCCAGATGGAAATGTAAATACAGCATCAAACCCCAAGAGGCATTTTGTCCTTCACAAAATCATTTTATCTTTGATGATAAGATTACGCATAAAGATTGAGTGCCATATTTGCAGACTCTTGCTCACCCAAGGAGGTTTTTTTTTATGCCATGTTTCCATCGCTCAGGGGTGACATGTCACTGGGGGTTCACTAAACCAGGATATTATTTTATTAAACACTGAAAGGTAATGCATATTCATTTGTGTTTATGTAAGCAAATTATAATTTACATTTTTAGAACAAAAGACCTACACAGTATGCTGTGGCTCTGCCTCCATTATTCTTCAACTTCAATTATTTAACAAGAAAAAAAGAAAAGAAAGAGAAACAACCGAAATCTTAGATGCTGTTGTGATACTGACTGGTTATGCTGCAAAAGAGAAAATGTTTCTTTCCTGGAGTTTCAGAGCCACTGAGGCTCCTCGTTCTACACTTGCCACAATCCCAAGGGTTGTACTGGGCTGTGCCCAGTGTGGTCAGCACTTTGTTTTCATGCCATCTGATCAAAATTAAGAGAGAGACAGGTCATCCTACATCAAAATTTAAACACAGGTTTGGGTTTTCTAACCCTTGTCTTATCCCTTTTCTTTACATCCTTTATAATGCATACCTAATACTGTGGCTTAAAACTTGAGCACACCAGGATTTGTATTAATAAGTACACCAAAGATAAATACTAAAAAAGTCAATTCCTGTTTAAGAAATGGATGATTTGTATTCAGGACTTCATACTTCATATAAAATAAATTTTGCTCACTAGATTTTGTATTAAAGCACTCTTCAAAGCAAAACTATTTTTTTTACAGTCAAGTCCATTTAACTAAACAGATAAAGGGGTAGGAAATTTGTGTCATTGAATCTATTCAAGGTTCACTGTGCTTCCTTTGAAACAGTATATTTTTGAAAATGTGACATTACTAGTAATACAAAGATTTATGCTAAATCCATTCTTAGATTGAAGATGTTACGGTGTACTTTGCTCAACTAACTAACTGTCAATTTATTTTCCATCTGTATGTTTTCTTTTTTACTGAAATGCCAAGTAATGAGCAACAAATATACCCACCTGATTATAGTCCCTCCCCACACCACTGCCAGTATCATATCTTTCCTAATCTTCTTTTATATTTGCATCTGAAGCACGGGGCAGAACATGCACTACAATTCAATGAAAATAACAACTTTGCTGAAAATGTTGACAATTCCCATCCCTCCATTTTTCATCAGCAACAAGATGACAGCAACAGCTTCATGTATTAGCCTATAAAAAACCAGCATTGCCAACCATACTATGCAGCAATATTTTGTGTCACGTTTAAATGTCACATTTTAGTATCTATCTAAACATGCAGCTACTATATAACTACCACAATAAAGTTCTGTGCAATATATTTTGATGTAAAATTTCTGAAACATAAGAAAACTAATTTAAGAAATACTCATGCCCCTGCAATATCACAAATGCTGGGGCCATGGAGAGAAAAAGGGAGTCTTATAGTTGCCTTGATCCCTAAGGAGATTTGGGGCAGAGGTGGTAGCTGGTCTGGACTCAAATAATTTTTTTCTCTGAGAGTAAGCTCTCTACATTAGGACTCTACAGTAGGTATAGACTGCTCCATCTCTGAAGGTTCAGTTGAGAGTTTCCCAGGGATGAATCACCAAATACAGACCTTGTTCTGCTCCTCCCAAGCCTCTTGGACCAGCTGGGAGTAGCTACGGTAGGAGCCAGGACACCAGGTTAGGGGGTCATCCATCCTGACCTTGTAATATCTTCTCATGTCCTTAACAGATGGGGAGCCAGAGCTGGTCCACCGTCCTGAAGAACCTCCTGCACCTGCCCAGTGCTGCGGACACCTGCATAGCTTGAAGGAGACACATCCCCATGCATGGGTATAGAGAAGTGCTCACAGTGAGGCTGTGCTGGGGCAGCTGGTGTCAATACACCATGCCATAATCTGCTGCTTCCCAGTGTTTCAGATGCTGAGCAGACTAATTAGCTCAGGCTTAGCAGCATTATTAGTGCTCTTCATGGGTTGGTAACACTTTGCACATCACTTAATAAATCTTCCTGGCCTTGCTGCTCTTGTGCCTTACTAGACTCAGGGCTCCAAAAACTGTTATTGGGCTAAAACCAAGATAACAGGCCCATCTGGACTATTGACAATATATTTGTACTCAGCCCCATCAACGTATTGGAGATATCTCAACGTATATGAATCCACGAGCCAGGCTGATTAACCATAACAACATGGCTGTGCTGCTTCTGGAGCCCTGGCTGCTGCACTATTAGCTGTATTCAATAGCTGCACTATTGATGTATTCCGTGTGCTGTATCTCAGGCTTGAAAAACGTGTAATCCATCTTATTAAACAATGGTCTTGCAAATTCTGCTGTTCCTTGTTCCTTCAGTTTTCAAAGAGACTCTTTTACTGCTTCATTCCACGCTGCTCATTTTGCTACCATATAACACGCACTAAAATGCTGCTGATTGTGTAAAACATAGTGAATGTGTCTGATAACTCTTTAAGAAACACTATGAGACACACAACAACAACAACAAAAGCTGTTAATGGTTTTCACATGACATTAAAGGAAGTACTTCAATGCAGGTGTCAATGTCACATTTACATTAGTATTTCCAAACCCCTGATAGCCAGCACAGGAAGATGGTGAAAAGAGACCCAGCAAACCAGTAACTGTATGCTGCCTTCAGCACAACTCCCACTTCAGCTTCTGGAGTGGTAACAAAAAGACCAAAGCTTGACTAAGGCTTAGTACAGCCCCTGTGGGCACTGGGTGCTACTGATTCACTAGGGGATTTCACTATTTCTCTGCTGATTTCTTACAGCGGCCCTTGCAATATATCTTTCAGACTCTCTGAACTCCTTCTTCCTCAAAACACCCTTTACAAGGGCAGGCCAACACTAGGCTGTTCTTTTCACCCAGGACCTCCCTGTCCAAAATAAAATTGACATTTAATAGCAATTCCATTTGAGACATTATGTCTGAGACAAAAACTTTAAATGATTAAACAGATTTTGCAAATACATGTTTAATTTCTGGGAGCTGAATTATTTTACAAGACAACTTATGTTTGTTTGGTTTGTTGTACTCTTCAAGTAAAAGAGACCAAGTAGGAGATGTCACATCTTCAAATTAATGTGGATGATAGACAACAGACTGTGCTACCAATTTATTGATAATGTCAGAAGCAGGATACCAACAGATAAATAACGATGCTCATGTAACAGCCCGGCAGCTCTAATATGCTCTGCTCAATGCACTACACAGATAGATTTTCTATACTGTCCCATTCAATTATTCTCCTCTTGTTTCTTGTTTCCCAGCAGATAATTGGATTTTAAAAGAAGGCATCTCCATTTTCTAGGGCTTCATTTCTCTTCTTTTCCTTGTGCTTTCATATAGACACTTATGCCCAAGTCCTATACACAATCAGCCAAAGCCTTTCTAAACTTCTAAGCTTCTCTTGAAGCCAAATTAAATAATAATAAAACAAACCCCAAACCAAACTGCACCTGAGAAATGTTTCTAATGTGCTGAGGGCATCACTGTTGTCAGTGATGAGGAATCTACGGGAACACAGGACCCCATAGAATCAGTCTCTTAATAAGAATGAAATATGATTTAACCGAGGAACAGGAACTTAAGTTCCTGTTATTCCTTAAAGTTCCTTAAAGTTATTTAAGCACACATTCAAAACGAGAGCAAGAAACTAGTGACTGTTTCTACCCTAATATTAAGATCATTATTCAGAATGCATACCAGTAACAGCCTTCCTTCCATAACAAAAGTTGGCATCATCACACACTGTAGGACAGAATATACATTTTATTAAAACTTGTTGGAGAAGTTTCTCTCTGGAGACAACTAATGTGCATATAGCTTACCAGCCTTCATCGATTTTTTTATTGCTGTTTGTTCAGGTTTTTTTCTCCATAGCAGAAGATAAATGCTTGTAATGACTCAAAGAAAAGTCTGAGTTGACTATGATGCCTTACTATCTCTTGGGTGGACAAGAGGTATTCATTTAACAACCTTCTGAAAGACTGAGCTACCAATTATTTCTCTTCTGAAGACAGAGTCTTCAGACAGAGTCACCCCAGAAAGGCAATAGTCATAAAACCCTCTGGGCAATTCCTTCCCAGCAAATGCTTCCCCATCAACTGAAGAAACTGAGCACATCTTAGTTATTTGTGGCCTTTCCCTGACACATCAAGCAAGGTTGTGATATTGTAAACATTTTGCTGATCCTGAGGATGATGTGCCTAAAAATGCCCAGGAAGTCATGCTGGGAATGAAGCCATAAAGTGAAGAGCACCAACCCAGTACTAGCAGCAACACGACAGCACATCAGCAAGTGCTGCAGCACTGTTAAGTCCATTCAAGCTATCTTTGAAAGCAATGTCTATAGTTGCAGACTCTACAGATATGTAATAACTCAGCCAGTCTAGTTGAAGTGTACATTGTTATAGGGCCTCTTAGAATGACATCAGGAAAAGCACAGGAAAACCAGAAAACATTCTATGCACTAACCTTGTTACTGTGAGAAATGAGTAGGATCTTCCATGAGTAGCCCATGGAAGGACCAGAATAGCTTCCACCTCATTCTCCCCTGAAGAGGTCATCAAATCTCTCTTTTCAGAAACAGCCAGGCTTCTGAAGTAATTCCCATGAGCTGCTCTGGACCTGCTCAGGTGTGAAGCAAGAAACTATAAACAGCACAGCCCACCTCTCAGTTTATCACTACAGATTGCTTGCCCTTCCCATAACACTGGCATAAAAACTCCCATGACTATCTTTACTGAAGCTTTATGCGGTGTGCTTTGACACTCTGTCCAGGTACAACACATAGCTTGTGTCTTGTTACCATCTTTTCATTCTAGTACCCCCTGTAAATCTAACAAATAGTGCCAATGTTAGAGCAGTGCATAAGTACATGCTACATAAAATCTCAAATACGGTCAGTAATTGCTACATTGCAGCCACAACACGGCCTTGCTTTAGAGCTTAAATAACAAGGTAGGCCAGAAGAAAACAGCATAGTGAGTATCTCACCTGATCTATTTTTTTTCAGATGAAATTACCCTTATATATTTTGACAGATTCAAAGCCAACCCAGGACACATAGCCATCTGGCCACAGCACAGCAACAAATGTGGCTTCTGTTACTGTTTGAAGAAGATGCCACCTTCAAACTGGGAGTAAACATGTAAGCCAAGGCACTCCAGGTGAATTCAGATATTTTCAAATCACCGTTATTCCTCAACCATCTCCCTTACAAGCTTTAGAAAGTGTCTTTCTCAACAAAGCTATTCTTACCGTCTTTGCACTTTATTTTCTACAAACCTGTTTAACTCCCCTTTTTAGTGGTATTGTACTGACTAAAAAGGAAAAAATACCACATTTTCTACAAAGTGACTAAGGTCACGTGTTCCCTCAAAGAGCAATTCATACAAAGGTTATGACAGCACCCTATTATTGCCTAAAGGTATTTGTAATTCAGGTTATACCCTTTGTTAGCATTATGCAATTGCCATGATACAGCCTAAAGAATTAAAAATAAAAATATATTGTCATGTGCTTATATAGTCAAGACTGATCTTTAATGATTTATCAAGCCTCTGTGACTCAGGGCTGCATATAACAAGTATTTCTAACTAGGATTACTTAATAATTTATGGGACACATCTTAATTAATTTAATTATTACAGCAATTATCATGAAAGTATCAGAAACCTACATTTTCCCCATTTAAAAATTTAGGGATCTTTATTAAAAAATAAAAGAGCTAATAATGGGATAGGTCTACACCCAAAATGGAGATGATGCTCACTGAAACCAAGTTTTTAGCTTAGATTGTCAGAAACAACATGGAAAAAAAGAATCCCCATGCCAAGAATCCACTTCTGCAGTAGTAACCAGAAACTCTTAGGTAAAAGTGGTTGTTTTTCCCTGCTGACAAGGAGCATAATTGGAAATGTTAATATGCTTGACACAGAAAGCGAGTATTATTCTTCCAGCCTACCAAAATTACTTCAAAGAGCTCCTGATGGATTGCCTTTTTTTCCTCTGACATTAAGATAAAAGCAGAAAGAATCCTGATGTAGTCTCTCTATGAAGTACCCTGTCCTGCAAAAACTAAAATGGAGCCTACAGGAGACAGATCAGCAGGGAAGCCTGCATTCATCTGGCCATAAATGAGATTACTTCAGAGTGGTAATGTAAAACTTCTGTTTAGAAACCAGCCTGGACATGATGCCCTTTAATTCCAGATTCTGATGTGGCAAACCACACAGAGAAATTCCACTCATCCACAGTGTGGATGTCATTACAACAGAAAATTCAGGTATTTACCTAAACATTTTAGGTTACACTGTTTGTTTAGACTTTAAGACATTCTTGCAGTGTTCCATGGCACTTCTGTCATCAATGCAGTAAGGACATATGAATTTCTCTTTATGATTTTTCAGGGGGAATTTTCAAATGTCTTTCCTCAATCTTTAGTCTGCCGAATGATGGGGAAATTGTAAAATAAGTTTCATCCATGCCAAATGAGATTTTTATCACATGCTAGTGCAGATAAGAAAAAATGACACTGCTCTATCCCAGAGGTACTCTTCGAGAAAGAGCTAAATATAAAAGGTCTTATTGTCTACCTATGTAAGTTAAAAAACTTCATGTTTTTGCCAACGTTTTGAATGGAATTCAAGATTTCTCAGCAAGAAAGAGATTTGATACAGTCATTGGCATACCACCACCTAGGTTTTCTACCTACCTTGCATCTATTGTGGAGGAGTGCTACAACATAGATTCCTGGCATGATCAAGGAGGTTGTGCAATTCCGGATAAAGGGCTGATTTTCCAGTTTCAAATCATTTATGTCTTGCCCTGTAAGGCAGCTAATGTGTTGTATTCATGCAGATCTCTTTTGCAGCCATTTCTCCCCTCACCCCCTGGGTTTACCCATGGACCACATGTATCCAACAGATCTGTATTGATTCTTAAAAGTACCAATTAGCCAGTATCACTGTCACTCCAACAGAGCATTCCTGTGTACCCTTCACTGAGTTCTCACCTTTATCTTAGAACTAATGATACATAAATATCATGGCTTCAACCTTCATAGCTCAAGAAAACCAAAGCATCCTGAGGGCAAATGTAGATATAAAGGAAAACCATTTATGTCTGCAGTCTGTTGAACTCACATAATAAGACTATGCCTCAGGCATTTTATCTGTCATTTTAATCTGTCAAGTGAATGGGTTATTGGCTTATTTCAGAGAGAAAACTGTCTCGTTGTGAGAGGATGTCTTGACTTTTATCTGACCTGGCTTTCTCCCTGAATAGCCAGACTTTGATTCAAATGCAAATATCTTCAGGGCAGCTTTCAACATGATCAATGTGTAAAAAGCATCATAAAAGGAACATAAAATGACTAAAAATAATAAACGTCAAGCATGTGAGATGTCCGTTAGTTGCTTTCTGACCTATTTCCATAAAATAGAAAGCAAACAGCAGGTGTCTGGCAAATTGATCTTCAGGAGTGCTTAGAAAGCTTAACCTTCTTGCTCTTAGTCATCTACATTGCTCTGCTGCATGTTTAGCCCACTGAATAGTTCCAGCTTTCTTGCATTTCATCTTACTTTTTATTTGTGAAAAAGAGCCTATCATTGAACCAAACCTGCTCTGTGAATCTCGTTACTCCAGTTCCATTTGTTAGGAGAGGAAAGCAGGAAAACAAGCAACTAGGCAGAACCTCTATGTAATCTTCTGCAATTCTTACAAAAATTTATGCAAAAGTTAGAACTAGCTGCAGAGACAATTTTTCAGGCAAGTTTGAACTGGAAAAATCTTAAAGAGGTATCTGAGGTGTGAGGACAGGTCCAGGTGGGAGCTGAAATTCTTGGCCTGTACCTTGTATGGAGTGTCCCAGAGTTACAAGGAACATTGTACATCGAGACAGACAGTCCCTATCCCCTAAGAATTTTAAAGTTATAAATAGTTTGCAAGATGGACTGTACAGAAAAAGGGACTGCATTATCCATTATGTAAACACCACTTACCTTCCTGTTTTAGTGATAGGATTAAAGCTCTATCAGCTTCCAATTCCTAGGTAAATCTGCACAAGGAGAGTAAAGTTAGTCCCATCTTACAGCTGAACTCTTAGCAGACACAATTAAATTCAGGCTTAATAGGAGAACACCAATATTTTCTCTGCTAGAGATTCCCATGAGAAGACAGGCATGGAACCAGCATGTAAGCTCGTTGGAGTGGTGACAGAGGGGCAAGTTCTGTCCTAAGGTACACAGAGGCATTCAAGAGCTCTTCTCAATTTACAGTGTTACTGTGAGCAGTATCTGACCATTCCTTTCCAGGTTTCTCATCAAATTACATGAACAGGAAAGAGACTATCTAAATATCTTCTTGCTGTTTACTCTCCACTGCCAAATTTCTCCAGAGGAAACTGACTGCTATGTGCTTGCACTCCATAATTAATACCAATATACATAGAAAAAGCTATTTAGAGTTTGTCAGTCACCTCTGACTTTTGGAAACTCTCATTTGGTTCACAGTATCAAAGATGAACTTTTTTGACCCTGTCAACAAAACTGGGACTTTCAAGTCGTTTTCTTTGGAGAGTCCAGGAAATCTCTCTTGTGTTTCAAAGAGGACCCACTGCTTCTTGTCCTGTGTCTGAATATCCTGAAGAAGAGTTTGGCTCTGTCTTTTTATTGCCCTCTCATTAGATATTTTTACATGTGGATAAGACACCCCTCCAGGCTTAACAACCCTAGTCTCCCAGTCTCTCTTGGTCCAAGAGGTGAACCAAGCCTTTAGTCATCCTCATGGCCCTTTACTGCTCCAGTATGTCTGACACTCTAGATGTGTCTTCGCAGTGCTGAGTAGAGGGATAAGGATCATCTCTTTTGACCTGCTGGCAATGCTCTTCCTAATGCAGCCCAGGAGGCTGTTAGCTACCTTTGCCACAAAGACATGTTGCTTGCTCATAGTCAACCCAGTGCTCCTCAGAACCCCCCAGAAACTTTTCTGCCAAGCCTCTTTCCAGACAGTCAGACATTAGAGTGTACTTTACATAAACACAGGCATGTATACAGATACAGAAAAACTACATACAGCCACCCTTTTAGAAGGATATTAATGCATTGAACAAGAAACAAAAAACCAGTCACGGTAATGACCCAGGGATTATAGCAAATGTCTCCAAAGTGATAACCTAAAAATGTTAATCAGAAAAACAAAAAGGTGTAATCAAGTCACCACACCAATGAACAAAGCTTAGAGAGGAAGAAAACATTATGTTCAAAAGGAGTCTCTACTCCAACAGGCAGCATCATAGGGAAAGCTGTGCCTGGAAGGCAAAGCAAACCAAACCAGAAATTAGACACAAATTTTACGCCACTCAAAGAAAAGAGGCATCCGTTTCATCTTTTATGGAGACACAGAAACTCCTTGAAGATAAAAGGTACATCTACCTTGTCATAACTACTCTCTTCAGTTCATTCCATGCCATAATCCTCTCTGATCATGTACATTTTATGTATATTAGTTTGTACTTGGGCTCTATTGTGAGGCTGGATCAATCTGTTTCCTTTCAGTGCTGTAGTTCTTCTAGGGATAGTTTGTTTCAAGGACTATATTGTATAGACAGTATGCAAAAGATGCTCTGTCATATTGAACAGTTTCTCTATGCAGTAGTTTATCAGCATCCCAGCAAGTCTTGTACCCTCAAATACTTCTTACACTACCTCACCCCATGTCCTGGTCCATTGGGGTCCCAAGCCCTTCTGCACCAGCTCTGAGGCCACAAAGAACAGGAAGCTAAAAAGACTCATCTTGCTCCTGCAAGTGACCAAGCAAGCTCCAGTAATGCTAGGTATCATGCCAGCCAACACACAGAATGAGCAAATCCTGCATGTTAACTGGCATATATGGCATCAACAGCAAATAAAAGATACTGTGTATGTATAAAGCCTACCTGCCATCAAGCAGGCAGAGGAAAGGGAGGAGAAGAGTAAGCACACAAGCCTGCCCTCTACCAGCTCACACTACAAAAATAGCTGCTGACATTCCCTACTCCACTTTACTGTCTTATGCCACAAGCTCTGTAAACAGATGCAGATAGTTTTGTGCAGATATGCAGGACATCTAGAAAAGTCCACTATTAAAAAGTCAGAATTTATCTATATTTATTGCACACCCAAAATGAACCTGAGGCAGAAAAATTATACTCTTCAAAAATGAAGGTTTAAAATCTATGGTTCACATATATAAGGATATAAATGAATAATAATTTGCTAAAATAGGATTTTTTTTTATTTTACTGAGGCCTGCCAAGGCATCATATTTGCTATTTACATATTCACAAGCTACAGGCTTTTGATAATGAAAGTATAAAATTTAATAAAATCCTGAGTTCAGCAGAACTTTTCCTTTCTGAGCAGAATTGCTAAAGCACAGTTACAGTTCCAAGACATCTAGACTTGTGAGCAAATATGCATTGAAGTTCAAAACTTATATTTTAATTTTTAATTGCTACAAGGTGAGCTATCCAAGAAGCAAAATCCAAAATCCTCCTCAACAATTTGCTCAACTGCTATAAATTTATTTCAAAAGTTAAATTTGAAAATGTGCTTTGCAGAAAAGGAACATTTTGCTAGATAAAAACCTAAAAATGCAAAAATTCTTTCAAATGCTTTTATTTTTAAAGGAAGGGGATAAAATTCCAATCCTGGCTCATTCTGCTCTCATCTAACCTCGTAAAACCAATTAATAAAATTTGCTAGTTAATAACAGAGGAAAGTAACAATTACTTGGGACTTGTTTCCATGCAAGAATTTGTGTAAAATATAATCTACAATATAGTATACACTGATGGCTCTGGTATAAAAATGCAGGCTATCCTGTGGAAAAGGGAAACGAGGGAGGAATGCAAACACATCTTTCCAATGCTGGCAGCAATACTGTAATTCTCCTTAGTTGGTTGTTTCCTTCATTATACTCTCTAGGATTTTCACACATGATCAGCACTCTGCCAGCACTGAAGTTCAAGAGTTCACGCGCTTGACCTTGGAGCATGATAGCTGTGCTTCCATAAGGCCATGCAATTAGCAGCCTAAAAGTAAATAGATCTTATAGCTGATTTATTAATAAATATAAAATGTAGTATATGTTCATAACTCCATTTTTGCTTTGTTGCATGTAGGATTTGCTAACCTTTGAGTAATTATGAAATAGAGAAAGTAAGCTTTGCAAGGTGCACCTGAAACGAATGCATTGCAGACTCATAGAATTCTCAATGAAACTTCCAATTATGAAGTAATGAATGAAAAATGTACGTAGATGTACATTGTCAAGGGCATTACATATCTAAATGTGAAGATTAAGATCAAAGTTTATTGCCCTGGGAGAACATTTATTCAAGCAATCAAGATTTTTTTGCATAAATCCCATTAACTTTCTATAGTAAAAACAAAACACCCAAATATAACTTCCTAACCAAATTATCATCTTGGCTCTTGAACAGAGAAATAAGCATTATCACTTAAAAGGAATGACAGGTTTATGGGTGGAAAATAATGTTCAGAAAGCTCTAGGAAGCAGCATCATTTTTTAAGCAGTCATCTTTCTTGATCTGAACCAAATTAATATTTTAAGCTATCTTTCCTACAATACATTGATCATACTTGCCCTCTGAACACAGAAAGGAAAAAAAGCCTAAAAGGCAATATTCTTCTGGTGGTATATCCCAAGGGCACATCCTCCAACATCATAGCCTGTCCTTGAACTGTGGAAAAGTACGAACAACCCCTGGTAGATGAACAGCATTATGCCTGGTCTAGTATTATTGAAACATTTTAAATTTTTTTAAATAAAAGGATGGCATTTCTACAATACAAAATACTTCATCCCAAATGTCTTACTGTCAAAGCAGAGGTTTTGTTCATATGTCTGAACTGATGGGTGACAGCTCAGGATGGTGGGAATACTTGGTATTCAGTCAGTTTGTGGCTGAGCAACAAGAAAGTGCAGCTGACAAAGTATATATGTGAAATCTTACAGTTTATTTCCAGTTCTGTCAATACAATGCAGGTGATGTTAATCAAGACATGGTTTTCTAAAATGCCTATGTAATTATGAAGAAAAATCATCCCGTCAACTTTTGAGTAGCCTGACTTTCCAAACTGAAAACCTTCTGAATATTTCCACACCTGTTTCTCCCATTCTGCCAGATGAATGAAAGATACTTGTGTTTACGGAATATTTTTGGAACCGGAAGATGTTGCATGCTGGATTAACACACATCTTTAAATACTACTTCTATAGACTACTTATGACCATGTGCATTCCATACATACCTGAACTCTTTGTAAAGCTGATTTTTTTCAATGACATACCTACTGACATGCACAACTTGGTTACACAGACACACACAAGGATATCAGAATAAACTAAACCATCTCTCAGGATGGGATAACATCAGAACTGGTTCCAGGCTGCTTACTGCAAACCTTTCCTTAGTAACACTACCAGAAGCCTAGGGTCTGGAAGAAGAACATGGGATTCATACCACACAAGTCAAAACCACAAAATTTGTCAAAGTCATTGGACTTCCCAATCATGGCCATTTTGCAAGCTGCATTTGAATTAAAGGAATGATGTGTGTTCACCATACAGGTTGTAATAAGTAAAATAAGCCTTCCTGTAATAAAACTCCATTCTGCCTTCACTAGGGGAGAGGGGAAAAAAGAAAACAAAAAATCTTTGTTATTTTAAGGAAATATCAAAACAAGTTACAGAAAAGCCTGAAGATTTTTAAGTAGGCAAGATCATTAGGTACTATTTACCTCCATGATTTTGAATTATTTTAGGGAGATACTGAAAACATGTTTTCATTTGCACCTGAACTTCAAAGCACATGAGAAGTTAGACTTTAAAAATAAAAATTAAAAAGGAAGAAACACCTTACTGGAAAAATCTCCACTAATGGAAATGTCTCAGCCCCTGCAAAAGGTCATTTTCATGGGGAAGAAATGAATACATCAGTTGCTTCAGTTCTCTCTTCAAAGGCTATTTGGAAAGACTTTCATGTATGTCTGATTAGCAAAGGTGAAATACAACACCTGAGGCACTAATAGGGATTTCTAGCTTGTTATTTCTTTAGAGGTATTTTTAAAATCAAAGCAGAAATTCACATTGTGATTTCATTTCTAATATTTTGGACAGAGATTGAAAAAATTCCAGAGAGAAGAAATTAAGCATTATTGTAACATTCTCTTGTCAATTTGGGACATTCATTTTCCAAAAATGTCCTAGGCATAAACAGGAGAACATAAAAAGTCCTTTGTGCATATAGGACTTTAAAAACTGGGAGTTAGCAAAGGCGGATGCACATTGCAAGAAATGCCCAAAGGCTGGCATTGACTTCAGTTAGGCTTGACGAGGATCAATGTGATGCTTTTAATAGCACTGGGAAAAAAAAAAATAATAAAGATTCTGGAGCAGAATATGGCCAGCTTTCTTGATTAACTCATGGGAGCAGTTGTGGTGTATTTCCTCTCAGGACACATCTGGGCATAGCAATTGTCATGCTCTAGTTGTATTATTTTGTTGAATATCAAACTTACTAAGGGCTTTCCCTTTATGTCAGAATTGGGCTTGCTGTTTGGAATAGCACCCAGCAAGCCATATGAAAATCATTAAATAACAATACAGTACAAAAAAAACCCCTCCATGTCTGTAACAGTTATACATGTAGTAGTGGTTCTTAGAGTAGTTGAATTCTGAGTTACAGGGTTTGCACACCTCAAATATGCCAAAAGAGGAGGGCAAAATTATTTCTGTAAAATTAGAGGTGCAGATAGTAATTAAGTTTTGGGCCCAGCAGCACAAGACTTCAGTGAATAGGAGTGAGTTCAGTGGAGGGTCAGCTGAGATGCTCAGGGCTGGAGCATTTTCCCTGTAAAGAGAGGCTGAAGGAACTTGGTTTGTTAAGTGTGGAGAATTCTTCAAGCAGGACCTTAGAGCCTTATGAAGAATACAGAGGCAGGCTTTTCACAATGGTGCACGATGGGAAGATCAGACAACAAATATAAATTGAATCAAGAGCATTTCAGGCTTAATATAAGGAGAGGAGAATTTTTTTCACCTCAAAGACAATCAAGCAGTGGAACATGTTGGCCAGGGAGGCTGTGTGGTCTCCATACTTGTTGGGTTTCAAGACCAGACTAAACAAGTCCCTGAATAATCTGGTCTGATCTTCTAGCTGATCAAGCAGGAACTTAGACAAAAGACCTCCTGAGGTCACTTTCAAGAAGAATTATCCTGTGATCCTATCCTATGATAGCAGGTTCATATGTCAAGACAAAAAGAAAAATGTCTGTTTTCCAAAAAGAAAAAACACCCATCATCCACATCAGGCTGCAGTACCTATAACAAATGAACTGTACATAATGGGGCAGGAACTGAAAAACAAATTACAACCTTCTAGAAAATTAAAGAAAGGTTTAATTTAGATGCTAATTCCACCAACTACTATGTTTATTTTCAAGAGGAGGGCTGTTCCCTCAGTCTATTAGTAGTATATTTGCATGAAAATGTGATCTATGCTTCTTTACTGCTCATCTGCTCTTCCTTTTTATGCCTCATTTAAAGCCACAGTTGGTTTCTGCAAATTGCTGTTATGCTATAGAAAGCATGTTGAGTTCAAATGGGGAAGAGTTGCAGGAGAAGAGAGAATACTTAGAAAGAAATATCATGCTTCCATGAACATATGTTGATCCATAAAGACTTTAAAAGAAAAAATAAAGGAAAATATGACTGAGAATTAAAAGATCCAGCACAAATAAGAACCTTTCCATCAGGCAAAAGCAGCTGGACCAACCAGCTTCCAGCCATGAAGCTGTAAGCGAACAGTCTCTTCCAAAGAAAACTGAAGAATACACTTGCAACAAAAAAAATATTTAGTTCAAAAATGCAGGCATAAATCAAACAATTGGAGAAATGAATTTGATAGGTAGACAAGGAATTGGTTGGATGGCCATATACAAAGAATTGCAATCATCAGTACAATGTCCAAATGGAAATCACTGATGAGTGGTGTTCCTCAAGAGTCTACACTGAGACCCATATTATTTAATATCTTTATTAAAGACATAGATATGCATATTGAGTGCAACCTCAGCAACATGAACCTGAGTAGTGCACTTGATTTGCTTGAGGGAAGGGGTACCAATCAGAGGGACCCCGACTGGGCCCATGCAATCCTCATGAAGTGCAACAAAGCCAAGTGCAAGGTCCTGCAGCTGGGTCAGGGTTACCCCCAATCTCAGTACAGACTGAGACGAATAGTTTTAGAGTAGCTCTACAGGGAAGGACATGGGGAAATCGGTAGTGAAAAAATTGCATATGAGCTGGCAACATGTGCTTGCAGCCCCCAAACTAATCCTATCCTGGGCTGCATAAAAAGAAGCATGACCAGCAGGTTGAGGGTTGCTTCCCTGCTCTTGTAACACTACATCTGGAGTGCTGCATCCAGCTCTGGGACCCCCAGCACAAGAAATACATGGACCTGTTGGAGTGGGTCCAGGGGAGGGCTCTGGGGCTACCTTATTGTGGGCTTTCAGTATAAAAGGAGGGCTTACAAGAAACACAGAGAAAGATCGTTTAATAGGGCCTAAAATGACAGGAAAAGAAAAATGGTTTTGAACTTAAACGGTGGATTTAGACTAGTTATAAGGAACAGGTTGCCCACATGAGTTGTGGATGGCCCATCATTGGAAATGTTCAAAGTCAAGTTGGACAGGGCTTTAAGCAACCTGATATAGCAAAAGATGTCCCTGCTCATGGCTGGAGTATTCAACTAGATGATCTTTAAAGGTCTTTTCCAACCCAAACAATTCCATGTTTCTGTGGGTAGGTGGGATTAGAATTAATCCTATCTCCCCACAAAAAAAAAATCTCTTTACAAATACATTTGCATTGTGCTCATTGGCATGGGTTTACCAGAAGCAAATACTTGTTAAAATGTTTGCTTAGATGGAAAAAAAAATTCTAACTTCAAGGGGAAATATATTCTTCCTTGAGAGACATGTCCCAATACTATGTTAAATTATGTGATTTGAATAAATAAAAAGAAGAGAAAATAAGCTTTGATTCCTTCAAATCAGTTGATAGAAGTTAGGACTACTGAACAATACCATTCCTCCTCATCTGCAAAGCTTTTGGAGCACTCAGAAAGTCTTATTGTAAGTTTGGTTACCACTTTTATAAAAAATATTTTCCTTTTTCTTGCTGTTCTGTTTATTGCAGGGTTTTATATTAAGTGTATGAATAAGTGAAAGATGAGAATTTCTTGAACATGTGAAATTCAATGTTTTTTCTATTCCATAGATAAAGGCTATAATAACAGTCATAAATTTCTCTGCGAATCTGGTCTTTCAAGTTTTCCTCTTCACTGGTTGATATCTTTCATAGAAGAAAATTCCTCTTGAAATATTTTTCCAATATTTTCTGTTGTAAAAAATAAGTTGGGATTTTATGTAACTAATGAAAAATATTTTCAACAGACACATCACCACCTAGTTACCATATTTCAAGCAATGACTTTTAAATCCTAAAAGCTTTCAGATGTTTCTAAACCAGAAATAAAATTGATATCACCATGTCTTTATTGCCTGCAAGAACTACACCTTCTAGGCTTACAGCATATCCTTTTTGCCAGTTTGCCAAGCAAGCTGACCTAGATTTTGAAACAAACAGGATCTAAAAATAGAGTATTTGCTAAAATAAGTGTTGCACAGAGACCTCTGCAGTCAGCAATACTATAAATCTGATAAGAAGTACATTCTGCTGTGAAAACAAGATTTTTGAAGTGTGCCAAACTTTAGCTCAATATATTTAATGTAAGAAAGAATATTCTTTTTATTTCAGTGTGGTAAAGTGAATAAGGTCCCAAAATATACCAATAATTTTGTGACATTTACATTAAAAATTTACTAGAATCTATAGAGTTGGTTTGACTGAACTTCACAGAAATGTTACCCTTGACATCAAAAGAGCAAAGTTTTCACACAAAGAATTCATTCCTACAGACAGATTCTGGAAGCTGGCCCTAAAAGTCAGAGTCAGCCTCTGGGTCCTGTCTTTTTAGAACTGGGCTCTCTAAATTCTTCAGTCCCTTTTTTTCCTAACCTCTGTGTTGAAAACCTCTGAACCTGATTATTCCATTTTCCTTTGCTTCATTTCACGTTTGGCCCCCAGGCATTTCTGTTACTGTAGAACCTAGGACTTATCCCCAAATGTATAACACTGATGTCAAGAAAAGCTTTGTTGATTGGTCCTGTGTGATGATATATTATTGCCTCTAACCAGAGGCAACGCCTCTACACAGAGCCATGGTCTGCACAAGTGGTATCCATGGAAAAACCAATGTCTTAGCTAAAAGAAACTCATAGTATAGGTGGTTCTTCCAGTCCTCTCAAAAGACGCACTTTCATTTGCAAACAATTCCAATTTCTTTATCAGAAAACCCTATTGACAGTAAGGCTTGACAATAATAAACACTTAAAAGTTCCCATTGCACATTACCCATTGAAATAGTGGACAGTTGTAACCCAGAGTTGAACTACAGAACTATGTTAGGTCTGCTTCTTTTCTAAGCTAATGGAATGGCTTCCGTTGGTGCCATGAGGCGGATTATTATTTTTTTATTTCTTGTTCAATGGCCACTAAACTCTTACTTTTCTGGTGGTTTGGAAGTCTACTAAAAAAAAATAATAATCCTAACTGCATGAGAACTTCAGTTTGCACAAATTAATGTGGTTCCACTGAATTTATTGGAGGATCAACAACATGACTCAGCAGATTTGCCCTGGCAGTGATAGAAGTTTGTTTTCATTTGCATTTGTCTGAGTATTAAAGTCATTACAGCTGATACCTGTTCTTGCTGTCCCTCAGACTCAGTTCCTTGCTGTGGTTTGGTGCACACTGGTGGTTTTAAATTAAGGTTTCCACAATAACTATAGGTATAACGAAGCCAATATCAGAGGGTCTCTGCTGATATAACTAAAGCCTATCTGAGCCCTGCTGCCAAAATGACCAAAAAATGTCCTGAAATAGCAACAATGGTTACATCTTGCCTGATGCATAAGACTTTAATTTTTCCCCTCATTAAGATAAGGCTTTCCCCTAGGGAATTTAGCCTAGCTGTCTGTATGGCCAATTGTAGCTATGGACAGGATCAGCAGGATTTAGCTCAATGTTTTTTTTCTAACAGATACACAGGACAGCAATGCATTGGGCTGAGCTAAAGGTCACAAGCAATTCAATCTATGTCAGTTCTTTGATCTCCGTCACAATTTCACTTGTACTAGCTGATTGATGTCATATCCATCTAACAGTAATTTAAAAAGGAACTTCTTTTTACCCACTTGTACCACCATTCAAGACAAAGAATAGCCCAGACCTGTAGCCTGAGCAAACTGATGCCAAATTAAAATTATTTCATACTAGCTGCAAGTCTGACCCAAAAGCTAAATTACATTTGCAGAAATTTCAGATTGAATTGTCACATAAAATGTCACACAACCTCCAAAGGGTGCAGGGAAAGACTTAAATAAAAGATACATGCATGCATTACTCCACTCACATATTCATGCATACAGACAGAAATTCAAATCACAGATGTCTGTAACTGTAAACAAAGTGGCATGCCATTGAACAGTCCAGACTCTGAACAAGTAATAAAAGATTCAGGTGGAGCCCAGATAAACCCACTCTCATATTTGCCTGTAGATTGTAGGAAGTTTTCCTTACCAGAAAATCATGGGAAAAATAACACTCACCGTCACAACAAGATTAAAAAAATAATAAAAAACAACAACCACAAAAAAACCCATCACAAAAAAAATCTTAAACAAAATTACTCCTTGTTTCACAATCAGTTTCCTTAATGTGAACTTACAGCCCTACCTGCCAAAGACCAGAGACACCCAGTTCTTCGCAACTCTCCCTGAATTTCCCAGGTGGAATATACAGACTGTGATGTCTTCAGACCTGTGTGGAATAGCAATGCTGACAAGGATCTTGTCATGATTAACCCTGGGAACTTTGTAAGTATTGCAGAGAGGATATTCAAAGCCCCAGCACCATTCAAAAGAGACAATGATACAGTAAATCACATCTGGAGAAGAGCAGTGGCATCTTTAACCCTCTGCCAGAATGAAAAAGCTGTGATTGTGAAAAAGGTTGAGCCCTGACTTCTGGGTCCTGAGATTCTATTCAGCAGTTTTGGGGATGAATTTTTCTTGACTGTTGACCATGGCAACTAGTTTGACTTTTTTTGAGATTTTCCAGATATATTTCAAGTCTTGACTAGACCTATTTGAACAGACCAGTAGATGGTAGCTAGAGATAACAAACTGCTGAAGCCAACTCAGGAAATGTAGGGGGTCTTCTGGCTAGAAGGACAGCAGTGTCATAGAGGGGAAAACCAGATTCAGAAGATGACCAAAATTCCAACAAGTATGAGGAATAAAGGCAAAAAACGGGAACAGAGATTTTCACTTGTGGAGGAGAGGTGTCTCTTGACTACTCTTTGCGTCATAGACCATACAATGACATTTGCTAGGAAGACAGGGTCTGGATCTATTCAATCAGTATAAATATTTCAATAAGTATCAGATTGGATGTTAACAGTAGGTAGAAATAAAGATCTCATTGGTTTTAAACATTTAATCATAAACCAGTTTTTAAATTATATGTTCCCTGGGAGATAACAATTCCACATTTTGTTTAGGGATCTAATTGCTTCAGCTGGTACAGTTTCAGAAAACAGTGTGTTATCTTTTTGCAAGTGTCTTCCTTGAAAATCTGTCATTTTAATGAAGCAATTAGGGTGAGAGAAGATTGAGTATTTTCTAGATTTAGTTTCAAAACAAGTTCTAAGTAGGCCATGTGAATCATGGTGTCTACCAAAAGGTCAAGTTAGTATGATTTAATGAAATGTGTCCAGTGGGGACAGTTTGCAGAAGTCACAAACAAGCAATTCACAGACTCAGCACTTCAATAGGCTTATTAAAAAATATGCATCCTTTCCAATGTGTGAAAAAAAAATAGTCAAGAAAATAACCTGCATTTTAAAAGAATCAAATATTGCTTTTACATTCTGTTATTGGTCAATTAATAAAACATTTAAATCCACCCAATAAATCTATGTCAGCAAGCTGATCCTGACAAATGGCCAGAATCAGCCACAAATGAAGCAGCATTACAACAGATGTTATCAGAGTTAGCACACAGTCATTTACTAAAGTATAGATAGATAAAAGATATTTTAAAGAATCTGTTTTCTTTTAGCATGGTATACATACGGTAAGTTTTTAATCATGTATTTAAAAAATCTAAAAGATAAAACAAATGAAAATTCAGTATGTACCATATTTTTCACATGTATTATATATTTGCATATTTTTCCCTCGTGGTTACTAAAATGAATACTTTGTAAACATGCTAATTTAGAACCACCATTTATCTGAATGTGTTTCATAAATTATACTTTAAATTAATTTACAGTATGATATACCAGCTGCAGGGCTCATTTAGTTTATATTGGGGAAAATTCTCTAAGTAGCATCAATATGCAGCATGCTTTATAGTCACATGCAAGTTTTTCCTATGGTAATTATTTTGGCATTACAATTATACTCAACATGTAGCCACACTTGCTAATTCCTTACCTATTATCAATTTAACTATTTGCCTAAAACAAGCAAAGCTGCTCATCCTGGCATCACAAGTAACCAAAACCTCCCAGTCTCATTTACCTTCTCCAGTTAAAACAAGTTTAAAAACAACCCCAAATAAATAAAAAAAAAATACTTTCAAGTAACTGACAAAGTCATATCCTGAAGATCACATTCAAAATAATCAGTTTTACATCAGTTAAGAGTTAAGAGACAGAAGGCTGCCACAAAACTGTAATTTTCTAGCAAGGTCAAACCATTATTCTCCTTCACCATGTGGATTTGCTGTAGCTATTCCAAAATTCAATAGCTAAAATAACCTTAAAATGAAGGACCTTGCCATTATATGTAAACTAAGCAATGAACTAATGAATATGCTCCAGATGGTAACTCTAACATGTACCAATAACTGGGCAGTGCAGTAAATCAATAGATTATGATCCAGGATGTCTCTACATGACAGACTTATTCTGAGACACTGCAAGAATATTCTCCTGAAGAAAGAGCATATCCTGCGAAGCAAGACCAAGCACTAAATTTTTTCATGGAAGTTAGTATACTTCAATTCTAGGATTTTGACTTGAAACCAAGTGGCATCTCTGCACGTTTGCTACTTTCCATCTCTCCCAAAACTCCTTGCACCATGTCCCATTTTGAGGTCAATACAGTCACACCACCACTGTTTTCAAAATAAACATGATTAAATCCTTCGGGTTTGTTTCAGAGGCTGAATTCAAGTACTACATTCTTTACAACAGTTAAAAAGTTTGAGTTGAGGATCAGTCTGATTTAACATCTCTCAGTTCAGCAAACACTTTTTAATAATTAAGAAGCTCAGCATACAATTCAGTGCTAGTGGGACAGCAACTGTTCTGAAGACTATGTACACAATTTCTGCATTCAGTTCCATATATTTCTTCATCATACATTTAAAATTTAGTTTCCCTGTGGTAGCTAGAGGACATTATACACATACAAACAAGTAAAACTGTAATTCAAATTAGATCTGGGGGAGGAAATATATCTGTGAGGATTTTCTGACCTTGACATCAGCATGAGTTGGCAACTGGGAAGCAGATATTTACCAGTTTCTTTTATATATTTGCTAAACTGTTTTGATTCAAAAATTCTGCAGATCTGACATCTAATTATCATATTTAAACAATAAATGTAATGGATATATAATGAAGACATCTATTTTTTTTTCAACAGAGTTAAAACAGAATTGAAAACATCTTCAAGCCAAATAGCAAGAAATGCGTCCCCCGTGATTCTCATCATAATCTGCAAACCTGTAACTGCCTCATGTATATACATATTTTTCTGAGAGTTCCATTCCAGCTTTATATATGGAGAATAACATAAAGTTTAGAAGTCTGTCAGCAGACACAAAGAAACCTTTCCGTATTCACCCTGTCCGAAGAGTATCACTACATGTAGCATAAAAACAAAGAGTTCACTTTGTATCCTTACAGAAAGCAAAAACCAAATTATTTGATTTCATAGCTGGGAATCTCCAGGGGTAAATAAATTCAGCATGACGTTGTTGCTAACACTCATATGGACTAAGGTCTCCCATCTTGTCCAAAATCTGATTTTAGTAATAGTTTCAAGGTTTCAAGAAAGATGCAAAACAATGTTATGTAAATGAGAGTGAGTAGCACTTAAAAGTTTTATCAAAAAGTTAACGCCAAAGTGTACGAAGTCATTTCTGCATAGCAATTTTGTCATAATCCCACTCAGGAAAATTTTAGCCATAAAATAAAACCTGAAGAGGCATGTTGGTTATTTCCTCCCCCCTAGACATGCAACATGATTTACATAAGCAGTAAACAGTGTCCTTGAGTGCTTGCAAGATCGTTTCCACAGTATTTGATCCACTTCGAAGCAGTTCAGAGTACTAGGATAATCTCAGACTTCATGTGTATGGATTTCTATACAGTTGCCTTAATCTTACAATTACTCTGGCCTGTATTTGATCTTAAAACCACAAATATTTGCACTGAAGGTGATGACTTTTGTTATATGTTTAGCACTAAATACAGCTGGCAGCAGCTGTATGATTGGGAAGTAAAATGGCACAGCATTTTCACCAATGTTACACAGCAATCCACACACAACACAAACACTTTCTCAAAGTTTTCTTCAATGGGGAGACCTGCTGAGAATCAGAATTTCTTTGATTAATCTAGATAGACAGATTACACATCATTTTCAAGTGTGTAGACCGGGCCTTTGTCACAAGTGGCTTGTGACTGTCCATTTAACCTCACAAAATCTAGCTTGTTGGTAGACAGGTCCTATGATACTTTTGTTCTCAAGACTAGAGGACCTAAAATCACTCCTAAAGTCAAAGATTAAGCAAGAAATAGAAGAAAAAGGACAAATTAAACGTTTTCTGAAACTCTTCTGCACTACTCACCTGACATTACACATTAGTTTATTTCATTAGAAGATTTAAAATGACATAATGGGCTGGGCTACAGAAGTGTACAACTATCAAGAGAGGTGACAGAGTATTCTGCATAACCTGATGAAAACAGACTGTTACTCATAGCGCTGACAGCAGCAATAATCAAACAAAGGCACAGTTTCCGTAAACCTGTTTACAAATATATTCAATTCAATTTTCAACAGTTCTGCCATACATTTATTCTAAGCCAAGAAATCTAGACTAATAAGAAAGTTTGAAGCATGGATTCATTGAAATATTTTTTTCAGAATAACCCTGTCTTAAAATTATTCTAGCTCCCTAGAATTTTACATTAATTTAGTGCTTTGCTCAGACTATATACAATTAATTCCATTTTATTCAGGATGAAAATCATTAAAGTCTCAGACAATACTTTCCAGAGCAACCTGATATGAAAAGCATTGAAATTGTTAGGATCTGAGGTGAGCTCAAGCATGTTATTTCTGTAATTATTCAGGTTTTTGCATACCTAAGTATTTCACTTGTTTAGCAACATTTGCATGTCACTCTTCCTTGGAGCATTATTGCATAATTTAGAACATTACGAACTTTGTAGTTAATTGTTTCCAACTCAATTGACAATGCTTTCTGGAAGACAGACTGTTATACTGATACAAAAAATTATTTCCCCTTCAATGCTACCAGCGACTACCAGGTCAATTGATAGGCCAGGTCAAATAGACAAGCAGCTATCAGTCACCTATCTTGTTTGAATATTAAGAAAAATGAAAGTAAACTTGGGGATTTGGTGGTGGTGGTGTTTCTTTTTTACTTATTTGTTTGTGGGGTTTTTTTTAAATACCAAAGACCATCAATGAGGTTTGCTTGATATTTCTTTCAACAGCTGCATTTTCTGAAATTTTTGAAAAATATTTTTTGAAAATAAGAAATTACAACAGCCTATTATTTGGAAGAGTTAAATGACAAAAGCTTATGAATGTCTGTTTAAGCAATCCAAGAATTTATCTCCTTTCAAGTATATTTTAGTTCTTATTTTTTCACTATATTAACAGTTTACTATAGGCTTTTGTTCTACAAATCACACTGAAAGACATTTGACAGGATTCTCTTTTGTCATCACAGGCATAATTAAAAATAGAAGCAATTTTTGCAGGCACATTCCGTTTCATATCAAAACTAAAACAAACAACACCGTTTCCAGAGCTATATCATCCATCATATATAAGCAAATAAGAATAACCGTATACATGCTGTACTACTTACACAGAATAAAAGTGCATCCTACCATGAAAGAAACAAAACAAGAATGTCTTTAAAGTACAGTACATTCTTTGTCAGCACATTAAGAAACACAAACAGCAACAACTTTATGATAGATCTGGCAACAGGGTGGAACCACATGCTGGTTGTGTTGAAAAAGTTGTAGCAATCCATGTTCAAGGCATATTATTAGGAACTCTTAGCTCTCAACAAGGCCAACAAAGAACACTGCAGTGCAACTACTCAGTTTTATGCTCCAAAATATACCCCTACAGTTAAAATGCTTGTAAAGTTACTGAAGAATGGCAGCACAACATTTTTATTTATTTTTCCTTATAGGTACTCCGTGAGGCAGGAAAAGACTACTATATCTATTTCTAAGCAACTAGAAACAGAATGGGCAACTAGGTGGGGGACTTGAAAAGTATCTAAAGGCTGCTAAACCATCTAAGTAGTTCAGGTATCTTTTTGCCATTTAAATTACAGAAGTAAGGCAATGCTTAGCAGTTCCATACTAAAGGCGTTGTAATTTTTTTTCTTTTTAATGTAAATGGTTCTGCACCTGCACTGTCAGGCAACTGCACACATAGGAAAGATAAGTGCTTTGTCCAAAACCATATTGCTTTTATATGACTAGAAGGGAAGATTTGCAAGAGACTTTTCTTGAGCTTTATCTGCCTTGTATCCATTTATTACTAAGGAAATGACATTCTGTGATAGTCCTGAACCCTTCTTCATGTCTGCCAAGTTGCAGGCAGAGAGCGCTTCTACTACTAAAATAGATGTGATATTCAGAAGGGACATTCTCCACAAACACAGGAGCTCTACACATATGGTTGCACCTGCAGTTTATCAGACAGGAGAAAGAGGAGGTGAGAAGTGCAAACCTGCTTGCTTTCCTAGAAATTTTCGGATGCTGAAAAGCATACAGAAGGAGCTGTTACTACTGCAGCTCCACTGCATTTAGGAAGGATTCCCTGACCCTCCACTCTGAAATCCTTCTCCATATAAGCTATTTAGAGCTGACAGCAGAAACAGCATTTGTTCTTCTCTATTCCCTCAGCTTTTCTTAAAGGCTTAGGGCCAAACTCCTCTCTAATCTAACTACAGTGACATAGTGGAGATGAGTTGCATCTTTATATTTAGCACTAGCATGTAGATTTGAAATCAGATGGGAACACTTTTCTACAGTACTGTATAAACTCAACAATAAACAGACTCCATATCTTGCCCCGGAGAATACATCACACACTAAAAAACAGGAAGGAAATTCACGTCAGATCTGTGAAGGAATATAGGTGCCACCTTTCTGAAGATTCCCATTCAAATGTTATATTGCTTAGCCATTAACGGGACACAAACTGAGAAAACTAGTAGTTCCTGAGGAAGATCCAGGAGGGCTGTAAAGGGAACACCTCAGACTGTTGCAGCTGAACTACAGTACTCAGGATTTGGATTCAGCTGGACCATGGTATTGTATCAGGATGCTTACTCCACAACTGGCCTTTTGCCTTCAGTGTGTAGCACCACCGTGGCCATTTCATGGCATCCAAAGCTGCACTACCAAGTGAGCAGCAGCTTTGTGATTAAAAAGAGAGGAAGATCCCCTCCAAACCTCTCAACATACAGACTTGCCACTCAAAATATTATTTAGGGAAATTATAAAAAGATCTGGAGTTAAAATTTTATCTTACAAACTGCATGGTTTATCTGCATATCACAACATATCTTTCTAGATCAGATTCCTAGGTTTTGCAATGGATGCAGCACCATGGATTCCAGTGGAGCTGCCAAATGAACGTACAGCAACCCACCCTGTCTCTGCATGTAGTGCATGGAACAAGACCTTCTCTAGCTATCAGCGTTAATAAAGCAAGCCTCCTAAAGACCTTTCTGAAGGAAAAGAAAAAGGAAAAAGTCTATTTGGCAGAGAAGCATATCAGTTTTTTTCTGGCTAAATCTGCACTACTCAGATAAGGGAGTTACACTTCACTAACGCATAAACAGAATTAAGGATTTCCACAGTATAAGGCATGTCAATGCTAATAACCTGGCACAAGTGAGCATCTGTTATCAGAAAAAACAGCCCATTTATTTACTCATAAGTTTCTAGTTTCAATGTGTCCCATCCAAATTGCACACAAGACAATATTGCACCAAAATTATACAAAAATTCCAAAGTATAGAGAGGGGTATTAATGGCTTTGATACCCATAGTACTGCAGAAAATAAGGTAAAATGCATCCATGCCACTTAGGGATCCAAACCATTTCTCTACTCCTGTGAAATGTTAATACTGATTTTTCCCATATGCATCAAAAAAATTCAGCACTAAAAGACTGCCTATAACCTCCTCCCAATTTATAGATTTTAATCAAAATGATTCCTCAGTTGCAAATTGTTCTCCAGAGATTAACACCCAAATTACCATTCAGAATAATACCCCAAACCAATGAAAAGTAGCCCTCTGCAGTATTTTAAATGCTGATCTGAGGGCTGGGACTTCTAAATTCTATCCTGGACACCAGCACTGTCTTAATGCTCCATCATTAAACCACTAAATTTCACCATTCTACTGCATATATATTTGTTCACAGTCTTGTCTTCAAAGTCTACAAATACCTTCCAGAAACACAACGAATGTTTGATTGCCAACTGCAACATGCATTTCTCCCCCTGCTTTAATTTCAGCCTAGAGGTATAAAACAGAAGTACTAATCCCTTTTTACCAGTTTCGGGGTTATGGAGGTTAATCTATTAATGCCCATGAGATTATCTGAGGTAGCCAAACAGAAAGCATGAATAAATGTAAATGTATTAGATCAGCAGGAATACTTTAACTAAACTACAGTCCCAATACGTACTGCAATAAAGCTAACTAAAACCACAAGTATTTAGCAGGAAGTTGGCACAACAGCCAAAGAACATTTACAAAAGTTTTCTTTTACACAACATTTTAGAATAAAAAATTGCATAGGTATTTACTTGTGCATATAAAAGGGTAGAAGGGTAGTTATTTTCTTAATAATTTTGCAGTCATTTTGCTGAACTTCTTTGTCAATTTTTTGAGCCACTCTCTCCTAGATAAGCCAATCTGAAATAATTCAGAAGACCAGCTTAAGTTCTCACTGTTCAGCACAAAGTTTATTACAATTTATAAATCCATTAAGGGCTTTTGCTAACTCAGAAGACTCGACAGATTTTGAAGGTATTGGCAAGGGTAAAAAAAGGTTATTGTAATATCTGTCTGTATAAAAGTAGAAGTAAAAGATGGAAGCGATTTAGACTTGTCACTTACTGAAATTAATGATTACTATGTAGCTAATTATATCACAAATACCTCAAATGTGACAGAAAGAGAGTCATCAAATAATAATGTGAGTCTTCTCTAAATGGATTCTTTTTCCTTAAACACACACAGATCACCAAAAAAAAAAAAAAGGAAGAAGGCTGCAGGTAAAAAAAGGTACAGTAAAATACCCACATTCTTTAAAATTAATTATTTTGAGGAGTGTATGTGATAGGCCCTATTGAATGTATAAATCCATTGTTAGTTCATATGTTACAGGCAAAGTCAGCTGTGTTGCGGGCAGAATGAACTACTGCCCTTTTCTCAGTATGTTTTGAATATACTGATGTTTGACTTTTTAAAATTGCAAGAGTAATTAAGCCACAGCCTACCCTCCCACACACAGCTGAGTACACTGCCTGATACAGAGAGATATATTTTAACTGGTGCTAGAACACCTCCAGGAACAACAGGGGACTATGATAAGCCCTTTACACTGGTCTCAGGTCCTCATCAAAGCCCTCAGCAGATATGCGGTGACTGCTCAGCCCCAGGAAAGCTTTGTGTTGAGAAGGGTGAGGCTGAAGGAGTACAAAGAGGCAGGAGGCTTGGGTTCAGCTCCAGACCAGACACCATACCATGGTAGCAGTGGGCACAGCTGGCCAAGGCTTGCTTTCATTTCCCTGTGAGGTCTGCACGGGATCTCCACTCTATTCTATAGCCACCCCTCCTTGCTCCTATTTGTGTTTGGAAAATATCCCTTCGGGCTTCTCTTTAAAAAATGTTTACAGAACTAATTAACTGGAAACCACTTCTGACCTTTGAATACTAATTATTTCTGACAATGTTCTAGAATACTTAAAACAGGAATAATGGAATATTAAAGGGAACAGTTGCAGCATGCTGGAATGTTGCTTCTGCCACAGCTGCCTCTCCAACTCAACAAGAACTTGCTCATCCAGGAATCCCTGTGCAGTGCAAAGTCACTGCAGTGTTTTCTATTCCTGCTTCCTTCTCGGTGCTCAACCTGGGAACTGAATCCATAACATCGCTTTGTTCTGCTGACAGCCTTACTGACTGCAAGGAAAACTCTAGGTTAGTTTTGACTTGCAGTTGCAACATGGCATCAAAGAATTACATTTACTCTCCGTTTTGGAAAACAAGTTATTCCAGAAGCATTCCACCCCCATCAACCAAAGTATCCAGTCCACAGTACGGTCACATCGGGGAAAATAGTTCTAATGCAGAGAAACTGAACAAAACAGTGAAACCTCATTTTTTTGTAATTATGTACAGCAATTACACAGGAACCAAAATTTCTTCATCTCAGTAGATTAAGTACAAGCCAAAAAGCTCACTTATTCATTACCACTTTTTAGTCATTTCATAGTTTGGTGAACAACTTGAAAGCTTTGAGAGAACAAACAACTGGCAATTTTGCTTTGAAAGGTTAAGCCCAAAGGGAATTGGCAGCTGAGGCAAGAACTTCACTTTCTGAAAAATATACATTCTGTGAAATGTAATTAGAGCTGTGGGAATAATTGATTTGTCGGCCCACTGGCCGAAAGAAAAGAAGGGAAAACAATGTGGTTTAGGTTGTCAACATTGTCTCTCTGTAAGAGCACGTCAGAGCAGAAATGACCACAGTAAGGGACAAAGCTTCATTCATACGTGCAGATCTAGCACTCTGAGACCTGCAGTGCTACCCTCACAGAAATGTTTGCACACGCTAAGCCAGGTGCAGCAAAGTGGGTTGTTTCATTCTACTGACAGGCATTTGTAACCAAATTGAAGCCAAATTCATTTCATGCTCAGTTACTAGGAGTTCCTCGAACACTGGCAATGCACTGCAAACTGCATGTCTCAGGTCTTCACTCTTATTCCCTATGTTTCCCCCTTCACTGGGTGACGGAGAAGAAGATACTACATAACACAGTCAATCTGTTAGCAGTGATTACCTGTACAAATCAAACAACTTCACCTCTTTCAGAAGATAATAATAATTTTAAAAGCTTATGGAATGAAAATTCCAGATTTCATAGAAAAAGAAGAAATGTAAATGACAATGACTTCTAAGTGTATTCATACCATCTTGAAATATTATCTCCGTGCTTATAGCATAAGCAATTTCTTTCAAATGTTTAAATATTATACACAGCCACAAGTTACAGAATACTTTTCTCAGCACATAATATGAAGGAGGTTTCTTTGAGAATACTAACAAAATAAACACAAATGCATTGTCCCTCCTCTCACCACTTTTATTATCAATATAACATATAAACAGCAGAGTCTATAATTTTGTAGATAATTTGTGCTAAATAATACTGATAATACGCACTACTAAAGCACAGAATTTTTATACCATTTAAATATAAAAAAGATCACAAAACACTCTGTTCTGAAGGCACTGGAAATAGGAGTTCTGACTACCCTTCAGCCTTCCATAAAATTCTTTGTGCATCTTTTAATACTACCAGCCACAGGAGATCTCTGGCTTAGATCACATATAATTTTAACTGTGCTTAAGAAAAGTGCGTAGGTAAACAACATCTATATAAGTTCATTCAGATACTGTATAAGAAACAATAGTGTCCTGCTTAACTGCATTAGAGCAATCCCTAAATTTACATGCTGTGTCCATAGCAATGGTGTCAGCACTCACACCACACATTTCAAGGCAGAAAAATTGGCTATTCTTCCAAAGCAGCAAGAGCTTGGGATGTGATAAAATCAAAACCCAGCAAACAAGGCCCCTCAAAAAAAAATAAAACTATCACCACAGGCTCTTCATAAACCCAAAGGAAAAGAATATACAAAATATTTTAGCATAACCTACAGTTAAACACTCTTTTTTTTTTATCTTCCAAATGGAATAAAAGCTGATAATGGATTTTGTGAGGTTGGAATGATTATTACTAGGGTCAACTGACCAAGGCAAAAATATTCAAACTGATCTTAAAGCAAGGAAGGCAATTTATCCTCCTCTCACAGAAGCCTGATGCTCAAAATAGCCTGAACGTAGACATAAAAAAAAAAATCTGTCATCTAAAGCTAATTTTCTAATAGCAACAGTCAATAAAGCAGAATTATTATTGAATCTCATGGGTGTACTTTTATGTTCCTATTAAGAGTAAGAATCTCCAAATTGCAGTAATAATCCAAAAGTCTATTCCTTTTTTCCTTTTTTTTTTTCTATTTTAATAAGGATTTGGGGGTTCACTGAGACTTAGAACAGAGTAACAACTTATGAAATGGCAAGAGAACAGAAATGAGACAAAATGAGAAAATCCTGAGGGGGATTTCCAAAAATCCTGAGGGTTTTTCCAAAAGCTAATAATTTCATCATAGAGTTTTCTGAGTTCATTATTTTTAATTTATTTTTCTTCATCTATGGAGGGAAGAGACTTTACAAGCAGCATCAAATGTAGAAAGGATTCAGTAAGGATTTCTGGTATAGACTCATTGGTAGAAAAGTGATTCATTATAGCAACAGATATGAAGGTACTTATTAATTGGCTATAAGAAGACAGTAAAACAAATTTGCTACCTCAGGATCTTTATGCAAACACGGACATTTATAAGTCTTATTTTAGATTCTTAATTACAAGTTCAACAGTGTTCTGAGTCTTGTAGCCATTATGTACCCCAAAGTAACTCATCAAATTGCCCAAGTATGTTTTTATTAAGTGTTACTAAGACATACTACTGTATGCTACAGCTCTGAGATTAACAGTGTATCTGAATGCAGCCAGTATCCACTTAACCCTACTGTTCACATACAGACAGAAGCTGTTCAAATTAAAAAAGAGGAGTGACATTAAAATTTTGCATGAACTCTTCTTGCAGTAGGAATGTAAAGTTCGTGGATCAGGCTGGAAAGATCACATTAACCACACACAACAATTTCATATTGTCATAGGAGGCTGCAGTGATAAAGAGTCTGATCCAGGAGGGACAAGTTCCTTGCTCATGACTCAGTACAACAGATCTAGCTATTACTTTTGCCCTTGGGTTTAATGCTGATGCCCCTGCACTTCACAGGAAAGAACACATCTCCTCATCCAAGGACTATTTCGTTTTAGCACAAAGACTCTGGATACCACCCACAAAGCTACAGACTGGATAGTTCTTCTTTGTAATAGGAAATAATGCCTGTCTTCAGTGAATGCTGTGACCATCAAGTCAACTAACCAAACAAACAACAGTAAATCTACCTCAAGACTCTAGACTAATAGTACTGCTAGGAATCACCAAAGCAAAGGTGTAGTGTGCTTTGAACTGCAAAGATCTTTGACCTCACAATATTAATGCATTAGCATGGAAGTGAAATTGTGCAGGGAATTCAAGATGTTGTTTGTTCATCTCCAAAGCTTCCTTGCCACTGGTATAAAAATAAATAAATCAATCAGACCTGCCTTAGACAGCCTACTCTTAAATACTAAAGTTACTGAAGTTAGAAATGAAATGCAGCTGGGTTCTGTTCTGCCCAAATCAACTGGCTAACTTTATTGGGTTTTAGCTCAAGCTCATAGTGACCAAGAGATTGAACACAGGAGGTATCTTTCCATTTTGTTTCACAGAAAGGCAGCAACATTTAAAGATTAGGATGCAGACTGGCTAAAAATAATTAAGGTATTTCTCAGGGGAAAAGATGGCAATTGTTTCAATGAAGTTGAAAATGGCTCAGTGATATGCTACATCTCATAATCCAGTAAAGGAGACTTTTGGAGAAGGTCTTAGCTTTTGTCATCTGATCCATAATTTCATTCTGTTCAGAAAACACTCAGGCTCCTGTGAAGGCCATAACTAAAACATTTTATAATGTGTGTATGACTGTTTTCCATTTCATTATTCATTTGCTCTCTTCTGATTTCTCCCACCTTTCTTCCTACAACAGCAGCTGCTCCCCAGTCTACTGTTTGGGTTTCTTGCATCTCACTTTCTAAATCAATATACACTGCAGCTTGAAAGATGGGTAGAGTTGAAGACTCGTCTTTGAGATGAATGTATGCAAGGAGATAACAATATAAAAAGCACTCAAGCTAATAACCCCCACAGTGTGAAAATATAAAATGACCATCACTATCAAATAATTTTATTTCACTTCAATTTTCTTCCTTTGCTTCTACTTCTTGCTGTTAATCCAACAAGTTTATTTAATCTTATTATTTTTACTAGAAGCAGATATTTGCCTCAAAACCTTCCCCTGTGTCAATATACGTATCAATAAACAGCATAACTATTTTTCGTGATTCTTCAGTTCTACTGTTTAAATCCTAGTTTAATCCAAAGTCTGCCACTGGGTTGAAAGTGTCCAAGAAAATTTACAAGCACCTCACATGAGCACTGTTGAAAACTGTAGACCCTGTTTTGCCTGTGCTTTCTTTTATCCAAATAGCTGCTCCTGGAAAAGTCCTTGGAACCCTGCCTTTGAATACTGAGTTAGGGCTTCTAAACTATTTAAAGACTATTTAAAGAAGCTTTGGTTTGCCCGTGGCACACTTTTTCTCTTTACCTCCATTCACTAGGACATAATACAAGTATAATTCATTCTTTATACTTATCTTTCCATTGAGAGGCAAAAACCTTCTGAAAAGACTTGATCAGTATTTGAGTAGGATGAGAGGAATAGTGAAGAGTTACATAGCATGGCAACATGGTTCCACAATTAGAGAACAAGCTTGTTCATCTACAGAAAAACCAGTAAAAGTTCAATCTGTGTTGTACCACAAGTGTGAAACAATTTAATGCAAATATCTGAAGTTTGCAACACATCAACTTTCGGCTCCCTCAAGTTTTGACATGTTTTGCTGCCAGTGGTTTGTTTTTTGTTTTGGGATTTTTGCCATATTCTCTTGGGCACCATTAGTATTTCAGCCTCCAGCACTCCTAAGGATATATGATTTCTTTTGCAAAAAAATACAGCATCTGTAAGCAGCTACTTATTAGTAGAGTTACTTGGGAGTTGAAGGAGAATCACTGCTTGCAAAGGAGACGACCACTTAAAACATAAGTTCTTTGACCCCATTACAGGACACAGGTTTTAAGTAGACTTCACAACATGGTAAGTAATTTGTGGACACTTGATCAGGCTTTTACAGAAGAGACTGTATAAGATACACTTTTACTCCTGTGATATAGACATTCAATCAGGTTTTTTCATACTGTTAATCTACAGGGTAATGGTGAACCATTATTGGTGATTTTATACCAAACTCCTGATCTATGTTATCCTAAGGAGGTGAAAATAGAGTACCAAGAAATATTTGCCTTGTTGTCAAGTACACTCTTTATACACTAACAACCATTTGCTTAGTAAGGTAAGAAAACATTGCTGATCTCCAGACAGAATTACAATTGTTCATAGGTTAGAAATTAAACATCAAATGTGTCTGAACCATCATGCAGTTTACATAAACATAGGTACTTATGAGTAAAAAGCTCCTGCAGCCTTTACTTTAATTATAGCAAGCTCTTGAGTGTATTTATAGAACAAAATCACAGGAGGTAGAACAATCAAACATTCTGTTGCTCCTACAAAGAAGTCAGTAACCTTAAGAGTAAAGAAAAAAATATATAGGATTGCTACAGGAATTTTAACATTTCTTTAATAGTCCTATTTCCTTTGCAATTGATATATTTCCATTACATATTTTATGATATATTGTTTGGTTGGTTTTTTGTATTTTAAATTCTGGTCCACAGCAGCTCAAAGAAGATGCAGCAAGCTCTTAGAGCTTGGGAAAAAAAAACAGTAGTAGAATACAGTTTTGGATTCATTTGTACCAATATTTCTGAGTACAGAGACTCAAAAAGTGCCATGTGAAACATGGAAAGCAGTGCAGGATTACCTCATAACAACAGGCAGCAATGAAACCCTGTGGGACATCCTAAAAAGTTCTAAATTTATCTAAGCAGTAAAAGCTAGCAAAATATAATTTTCCATGCTGGAATAGCACAGTGTCAGTTGTGAGTTGGTAGGAATAAGAGCAAAAGTCAAACACAGAAACAAGGTTATCTATTCAGACAACTTTTTCATGTCTATAACGAAGCTGAGAGCCACTACAGCTTTCACTGTCCTTCTGTATAGCTGAAATAGAAACAAAACTTTGACCAAGACAAAACTTTTTCAGAGTTCAGATGTGTGGTTCTGGTTCAGACCTATCTCCTATTATATGCTCACAAGTAATTACCGTCATATGAAGAGGAAAACAGCAACTATAATATAGTGATGGGATTTCCTTCTTCAGTCTTTGAGAGTACAGAGGCAAGAACAATTCCACTCTGTGTTATATCTGTTTCCAGATATAACAATCTCCCAGCTAAATCTCCTAAACTTGTCACAGTGGACACTAATCTCACATCTTCCTGTTGATAATTTCATCTGATTTCTACCTAGTTAACATTTTAACATTCAGTGAAATAATGAAAAGTTAAGAGTTAAAAATTAATTAAAAGGCGATCAAAAGAAATTCAAGATTATCAGTTCCTAAAAACTTTGTCTATTTGTTAGCAACCTGAATTAAGTTTTCAGTTTTATTTAGAACATTATTTTACTTGATCCACTTATTTAATTTTTGACACAGAACAGCATACTATCATAAAATTTTATGACGATTATTGAACAGAAACACTATAATGCAGTAATAGCCTTATTAATTCAGTCTAGAGACCCTTAGAAATTGAAAAAATATGCTGAGCTGGTCATGTGTCTCACACTGACACTAAAGAAACGCTTCTTGCTGCCTGAAAATATGTTAGGAATAGCTGGTCAAAAGCTTGTCAGCATCACCTGTCTGATCACTCTACTGCTGTCATTTCTGTCCCTTTTTTGAAGGAGGAGGACATGAAAACAGGCCGAGAATTGGGGTTGTTCAGTCTGGGAAAGAGAAGGCTCCAGGGAGATGCTATAGCAGCCTTCCAGTACCTAAAGGGGGACTACAGGAGAGATAGGGAGAGACTCCCCAGTGAGTGAAGCAATTGCTACCTGTTGCTACAGGGAGTGTAGCAATAAGAGGAGGGATAATTGTTTCAAACTGAAAGCAGGGAGTTTTAGATTAGATATTAGGAAGAAATTCTTTGCTCTGAGGGTGGTGAGATACTAGAACAGGTTGCCCAGAGAAGCTGTGGATGCCTCATCCCTGGTGGTGTTCAAGACCACTCTCAGGCTAGACTGGGTTTAAGTGACCTGGTCTGGCAGGGGGTTTGGTACTAGATGATATTTAAGGTCCCTTCTAACCCAAACCGTTTTATGATTCTGTGACATCCACTACCACATCCAAGACACAGCTCCTGCAAAAAAACCTCATCTTCTTTCCTTCCCTCCTGTCCCCTGTCCCTCCTTACACCTGCCCTTTCTCCTATGCCTGCATCTTCCTAATTTTATGAATTAGAGAATAGATTAGGGTCTTGGAGCACCTGCAGGGAAGTTCACATCATACGCCTTCTCTGCTCTTCATGCCCTGTTCAGTTAGATATAAGGTGAAGCCTATTTAATACCATCATCACTTTCTTGTTCACGTATCTACAGACTAGCAGTATACCAGTAAACACTCTGCAGCTTAACCTCCATAAGTACCTTCCACTAGCTACTATATTACAAAATAGTTCTTGTGTCTACCTGGAGCTTGTTTGTCTTCAACATATCTTTAACAGCAGAGTTAATTAGCACACAAATATTGCATGGTCTGGGTGTCACAAAGGGTTTGTGCCAAGAGATGAATGCAATGATTTCCCATTTATAAATACACTAATGTTTTTTTCTTCCAAGCGGATAAAAATATAAAAACATTTACATGCCAGCTTCTCCCTCAAAGTAGCTGGGAACAGAAAGATTTCTAAAAGTTGTGCAAGTTTGTCTCCGAGATGCCAGTTTGGCCTTCAGAGAGGATATCAGACCAAATATCTTTTCTGAAGACACTCTTGTATGAAGACAAACTGGAGTCCTAATTATTCCCTCCCACACTGCCTGGGTTTTTTTCTGACTTTCTCCTGTCCTACTGTAACTAGCTGTGGTTTGGGTTTTTTTTTCAGGAAATGAAAAAATATATCCAAGTTGCAAATCATATCTCTTCCTTCAATGTGACAACAACTTTGGACGTTGATGATGGAAGTGATTTTTTTCTGCATGCTCACTATTTCTATACAACGATTACCTCCTTCTGCCTGGGCTATCTACAGCTACAAGCGTGATTTGGCTACTTACATCTAGGCTGCCCTAGATCCTAAAAATCCCCTGTACATCAGATGTTCAGGAAGCTGAGTTACCCAATTTGACCCTGCAATTAGCTTGTGAGAAAGCAGAGGTCTAATTACCACTAGAATAATCAGTTCCTCCTATGCATGCTCATTAGCAAATTTAGCTAGTTTCTTCAGGACACTGGGTAGCATGTTATAAGACCCACGACATTCCTGTACTCCATCAGGAAAAAAAGTCAAAGCAAAACCTAAGGTGGTGGGGTTTTTTATTGTATTTCCCCCATACAGCATACACAGTACTAGCTAAGAGCATCAATATATGTGTGTAACAACCCTGCTAACGTTACAGAGAAGCAAAAAGGTGTCTGGAAATACTGGCATCATTAAATGCCACTTTGTTAGCATCTTACAGCAGATGTGCTGCTGGATGACAAGACTGTATGAACATCAGACCTCCTCGTGGTAGCTTTAGAATATTAGTACCACAAGGGGTTATGTTTAGCTCACATATACACACACAAAAGAAAATAAAATAAAGGGAACCCTGTGACCTGCTGAATTTCACAACTTCAGTTTAACTTTTCACTATCATTTTGTGTAATAAAAGCTAACAAGAATGTAGGTGTGCTGGTTTCAGACACCTGAAATCACTTTTCCTAGAAAAGAACACTTTTCTTACTGCCAGGTCACAGTGCTGCCATCAGTATGCTAAATGTACTGTGTACCTTCTTAAAATAGAAGCAGCTCCTGCAGCCCTGACCCAGCAAGCAGTATCTCAGTTGTTCTGAACTGATTTATCTGACCAGGTGTCAAAAGCGGAATATCAGACCTAAGTTTCTTCCTCAGCTAACTGGGATGACAGCATTACTCATTCCCCTCGCCAAAACAGTGAGGCATCCCTAGCAAAACACAATTCAGACCACCAGAACTTATTCAGTCCAAAGCACAGAAACAACACCTTCATAACTGGAAATGACCAAGTCTTAACAAAGATAACAAAAATTCCTGAGGAATACATATATTTGTAGTATCAGAAAGCCAAACTCATGTTGCTCTGTAAAGGATAACTGTATCAGGCCCTAACTTTCTCCTGTGCCCCCTGGGTGATTTATGAGTCAGCTAATGGTTAAAAACGAAAAACCACGCACAAGAATTCTGCCAGTAACATGGAAGAACAAGCCTTCCATTTCAAATAGGGGATAGCCCGTAATGGAGAGAATAGTAATATTCAATAAAAATGCATTCAAACTTATATCATTGAACTAGTGGCAGAAGAAAATCTGTTTTTCTTCAATTGGTAGACAGTAATGAGAATATTAAATAGCAAGGGGAAATAGCAAAAAAGCAATCAAGTACCAGAAAGAGTCTGAAACAAGGAAGGGCTTTTGACAAAATGGGTAAATTGACACATTAACTCTATCACCCAAGCTCCGGCTAAACTCATAGGTCCCTCATTGCAACTGGTAAGCAGACCATATTCTAACACAAAGCTCAGAACAGCCAGTTTTCTTCATGGCAAATACATAAACCAGCACAGCAATAACAGTCTTTACACATCCCTGTTAGACTTCCTTTTGCTCTGAAACTCTCCATTTCTCACATTCCACATCATCAGGTACAGAGTACTTCACCTATAGTATCTGCTGACTTTGACAGTGTATGCAATTACATGTTTTTCCCATTTACTAAGATATGCTCTGCCACCCTTTAGAGGTCATCTCTCTCTTCCACTATTAAAATAGTAGATCACAGAATCTGGAAAGACTGGCAAAGAAAGGGCTCCTGAGTTCTTACACCATTTATGCACACCATTTCTCTGTACCAGCTAGAGCTGCCAGGAGACAGACTTAATTTAACTTCCCCTAAATGCAGCAGCACCTCAGATTCATTGACTTCAGCTGGAGCATAATTAAGAGAATACTGGATAATTCAAAGCTTCCCTAAAATCTGTGCAATGAATCTGCTCAACCTAACTTATAGACATACCTTGGAATTTATTGCTTTTTCTGTTACGTGTGGAAGAGGGGTGTTAGTGTTGGTGTTAAACGCTTTTTGAGATTTTCCTTCTAAAATATTTATTACTACAACTCTAAGGAGATGTAAAGACATGCATATTATTGTGTAGGTTTAAGATCAATTTCTGTGAAATTAGTTTGGGAAGACTGTAGCTAATTAATATGAATAGTGAATTTGCTCTCATGTTCAGTCAGCTGCAAAATTCTAATCTTCATTTAACACAAACACACTGATGATTTCTCCACCAGGAAGCAAATTCAGGGCATTTCCCAAAGAGCTTTAACTGATGAGATGAAGGACGAATGTTTGAAATAAGTNGGGAGGGGGAGAGAAAGAAAACAAACACTTTCTGTTTTTTCCAAGTACTGGAGTTTGCAGCAAGTTATTAAATTTTTCAAAGAAACAAATTATGAACATCTAGGGCAATTCTTGCATCCTTCTCGTGCCTACATGTACTTATAAAAAAAAATAAATTGATCTGTGACAGAACACAGATCCCATCTACTTCACCAAAAAGAACAGGAAGGGGAAAACAAAATACTCACAGTGCTCTTTGGGGACTGTTTCTCTCGTATGAACTCCGGTTACCCACTCAGTTCATTTTAAGGCAAATGACTGCAGGTAACAACCACACACATGGAAAACAATTCCAGGAAATGGGCAACAGAAGTTCAAAACTAGTAAGTGGACATTCACTTAAATACTGTGTTAATAAAAGCTTGTTAAGGTTAATACAATTAAGAGTAATAAGATTATTGTTTATAACATTGTTTTGGTCAAATACGTTTCCTATTCACTTCTTTTCCAGATAAATCTACCCTTGACTTTCATAGAAGTTTACTATGTGGAGAAACCCTATTGATTTCCTTACTTCAGCTATTACATTCTGCTTTCAAATTAACACTCATTTTATTACGTGTATAAAATAACCAAGTATTTTGAGAGAATAAGATCTACTGATTCTCCTGAGGAGCAAACACACATCTTGGCTATAACTTCAGACCCATATTTGAAGTACAACACAGCAGCATACAGTTATTTTGAATAACAAATAAAGCACACATACACAGAACAAGAGAAGTATAACTGCGTAATAATACGCTTAGTCTAACTCAGGCAACCCAGCACAGCCTAAACATTGCAGCCTAAATTGCAGAACAGGCAGTCACACAAGAGAGTTCTGAAAAGCCCTGACAGCCTCAGAGAGCACCTCCGAAGGAAATGCGTGCTGCCAACTGCAGCAGGGGGATCTGAAACAGCTGGCTTGGGGCTACCTCAGATCATCCTCTTGCATATTTTCCCTTTACACCTCCAGTTGCAGAAGGAGAACTTTGGCCCATGCTGGAGACCTGTGGGAACACAACCTGAATGGATCCACATATGAGCTGGCTGCAGCTTGTGGTTCCAGAGGGCTAAGAAGTGTTGTTTTGCTTAACCTTGACTGCACAGATGTGTTCCAGCACTGGCAGCGCTGTTGCAGATATTAAATGTTTTGATTGAATGACTTCAGAAAATGCTTATTGTCAGCTGTGGTGTCAGAGCGCTAGGGGGAGTGAAATGGAGGGAGAGTTGATTTTAAATGCTAATGCTAACTACAGTCCTGCTTTGCCTCTCTTCCTTGTTTTTTGTTTACATTAACAAGAAAAATAAGATTTTTGTGTGTAAGTCTTTGCTCAACCAGTTTTCAGAGGAAAAGACATAAATCTGTTCTTCATCTACGGAATGCACTAGCTCCACAGAAGTATGCTAATGACGTACTAAGGCTGCTGTGAAGATGAACAGCAGGATTCACTTCACCCACACAGGCGTTTGGTAAAGAATGGATCCTTCTCCCATTTTTTATTTCCATTTAGTACAAATGGAAGACAAGCCCACATTTCTATCTCTAGACCAATTGGGAAGGTTTAGGGCTTTTGACTCAAACAAAAGAAAAGCCATTTGGCTTTGCTCGAGCTTTCAGAAAAATGTATTAAAGAGGCTTTCTGCTTTAGCTCCTCCATAAATTCATAGAGTCATCATTTTCTCCCATTCTCATCAAACAAACAGGAGTACAGCTGGCTTTCTTCTGGAAAGCTCTGTCCTTGAAACATTTTGTGGCTTTGACCCTTTGAAGAAAAGTATTATTTCTGATACAATATTCTAAAACGGTCAAAGTTTTCCCATCTCCCTGTTCTGTTCTAGCAAACATATGAGGTATTCTTAGATGATACATATATAAACCCTACAATTTGAACATTTCCATGTCTCAACACACTGGCAATAGGAAATAGTGAAGTTTGTTCACCTTGCACCAAAGATCCTGCTACTCTTGTAGTAAGCAAATATTTTTCTTTAGCTATGGAAACAAGCCTGTATGTTTTTGTGTTGAATCAAAAGGAATGCATGAACAGGAATAATAGGTTTTGCAGTTGTTTGTTGTGTACATACAAATAGAAATTAGTAAAGGCCATGACTTGAAAAAAAGCAGCCTAGCACCAGTTTAAGGAAGAGAATAGGATCCTGGGCTAGTATTACTCTTCTTTTCAACTGTAGAAATAAATGCATACTTTAAACCCCATTAATGTTTGTCTTTCACACATACATGCACGTACACATACACTAGAACCTAAAAACTCTCTGTTGATCCCTGCCTTACCATATATTAAGAAATCTTACTTTAGTTGTTATTTTCTTAAACTATCACTGCACCCACATAGCACTCTTTTTTATATACATCACTTAGAAATTCTTATCAGGGAAGTATCTGTGATGTTTTCACAGAGAAATTGTTTCTCAAGCAAATATATCTTTCATCCAGGGAATCTGGTAAAAAGAATTTTTTTCTCCCTCTTTCTTCATGTCATGTTATGTTTTGAAACCCTAATTTATTTTTCATAACGGTAACATCACTGAAGTAGAGCTTTTCCCTTGTTCAAATGAGACTCAACTCATAAATGACAGAGGGGAAAAAGAAAACCAAACAAACTAAACCAAATCCAATGCTAAAAACTAAACTAGTAGAGCTTCCAGGCAACTAAGGGCTTCGCTTTCCAGCTTTACATAGTGATCTACTTCAAAAGGGGGTAAACACTGTTTTTAACTGTGTGAGAGCAATGGAAGAAGAGAGACAAGTCCTGAGATGACTTTCAGTGTAACACAGCATAGTGTCTATACCCTGGCTTTAGAATAAGGCACATCTGGTTTGCAGATCTCAGTACATTATCTTTCATATTACTGACTGCAGATGTAAAAAAAAAAATAATTTAACACAACTAATAATTATTCTTAAGTAAAAAACTGACAAAATTGAGTTTCAACAAAAGACTTCAGAAATCACAGCCTCTTAATTTAGAGTAATTAGCAGAATGCTAAAGCCTTAAGTTGAAGAACTTTTTTTCATTCTGTCTCCTACTAATGGAATAGGCACCCAGTAATCAAAGAGTTTTTCCAAAAGATTTCCTAATGACCTCCCAGTAGAACCTGAAGAGCCTCCACACACAAACTGAGATGACCAGAAGAGAGCTAAGGTGGAAGACTCAACACAGAATAGTTTAGCTGCGTACATATGGAGGTGCAGTGAAAACTCTGGACATGGATGCTCTAACAGACCAAAAAAACCAACATGCAGAACTAGGTGGGGTTTTTTTTTCCAGTGACTTTTTCGTCAGATGCAGGTTTCAATTTCTTTCAATAAATACTTTATGGTATCTTACTTCAACTTTTTTATTTTTAATCTAAATACTGTATTTAATAGCCAAATCCATACATTCAGAGTTTTCTATTATTTTATATAAAGTAAAGCCTGTCAATGTTTTTGCTTCTCTCTGATTCACTTTGACATAATGTTTTTGAATTGAAGTGCATTTCTGAGGACTGTAGAAGAACTTCCTCTTAAGATCTGTGTCTGGCTGATCATCCAGAGACAGCACTTTACATTATCTTTCTAGCTCTATCCATTAAGGGTATTCCAGCAAGAGGGATTTTCTGAGATACACTAGTCTTTCCAGTACAAAAGACATATGAAGTATTTTATCCATTCTCACACGCAAATTAAGATGATCAGAAATGCACACTTTTGCACGAAATTGTCCAACAACTTGGAAACCTACTGTCTGTACAAAAACCTACTTAGGTACAAAAAGCAGAAATCACCTCTACCACATAAGTGAAAAAAAAATGGAATTTAGTATTGATATAGGTGTTAGATATTGCATGCATTAGATGTTCCTGACAGAGACATAAATTATCTAAACATGTGCATATTTCCCTTCCTTTTTAATAAATACAGATACTCAGTCCAGTACACAATAAGATTCTTGAATAATTTCCATAGCACTTATGTTGTCAATCAGATCTATTTGATTTGACCCAGAGAACTGGAGAGTCTGCTTCGAAAATATTTTAAATTATAAAAACTGCCAAAAAACATCAGCCTTACTAGACTTATTAAAACAAAAACCTCAAGCAAGCTAAGTAAATATAGAAAGGCTTTGTCCTCTCTTTCACCTGTGTAATAAACACTGACACTTTGCAATGAATAGTTAAAAAGGATTAAAAATACATCTGTTTTTCCACAGACTCAGATAGCTGAAAGGCAATGTAGAAGCTGGCCTCTCTACATGTCAGCTTTCCACACAATATATGCAAAACATCCCTGTAGCAACAGGACAACTGTGATGAAAGCTGAATGCTAACCTTCTAGCTAAAAACAAATCTTGCTGGGAAATTAGCTATAAGGGACACCACAGTTACTATGGTTGTCTTTCTTCATCACTCTATTAATTAGTTAGAGAATAGCTATATTACTGAAGCAGAATTGAAAAATATGCTTTTATTTACCTGCGAAGACATACATGTATCAATACCTTTTTTTAATAGACAGACAATTAATAGCTTGTAAGATGTCACCATACAGCACTTTAAATTTAGAGGAGAGCCTTCCAAATCATACCAGCATAATATCTTGCACGGATTAGATAACACGTACCTTAGAATGGACAAGGCAAGGACAGCACAATCAGCAATACTTCAGGCTTCCGAATTCCCATGTTCAGGTATAAGTAAATTGCCTTAAAATATTTCTCAGAAACGTACATCTCCTTAGTCCCCAGAACAAAAAGATGGGATGTCTTCTGAGTTGTAGTCCTTCAGTTATGCAGCATAAAATGTCAAATCTAGACATATTTACTTCCTATTTGACACCAAGGCCGGGAGCCTTGTAGAGAAGCTGTGGCTCTGTACCATCTCAGCATCTGCTGAGATACTTTAAGATGAGTGCGTAGTGACAATGCAAATAGAGCAAAATACTAAACCACCATACTTTTCTTTGGAAAGGTATTGTAAATTTTCCACTTTTGCATTCCTATTTAGAATTACAAAGAAAATAACAGCAAGCTATTCAGAGATGATGTGCTGAGTTCTACCTTTTCACATAAAGAACAAACCAGCTTCCTCCTGCATCCCTTATGTAAATTTATAAACTGTCCCATTCTAAGCTGTGAGATTCACAGTAAATACAAATAGTTCCATAATAACTACTTTTATATCTTTGATGGCAACTTAAATATATATATATATATANCATTCAACAACCGGCATTCTTGTCTAGTCTAACACTATTCCATTTCATGCTTTTTGAGTTTGGTACACAATGTTTCTTTTTTCTAAAATTTGTTGCACTATTCCTCTGCAAACATTAGAAATAGGGTGAAAGCTGCAGTACAATTTTTTGGGAAAATATAGTAAAGAAAAATGCTCTACTATTTTATACACAAATGACACAACACTTTGAATTTAACCATACATGTATTAAACAAGAAAAAAATGCTGTTATGGTGTAGGTTTGGACTTTTAATTTGGCTCTATATTTTCTATTGTTAGGTATAAGAATATGCAGGCAATCTTGATTTTTCCATTGTCAAGTTAGATAACAGAAGAAATTGTTGTATGTTTTTTGGGGTTTTTTTAATTAAATGGAAGGGCTATTTTTACATTCTTGTAGAATAGGGAAGTCATCTGGATTCAGTTCTGATCCTGCACAAATTCCATTCTAACTAAAGCCAGACAAAGTCTACAAAATTAAATTGTCAACAGGTTTCGCTAATTTTTGTTCTCCGAAGGATTATATTAACAGCTAGTTTTCACCAAAATTACTCATTAATCCATAACTCGTGGTTTAGCTTATGCTTGTTACATGTAACCATAAAGATTTAAACATGCACGGAACAAACTTAAAATATTACATATTCCCAAGACAGAGCATCAAAGCTAAGAAAACAAATATATGGCCATTTTTTACACCTACATTTACTATTGCAGCTAAAAATCAATTACTTGTTCTGTTAATGACTACACCTTAAAAAGAATCCATTCCTCTTGCAAAGGTTCCTTTTCTATTACTGAGAAATTCATCCAGTTATTCTTGAAAAGTTGCTTTCTAGTCTGTTCTTTAATTAAGGATAACCAGTAAAGCCATGTGGAGATCATAAAAAAATAAATACTAAGCTAGATTTAGCTGTAGAGTTAGTGATTTTTAAGCAAATCAAATTTTGTGGAAGTGAATCTTATGGTTTTGTAAGAGACGTAACATACTAAAAGGCAGAGTGGGAAAAAAAATGTTGTCCATCAGCCAATGAATAGTAGAATAAAACAGAATTACAATTCTGCTGGTACAGACAGGAAAAGAATTATCTCCGTGTTTTTTCCTCCATTTTGTAAAAGTACTTCAGAAGTAAATATTTTAAGCATTCTTCAGCATACACATTTCTTGTGTAGCCCATTCTCTTTTCATCTTGGGCTTTATATTAGAGAAAAATGATGCACATAGAAGTCCAATTAACTGCAGGGTTTGTGCAGCCTTCATTTCAAACACCACCACCAAAAAAACCCCAACCCCTAAAAAAAGACACACCAAAAAAATTTCAAAGACTTATCAGAGCTATGCAAAATATTTATCTCCTACCTAATGACATAATAAATTTTAAAAGTTATTGTTCACCACAAAGTATTTTCAGGAAAAATAAATAAATAAATAAATGTGCAAAACATTCTGTAACTAACAACAGCTCAGCAGAGAATTTCCATGCTCTGTGGGGGTTGGGACAGGGGTCGGATTGGTTTTGTTCAGGGTTTTTTTTTTTAGAAGCTAAAGTACCAGGCTGAGGAAGGTGGATGAAAGCTATGGAATGGTCTTCCCATAGAACACCTCTGTATTGCAGAGAAAAAGCACAGGGCTCTTTTCTGCTTTCTGTAATGGTTTCCACTCCTGCATTTTACTTGCACAACTGATAGAACAAATAGAGCCACTCCACATCGGACTTTTTGTAACTATGTGGGATACTAAAGAAAATTTTCTTTCAATGTACTGTACCATGGTTCTTGAGACCATAATCACAACCACTGGAGAAAGATCACGGCTCTCTCCAGAGCTTCATCTGTCAAGGTGCTCTTTGGGAAACCAAGAGCTTGCAAAGCCATATAATCCCTCTCCCCCTGTAACCTACCATACACATAAAAGTTTAAGACAAAAAGTAAACAGCCCTGCCTGTTTCAGCAGATGCATCCATTTAGAGGAAGCTTCTTCCATGCATGTTTTCAGCAAAGATCAAAAGGAATATAGGCACCAGGGCAGATCAAACATCCAGTTACGGCTTGCTGAGAGTTATATATACTTCAGAGAGGGGTATGACTTAATGGGACTGGTCAGAAGAGCAACAGAAGGCAACACAGGGTAGGTCAGGACACAGGCTTTTCAGCATGTATTCTAAGGACTTCTCAGGGCATCTGAGCCTGAGTACATCTCTGGCAGCCTCTAGAAGGAATCAGTTCTTACTAACCCTGTCAAAGTAGGAAGAATAATAGAACTGAGTAAATGAACTAAAATAGTTAATAGTGTTTTAATTTATTATATTGACCTTTTATGATGTATAAGTCAGGAGCTACAGCTTCTACCTCCACACTGCTCTCTCTTCGCTCCCCATGCTACATTTTAAAGCACAGATGCTTTCCCAGCAGTGTGTTGTTCTGCTGCCAGTTCCTTTGTCTTTCTTGCACTGCCACCAACTGTACTCTTCTGGGGGTAGGTTTTTCCTGCTTATAACAAGATGTATTTCACAAGTAACTAATTAAAGCACCGGAATGGGTAAGCTGACATGTACCGAAAAAAATGTTGTTTGCTATACCACGAGCAGAAAGGAGGATTCACCTCATGGTCACCAGACAATATACAACAAGCAACAGGATGACTGCTAAAAAATAATTTTTAAAAACAGTTATTTGGGAGTTCTAGAAGCAATTTAATATAGAGTAATATAGACTTAATGTAGAAGTGAAGGCAATAGTGATCAGGGCATAAATGCTATTTCATGTCTCTGTGCAAACCAGATGACTCTCTAGGCCGGGCGCAGCAGGCCTTATTATAATGATTTGGAACATGCAATAGTTACATTTTAAAAACCTATTCACTGTAGGGAATAGATGAAGTTCTAAATGGTTTATATTTTCTAATAAAATTATCTTTTAGAAAATTTAATGTCTGCTGCTACTAGGAGAGATGGCCACATCTCAAAATATTTTGCCATCTTTCAGAAATACATGGTAAACCATTTTAAAAAACCCAGATTCATGTATAATGGGAACATACTCTTCCAAGTGCTTGAGTTACTTCTAAGAATGGGGGGTTTGACATATTTCCATGTAAAACGTTACCAACAGAATCTCTAGTTAGAATGTATGAAAACTACTCAGTTAATTGAATGGACATCTAAGTGAGCCACGGTGCTCACATCAGTTCAATGAAAAGAGTAATTTTGGGATCTATGTTAATTCTCCAGAGCATATTGTAAAAGTTATTCCCAGATTCCTTATTAGCAAATTCAAATGAAACAGCAATACTGTTTCTGTGAAGAACCTTTTCCATCTGCACATTCAATACACTATTTTCCATATGATATATTTGCCATGCATAAATATTCATACATCTAGAATAACATTCCAAGGCCAAAGCCAAAAGAAAACAAAACTGAAAACATTCAATTAATTAAAATTCCTCTTAATTCATAATGCAATTAAAAATAAGAGATCAAGAGAGAAGATAAACACAGCTAGTTCTACAGTAGTGTTATTAGGTTAAGCACGTGATAATTAACAATACATGGTGAATTTATGTTCTAAAGTAATTTATTGTTGTTAGAGAAGTAATTGAAGGAGCTTTGGTAATATAATTGCACACAGACATATGGTGCTGTAGATGAGCATTTGTTTACCACCTGAGATAAGTCAACCTACCTGAGTACAGTCAGGGTTGCTGAGAGCTGTTTGGGGCTCAGCCTGAACCAAAACCAACAAGCACACATGCAGGTACTAATTTCTTCAGGGCCCCTAATATTACCAGATTCAATAATTGGCTCTGCTACTTTTTAAGACACTGAGAGAATTTTATATTCTTCTTGAATACAGTACTGTGCAGATTATGTCCATTCCTTTTAGATTCAATAATGCAGATTTTTTTTTTGCTCTCAATACTAAGAACTTGAGGTTAGAGATAAATTTCATGCACTTCCTAATGCTGTGTCCTGAATATCATCAGTAGTGCTCAAGCACACAGAAATATTTGTAGAGCTGTTCTTTTATCTAAATGATGAGACAGCCATTCTTAAAGCTGGAATTATTAAACCTCGCTCCCATCCCCCTAATCTTTGGAAACACCATTTTCCTGAGCAAATTCTGACAGCTTATGATAGTGGCAGTCCCCGTTTCGGTTTTGGCAGGAGCAGAGATCTTTCTCCTGGTTTTGATTATGGGTTAGGTGGTTCTATTCCATTACATTCCGTTACATTCCATAGCTGAGACAAGGTATGACATTTCCCCTCAGTTTTAATCCTCAGCGTGTTGTACACAACACACTGGAACTGTTATTTTAGTACAGGTAGCATGGCCTTTATAGGTGAGGTTTCATAAATTATGTTATTCAGGTAACTTTACCTTTATAATAAACACTGATCAAGTTATCTATTCCTTAGGGACCAAATGACACTCTCTTCCAATTTGCTTTTCTATTTCATTTCTATTGTATGTTGTAATTTTTTTACAATTTAAATATCCAGAAGGAAGAGGTCTGCTACATATTTGAGTTAAATGAGATCCACTTCTTGCTTGACTCTTTAGTCCTTTAGAGCCATTTCAGATAAATCTAGTGACAGCACATTTAATCAAAAACAGAGCTTCCTCATACAGCTTGGATATCTGGTTTTTTCTTTGGGAAAATTTCATTTGCATTCTTGATATCTGATATGTACATTTTTTCCAACTCCATTTTGAGTTTCCTTGATGACAGTGCAAGAGACACCGGTGGTACTACATAGTTTTATGTAAAGCTTAACTGAATGATAGAAGTGAAGAGTATTCCCTAAAATTAGACTGGCTGTTTCCATAGAAACAAGAGAGCACAAAGAATTGTAATAACTTGACTTTATGAAGTCAGAAGAAAGGGCATTTTTATGTTTTGTTGACAAACAGACAGTAGCTAGCAGTTTACTGTTCACGAGTTTTCACTTTTAGGCATAATTCTAAACTTTTGTTTTGTTCAGATGAAATGAGTTGCTGATTTTGGGGTCAGGGAGGTTCATATTTATATAAAAGGTAGAGGTAATGCACTGGTAATGCATAGTTTGCTCTTCTAGGTAACACAGATGAGAGTCTGAATGTAGAAGCATAGTTTGAAGACAGTGGGGCTAATGTACAAATAAAATCTAATGTTCATCTTAAATAAATAAATAAATATCCTGACTTCAAAATTGCCAACAGTGGTAGATCAGCCTCAAAGCATACATTGTTATAGTGATACATTGTCTACTCTATTAACTGAAAAAAAACCAACCCAAACCAACAAAAGCCCTCAAATCAAACAAACAAACAAAAAAACCCCCCAAACACACAGCCAAACAAAGACCAATTTTAAAAGAGAGCTTTAAGAGAAAGTTTAGGAGTGATTTGCTGAACTAAAATGCTTGATTTTATGAAATCCCTCTTGTCCTCTGTCCCCATTAGATAAATGTTCCCTGTTGAGATTCTCCTGGAATTATTGCCCCAGGATTTGACATGGTGCCCATAACAAGGAGACCACTGCTAATTATGAAGGGTAACGTCTATTCATAATGGAATAGCCCTCTACAGCTTTCTACGGCCAACGGTCATAATATTTGTTCTCATCACTGCAGCCAACAAAGGTCTGCATTCCCTGATATGGAACTTCACATTGTCCAATTGCTCACTTTTGGGTCTCATGCAAACTTTAACAGTTATATTCTATTAACTATGTTGAAAATAATAGCAATGCCAAAGATCACAGCCTGCAAGAACCAACAAGGCTGCTCCTTGATAGGGATTTATATTCAGGTTTCTAATCCCAGGTGAATTTTACATTATTCTAATTTCATAGTCAAAATGCTGACTATTATCAGGTTGTATTTTCTATGAGAACAATTATACCAATATTATTGCCTGCATCAGCTAAACCTATAACCCAGTCCAAAGAGAGAGATTCTTTCAAATTAACTGCATTTTATGGTTGTTTACCAATAAGACTATTTCTTCATTTACTTTTTTTAATACTTTATTATTGAGTCCTATATCAACTTTCCAAAAACTACACAAGGGATCAATGACTGCTTTTTCCTCTCTACCTTCAGCTTTAGCTTTCCTCGCTTTTAGGCCATTCTTCCAGTGTCCTGAAGTGAACTAAGAAGATCAATAGTCAGTAGGCTGCACAGCTCCTCAGGCAGCCCTCTTAAAACTTTTTGATGTGAGTTTGTTAGTGAATTCTAGCTCAATCCATGATGTGGATTCTGGTACTTTCAGTAACTATGTTAATGAAATAGCCTCTTTTTAGATAGCCTCAAATAAGGAGAAAAAAATAAAAAACAACACACCTTCTTTTAGAACTGGCTGAAAGCATCGGTGGAATTCTTTTTGTTCCACATATATATAGATTCCGTATCATCCTCTGCTCTTTAGCCATATATTTCTTCTCTCTACATTTCTGATACTAATTTAAGTCTTCATTGCCTGTTCTCTTCCTCCTTCCATTTACCATACATTCATTTACATTTTTATAGCTGCCTTTGCTCTTTCTTTAAGTGAAATTGTTCTGTTGCAAGCTAATGGCTTATAGAACATCTAATAAAATATTCTGATCTTGCAATTATCTTTTACATCTGGTTAATTTTCATTTCCAGCAAATTGACTTCTATCCCTATTAAAACATTATCCTTCCGTGTCCTTCTGTGATGTGCATGCATGCACTGTAACTCATGCGAGTTGCTGATTTGGATTTCTGTGCACAAAAATAAACTCATAATTATCAGTGTAAAAGCTATTTCTGTTTTTACAATTCTTCATTCTCTGTCAAAAATAAGGTAAAATATAACTTTTACTATGTTTGAGACACACTATAGCACATATTTCAAGGATACTACATTTTCAGCAGTATAAGACTCCTATCACCCTTCTCTCAGTTGCCTTCTCACAAGACAGCTTTTGATTTTTCAGCACATATGAGAAAAACATTTGGTAATTTCATTGTTCTGACTTCACCTGTGATTTGATAACCCTGTAACAATATCAAAGTATACTTTATCAATTTGGATATCAAGTCACAGAATCATTATGGTTGGAATCTAGAATCTCTTCAAAGTTTGTAACACTTAATATTTCAGTCATATCTTCTCCATCAGACACCAGTAATACCAAAAGTAAAATTATGCTCATAAATAATGAATGTTAATAGTTCTCATTATCACCATATAGACAAAATCTTTTCTCTCTAGTGGCATTTTCCAGCTTCGATTTTGGAAAAACTCATTTTTTGCACACATAGAGTGCAACTAATATTCAGGTCTTGGAAAAATTTAAAAAATAAAAATAAAAAATCGACCTATTGGCAGAATGCAGTCTGTGCAGTCTGGAACTTGCAACCCAGAAAGAATAACCACTGGTACCTTGACTTGTTGGAGAAAGGAGACATGGTCTAGTAAAATGGGGATTTTCACACTTCAAGTAATCATAGAATTCCCTGGGTTGGGAGGGAACTTTCAAATCATTGAGCCCAACCATCAACCTAACACGGACAAAAACATCACTAAAACATATCACTAAGTACCACATTTATTCATTTTTTAAATAACTCCAGGGATGGTGACTCAACCACTTCCCTAGGCAACTTGTTCCAATGCTTGATAACCCTTTCTCTGTAGAAATTTTTCCTAATAGCAAATCTAAACCTCCCCTGGCACAACTTGAGGCCATTTCCTCTTATCTTATCGCCTGTTACTTGGGAGAAGAGACCAACTGCCACCTCTCTACAATTTCTTTTCAGGTAGCTGTAGAGAGCGATAAGGTTTCCCCTCAGCCTCCTTTTCTCCAGGCTAAACAACCCCAGCTTCCTCAGCCACTTCTCATAAGACTTACTCTCCAGACCCCTCACCAGCTTCATTGCCCTTCTCTGGACACACTCCAGCACCTCAATGTCTTTTTTGTAGTAAGAGGTGCAAAACTGGACACAGTACTCAAGGTGGGTCTGCACCATTGCTGAATACAGAATGATGAGCGCTGCCTTAATCCTATTCACCACGCTGTTCCTGATACAAGCCAGGAGGCTGTTGGCCTTTTTGGCCACCCAGGCACACTGCTGGCTCAGGGTCAGATGACAGTTGGCCAACACGCCCAGGTCCTTTTCCACCAGGCAGCTCTCCAGCCACTCCTACCCAAGCCTGTATCACTGCATGGGGTTGGTGTGACCCAAGTGCAGGACTCATCACTTGGCCTTGTTGAACCTTATACCGTTGGCCTTGGCCCATTGATGCAGCTTGCCCAGATCCCTCTGCAGCCCCTTTCTACCTCCCCAGTTTGCCAGGGCTGCTGGTAAATGGTGGAAAGTGGCTCAGTGAGCACTTCCATCAACTCCGTCAGTACCCTTGGGTGGATCCATAGATTTGTGTATGTCTTAGTGCAGAAGCAGGTCCCTCATCATATCCCTTTGGATTATAATGGCTCCATTATGCTCCCTGCCCCTATCTACTAGCTCAGGGGTCTGCGTACTCAGTGAACAGCCAATTCTTCTACTAAGGCTGAGGAGAAGGCGGCATTAAGTCCCTCAGCCTTTTCCTCTTCCTTTGTCACCATGTCACCGCCCTCATCTAATAAAGAATGGAGATTACCCTTAGTCCTCCTTTTATTACTCATATACATATAGAGACTTTTTATTGTTCTTAACATGCAAAGCCAGGTTAAATTTTAATCAGGATGTAGTCCTTCTAATTTTCTCCCTGCATAATGGGCTATACCTAGTCAAAAGGCCTGTGAATAATGCCTGTTAGGGCACCAAAAACCATAACACCTGATGAATTTGCTTTCAACCCCACTGTAATTGTATTTGCCACTGAAGAAGTTGAAAACATTCCTGACTGAGCAGCTATTAAATATTTTACTTTAAAATTCTAGAGAAGCTCAAAATGAAAGATGCTAGCTTTATTCTAATATAGTAGCATGAACTTGATTATAGTGTTAGAAAGATACTTAAAAAAGATGAACCATTAAAAAGAATAAAACATAATCCTCCAAAATTCCCTTGATTCCTCCTTTCCCAGGCAGTAACGTTATAAAATTTGTTCATGATTTCTTAACAATTTATAAACTACACAATGGGAAAATGTTTTCTGCACAACACTTTTGTTTTATCACAATTCACATTACATAGTCAGTTCACCATAGCAGGTGCACAAAACAACACTACACAAGGCTGGCCAGCCTTCAGAGAGTCCACCTATCTTTTGTTAGTTTTATAAATCTACCTTAGTACACCAGAGTATATCTGGTGAAGATGATAGAAAAACTGAACAAAATACTAATTCTTACTGAATTGCAAAATTACTTCAGCTCAAGTTACTTAATACTCTTTATTGTACTTTAAGAATCATGTTGAATGATAAATATTTAACTAATGAAGAACAAGGATTTTGGTTAAAAAAAGGCAAAAAAGAGAGAGACCAACCAAATAACCAGGGCAACATATCATGTAGTCCTAACGCTCACTAGTTTATTGCACTTCACATTTTCAGAGTACTTTACCAACACAAATTTTTCCATTATTCCTGACTGATAGTAATGCATTCATTAAGGTCATTTATAGAATTCATCAGGGATTTTTTTTTTTTGAAGATCATACAAAAAAATAGAGCAGCAGAGCCAGCATCAGGACACATTCTTGCAGACTTGCCAAAACAATTTAATATCAGGGGCTTTCAGTTCTTATACTTGGAAGGGGATGGTTGAAAGCCAGCTGCTTGCTAGTATTTGCTAGCTAAGTACAGTGAGGGTGTTGGAAACCAGTGTGTTGAAAACTTGAGTAGATATGTTCATTAGAAATAATTTACTCCACAATTCCCATGTGTCTTCTTTCCCTTATCAGCATCTATTCTTGTTTCACATTTGGTAAAGTTCAACTGCCCCATTACTCACCTCATTTTCTCCTTTTTCAGTAGTTTTGATATTGCTGATCACACAAACTCTAGCCTGTCACTGTTATGTCTGCTTCTGTGCTGGACCATGTTCTGGATTTGGGCTCTTCTCTCTTTCATGTCAAAGAGGTTTTAGTAGTATCTAATGGTCTGCTGTACACATATAGTCTGGAGCTAGCGTTATGAAAAACAGTTGATGTGCATAAAAGACAATATATATGGAAGAATAGCTAAAGCAGTAATAGATCATACACGATAGTGATAAACTAGAGTGGAGCAACCAATGCAAGTAGACAAGAACACTTCCTGGGAACCCTGGTTAATTCCAGCCTTCCTTTTTCAGAACAACTCTGAAGGCTACTATATGAATTCTGAGGGAGGATACCTGAATACAGGAGGACAAAAATATTCAGGAACAGAATGAATTATTGAAAAAATTATTCTGGATGAGTTACTAACAAGACATAAAATTTTCCTTTTTTTTTTTTTTTTGGATGTACACAGATCCATGGATCCATGCATACAGACAGACATACGCACACACACACGCACGTGCTACTCCCACCATCTGCTCTCTCATGCAACACAAAGTCTTTCTCTGACCAAAGAGAGAAGCACAAGCTTTGTCTTTTCACAGTCTTACCACCACATTTCAATATTTGTGCCTTTTCCACCTAGACTAAAGGCTTCTTCCAACAATGCATTTCCACGCTACATGTAATAAGTTTCCTAGGGTGTATTTGGAACCAAGATGGTTTTAGAACAAAGAACACATATTGTAAGATGAAAAGGAGCAAGTTTTGTAAGAGCCACCACATTACATTAATTAGGTTTTGTATCTTTTAAGGCATAAATATTCAACAATATTCAACAGCACACTAAAAGTGGTGTGATTGATCCAATGGACTTTCTCACAGAAGAATTCTTCAAATATGTAATGCTTTAATACCAACTGTTTGCACTAAGCACAGCATGGCAGAAAACAATGTTAGAGGAACCATCTGAATAAGGTGAGCTGTACTGGTGAACAGATGTAACAATTCAAAATGAAATATTTTTAATCATACAAAAACAATTCTAGGGATGAGAGAAGACTATTGGAATTTCTGTATGTAATGGCCCATGGCGCTTTGTATACCTTCCATGTTAATCAACTTGTTCCCACACAAGTCAGTATACTTCATGTAGAAAAGTCAATTGTATTGAATCCCTGGCAGGTAGACTGGCATAAATCTGTTGAAGTAATCTGAAATACTGCAGCTACTTAAGACTGCTATAGAAGTTGTTTTAACTGGATTAAGTTAAAATTTGTTAGGTTTTTTTGTGGTTTTTTCTTTTTTCTTTTTTTTTTTTTGAAAAGCAAAAATCTACGTCTGCTTCCTGATTTGTTTATTCTTAACTGGGGAGATACGTTACTCTGTAAATTGATCCAAAAACTTATTGACAATTGGTGGTACTGATACTAGTATTTTACAGTAGCTTCTCCCTGTAAGGTTCCATCCACTGTGACATCTCCACTTAAATTTATGTCATTAAATTTCATAGCTTCATAAACACAACCTGTACGTTTATTTTCATTATGTACTTCCCTGTAGAATATCCGAGTATACCAATAAACCAACATCTTCTGAGTGAGCAGTTCTAAGGCATGCTTTCCATTAGGATTTTTTTTCCACTTTCCCACTGTAACTGGCTCAGTATTTTATGGTTTTTCAATGCTTTTTTCATTGGCAAGGATTATACTCTGTGACACGGATCAGGAAAGGAACCAAAAAGAAAAAAACTTGTGAAACTGAACCTGTGAAAAGGCGGAATTAACACAGATCTACTAATATAAGAGTGAGAATACTGAAATGCAAAGCAGATGCCCATTCTTCCACTTTAACTTTATATATAGAGGTGGTTAACTGAAGTGGTCTTCAGAAAAAGCTACTGTTCAAGATGCTAGATTGGAGTTCACGTTCCAGATCTTTCACAAGACATAAGAAGTGGCTTTGGACGTAGTTTACTTGTGTGTATGTTAAGAAAGAATCTAATGTCATAGCAAAATTTCAGTGTCACCTATAATAGAACTTAATATGACTTCCTCTCAATATCTGGCATTTGCAACTTTTCTAAGCAACACACGACAGTGCCATGGGAGATAAACATACTTCTATGACCATCCTTCCTGCATATTCCTACAATACTATCACAAAACATTTTCTAACCTTACATAACACAAACAGCATAAGAAATATAACCTAAACAGACATACATACCTGTGAATATAATAATTATAAAAAAAAACCCAACAACAAAAAAACCCCAACATATTTCTAGTGAACCCATAGGGTTTTCACTCCTGTTAGTACACATCAGTTTTCATAGGTATATTTCAGAGGAAGAATAAAAGGGAGACTAAAAGCTACATATAAACAAATGAAAGAGAGGAATTATTATTATTATACGTAATTAATAGACTTTGAATTCAGGATGTAGGCCATGAAATTGCAGATTCCTCAGCTTTTTTCACTTGTAAACTTGCTGGCACAGCCTATTATGTCAAGAACTGTGTGGCACAGAGGTCCCAACCATCCCCCCAACTTGAGGGCACCAAGACAGCGGGATCAGGCAACGCTGGAATTAGAAATGACGCAGGGATGTTCTTTTAAAAATGTAGATGTGAATTTGCCATTCCATTTTGTGGTCTGCAGGGAACCAGAGGAAACAAGTGTGACAGAACATCGCAGAAGGCTAGTTCCGCTTCACAGTATTTTAAAGGAAGAGAAGTGGATAATGCTGATGCTTTACAACTCTAGGCATGCTTTTCCACAAATAAACTGCATACAGCAAGTAGTCAAATGTACTTAGGCTTCATTACAGGGTGGGGGAAGAACAAAAGGAAACACGGTTACAGAAATATACTCTTACATTCAATATTGACCTTGTCATTAATATACTTAACTAAAGCAGATTGCTCCTAACAGTTCTGGTTTGCCACATCTTGCAAAACATCAGGCCTTCCACCTACATATTCTGACAAAGTAATAAAATGAAAGGATGGGTGAGTCTTGCACTTGTAGGAAAGTTTCTCCTGCAGTTGTACTTAGTAAAATTTCCTGTAAAACCAGATTTCCACTTAGCAAAGTTTTGACATTTGTTTTGCATGTACACCAAGACAAAAAGCTCCTCCACAGCACTCAGCAGTCACGTGTGATATAGAATATGCTCTTGAGTTACAAGTACAAAGTGAAAACTGCAAATATTACAGCAATATAGAGACTGTTCAGGGAAGATAGAGGAATGAGTAGGAACTCCATGTTAGAAGTTAAAACACCCTTTTGATAAAAGCTTTGCAAAAACACATCTTTTGTCACCACAAGATTTGTTTCTATGAACTTGTATTTACTTAAGGGTTAGGGCAGAAATGTGCTGAAAATTTCACAAAGTTATTGCTTGCTTTTGTAATCCACAAAGTCCAGGGTTTAGGGATTCTCTTTATCTACGTTTATGTACTAGACTTACACGTCAATGCATAAACTAGGATGCCAATAAGTTTTGTTTATTACAGGGTGGTTATTAAATGCAATAATCACTGCTTTTTTGTGCAGGGATGGTTCCTGTTCTGGGGATAAGCCACAACAAAAAGAAAGGCATATGTTATGCTCTCTCTGCTGTTGGGTTGGGTGTTGTTTTTTTTTTGTTTTGGGTTTGGGGTATTTTTTGGGAGGAGGTATTTGGTAGGAGTCATTTTAAACTAGTATTCCAACTGGAAGTATAATCATCCTTGTGTACTGAAAACAGAAATTTCGAAAGACAAACTGGTGATATTATTAGTCTAACTTGAAAGAGAAAGTTACAATAGTAACTTTTATTTACTATTTACAATAGTAAATAAAACAGAATACAAAACAAAACAAACAACTTTCCTCTCTTCTCCAGATTTTATGCAGGCACAAGCAGCTGTCATCTATATTGCTTTCAGGGGCAAATTTAGCATGGTCTCATTAGTAATAAGATTTAAGTTTGCAGTCTTATGTTTACAGATTCCAGTCTTATGTCTATAGTTTCCAGGAGGCAAATTAGGGAGTTAAACTGATTTCAGGAAGGTGGAAAGTAGGAACTTCTGTATTCCATAGTCTAAATATTCACAAATAGCAAGGAATGTGCCACTCAGTGTTAAAATAGTTAAGCTTCAATATTCATGACCTTCAGAAACCCTGTAACAACACCTAAGTACAGAAAAGAAGCAGCAACAACTAAGTGAAGCCAGGAAAATTATTATCTCCACCTTCCTTACATGCGAGAGAAACTGAATAATTTACCAGCTGGTTGTGCTGTTGTTTACAATTCAGGCAGTGCAACACGACAAGAAAATTAATTATGTGAGCACCACAGGCTCATTCCCAGTGTTCATTTGCTGTGTACATTTCCCTTTTTTACTTCATGAGATACATGTCAGCCTTGCCCAGGCAACATGAGAAACGGATTGGCAAGAAAAACCCATCCTAGGGCCTTGCTGCAGGTAAGAATGTGGAGCTATCAGCCAGTATTCTCTTCCTTCCACCTTTTACTTCCTTTTCACCCACCAGTAAAGCCACAGCCCAGTTCCCTGGAAATGCCCAAGCACCCTCAAATCCGACTAGACTGGTCAGGATAAAGCAGTCACAATCTCACATTCGTGAGCCCTCAGGCTCTCATTCCTCTACACTGTCTTTCACTCCAAATCCTTTTTGTTGTCTAGGCCTGTTTGCAGCACTGTTGCTACTTGCTAAGCATCTCACAGAAAAAAAAAAAAAAAGAAAGGGAAAAAACCCAAACAACACTAGAGCTCTCTAGCAGGGCTTGTGACAAAAAGGGCTTGACTGGAGTCACTGCAATTGACTTAATTCCATCCACTGGCAAAAGCCCCAATGAGCTTGGAAGGAACACAGTAAAATTAAAGATGTCAGCACAGTATTTCTGCATATTTAGTTTTAAAGCCACCCCATGGACCTCAGCAAAACTATTCACCTGTTGGAAGCAAAAATGTTAGAACACAGGTCCCCAGTACTTTACAAATGGCTTTGAGAAGCAGACAGATTAGCATAGTCCAAATCCTCTAGAGCTCCAAGATGCTGAAAACATTGTGCATTTTGTTGTTTTATCATTTTTAACACAAGGACAGAGGCTCTTACATGCCAGTTTACTCATCCCAGAGCTGGAATGGCTTAATTTCCTCTTCTGCTGAGTGGAGCTTTTTGTGATACCGATATTTTTCCCTCAGCCATATCAGAGAGGCTGTATATCACTGTTAAACAATATTATTGAAATACTTTAAAGCAATTAAAAGAATGCCAACAGAGGACAACACCAGAATCTCTTCAATGGCCTCCTTGAGTTTGCCAGGCACCTGCCCAAAAAGGGACTGGAGCAGTACATACCTATAGGGCAGGACCCTCTAAGTTTCAAGGATTTGTAGGAAATTTTTATAGCCAATACTAATTTTAGAGCTTATTGGAGGTACAAGCCAAAATTAAATTCTTAAATTAACATAAAATATTAACAGTTGCTGTCATTTTGGACAGTATTTCCATACATTTTGATCAACATCCCAAACTGACTCTGCCCACAATTGGAACAAATTGAGAAGTCTGGGTAGACAAGGACCAAAAGTTGGCAAAGGATCCCTCCCATCCCTTCAAAGCCTTTCCTCCCATAGTAGACTTGTCTTTAATACTGGAGCAATCTCTCTGTAGAAGAATTCTAAAGGAGAACAGTCAGGTGACAAAAAAGAACCTGTACTTTACGAAACACTTTCACATTTTTTCCCTCTTACACTCTCTCATACATTTCCTAATATAAAATCTCTGATTTAGCTCTGCCTTCACTGCTGTACATGCCAGATAGCATCTTGCATCTTGGAGATGTATGTGAAATTAATTACTGCCCTATAAAAATAAGAAGACTTTAGTCATGTCTTTTAATATATGCATCTAGAAATATTTTTGTTATCCAATTCGTATTGCATAAGACTTAAATATGCATTGTTATAAGAAATATTTTGCTTTGCGCAGCTTTTCTTTCATTACAATTACTTTATGAAAGTTTTTCAAGTCACTTGTCAATATTTATTCATAAGCCAATGCTTTAACTTTAATTCTTTATCACAAAGTCTTTTAATGACACAATCTGCAGACTAGCAATTTCACATCTACTGCCTTAACAAAAGGGTGAAGAAAACAGCAGTTAAATGATAATCCATGCACAGAAAAGCTCTATGATATTCTATTTCCTGATATTTCACCAGCAGCCAAAGATAAAGCATAAGCCCAGCTCACTCAATAACATAAAAAAACATCCTGCAACTTCATCTTTCATTAAAAAGCTAAGGAAGAAAAGAGTCAAAATTTTACAAATGGAAAACCATAAAATAACCAGAGGGGCAAAAAGTTATAATTTCAAGCTTTTGAAAGGATACAACAGAGAAGCAATTTTCTAGAATTCATAGCTTGAAAAAGCTTCAATTATTTGTTGAGTCAGTGGCATTTGTTTTAATTTTCCCCCTTTGAGGACTTGTTGCTAGTCCTACTGCAGTCACTAACAGCACTGCTAATGACCTCAGTGAGTAAGGGTTTCAGAGCTGAACTGCAGTTATAGTCAAAAAATATGCCTAATGCAGAAGCACATGAAATTACATTATCAAGTTTATGTTTATCACCACTTGGTGAATTTCATCTCACATTTGCTCTGTTTACAACTCAAGTATTCATCTCACAGCTCACTACAGGAGAAATAAAATGCAAGAACTCAGGAATGATGCCACTCTTGAAAATATAATCGTCCAAAAGTATTGCAATCAGCACTTGAAAGCAGTCATGTGTATCAAAGCAACACATTGGCACACCTGCCCTACCACCTCACCTGCTGCATGAACAGCGTGCATGGTAGGATTCCCAACCAAGAAAGCAGTGTTGTCTGCACATCAAACTTCGCCAAACTCTACCTACGGGATCAAGAGAACTAGTCCAACAGCAGACGGCACAAAAGAAGCTCACTTCACATAGTTCCCTTTTTGCTATAATCAAACTTCTAATGCTGTTTTAGTTAGTTTCACGTTCCAAACATAGTCTCCCAACCACAAGGTTTACTTTTTGCTTAAGAGCTGGACTGACTGCAAATAGTGTACAGTGCTACACAGAGGCAAATCTTCACCAGAATGAACAATCATCAATATCACATAGCTCCTTACAGTCCAGTTTGTGAGCATAGTATGTGCTGTGGACATAGGTTACTAGAAAAATAAGTAAATATTAAATATATTGCATTAGTAATATAAAATACTAACAATATGTTAGTATTTAGATAAATTAGTAGATAAATAAATTGATCTTATAAATTCTTTCCTCCCTCACTTGAATGTAACTACGTAGAAAAGAACTCTGAAAAATTCTGAGGCTTTAAGCCAAGGTAAAAAATCTCACTCACATCTTTCTCTACGTAAGGAATGGATACTAATACGCTGTATCCATCCATTAAAAGTCAATATAAAGCTTTTCTGCTGCATTCTATATTTTCTCTATGGATAAGCACTCATATCTGTGGCAAGAAAGGTCCCTATCCAGAAAGCCATGGGCAAGATATGTTTTCTGCTGTTTTTACTGATAAAACATTAATAGTAGCTTTCAGTTCTGAGGTTGCAAAAATACATTTATAAATGTTCCATCTGGTTTATGGCTACATAATTCAAAATACGCCAATATTGTATGACCATATGCTCTATTGTCTCAGCCTTTGCCCCTAGTCTTGAACCCAAATTGTCCAGCATTTGGTTGTATTTGGTAACAAAGCTGTTGCAGTGAACACCTGAGTCTGGGTTTGGACTATACATTTTTACCATATTATTCACATCATACAACTGCTTCTTTAAAATATTTTGTTTCCCCTTGGTCGTAAAAAAAATACTTTGCAATATTGGTATATTATATTACATTTTATATACTATATAATATATAGCAATGATACCAAAGCTTCATTTTCATGAGCATTGTAGCAAAGTTTAACTTTTTAAAATTTTCTAAGGGAGGAAAGGTAACTGGCACTGCAAGATACAGACAATTCAAGTAGCTGGGGAATAGTGGCTACAATCCTGTGGAGCAGAGAGCACGTTCAAATCCATTTAATTGAGAGCCCTGATGACTTAAAAATGTATGGATTTACACGGATTACTTTTTTTTTAATGCCTTTCCAGAACTGAGCTAACATGAACACACAATATACTCAAAAGTATCATTCTTGAGCAGCTATTAGAACACTAACTCAGAGTGCAAGCAATAAAGTTAGGCAATGGAAAGTCATCACTCTTAATTCTATTGTCACAGAAGAGGAAAAAACAGCTTTGCTTAGTGTAAAAATGCACAGTATTTTCCCACATTTAAGAAAGATATGGTTTCCAGAAAAATATGCTAGTTACTCTTCATTGCAAAACCACTAAAGCTAAGTAAAATAATCCTGTTACTAAAAAAAGCAAACTTCAGAAAGGGACCTTAGAGACTTAAATAAAGTTGGCTTATTTATATTCTTCAGCACTTTGTTTCCTAACACTTTAGGCTGTAATGAGAGTGATTCTAATGTTTCACCTCTTTTTTTACTTTGTGGTGAAACAATTTCAAGTCTAATGTTTATGTATGATAGCAATAAACACAGTAAATTGTAATTTTTTACTCAAGGAAAGCTTACTTCCTTTCTGTGCTGGCCTTCATCTCAGGGTAGGTGTTCTGGAAAGCTGAACACTAAACTTTCCTCTACCACTTTATAGTAATTGAGAGGAAGACCCAGTTAGTCATTCACAGGCAGGAAGGTCATCTCTTATCCTCCTCCTCTCTACAGGTGTTCCCATACATGCAGGGTGAGGAAGTGAACCCCAAAGCAGCCTGTGTTCTGGCCCTGAATGTCTGACTAAGACCTCAGGAGAGAGGCAACACGGGCAGCTGCAGAACAGAAATTGCGTAAAAAGGGGTCAAGTTAGGACAAAAATACAGGTTCAGCACATTAGTGTTACTCGAACAGCTTCCTCTTTGACAAACCTGAGGCTAAAAGTCTGTCTCCCTGCCTGTTCCAGATGGGCTGTGGAGCTATGAGGAGACGATTAAAGGAGTAAAATACTAATAGTCACAGCTATTCTTGTATGATACAGGGAGTCAAACTGCAGTCAGACTTCAATGGGAAAATGGTAAAAAATAAATTTTCCTCTCCCCATACTGCAGAAGTCTGAACTGTTCCTTTGAAATCTGTGTTACACCCAAACCAACTAAACCAAAATGTTCTGCTCCTTTAGAACTACTGTCAGAAAGCAATGTGGGCTGATGAGCTCTGCTCTTGCCCCAGCAGCCCTCCTACCCCACGGGCAGGGGAGGGGTGTGGAAGCTCTGCCTTGCAGGACACACTTCCCCCATCTCTTGTCCACTTCTAGCACTGTGCAGGAGCACCAGTGTCTCCTGCTCCCTCCAGAAGCTGTGCTTAGCAAGTGAAGCCCATCTGCAGACTCAATGAAGTCAAAACCAACTGTATATGAACCATATGTATATAAAGTCAAAACCTGCATATGCCAGATAGAAAAAGGCAGAATTTCTTATAGCAATTTTTTTAGGGCACAAACTACACAGATACATTTTTAACATTGTGCTTGGGACTGCAGATGATGGTATCTCTTTTTCCTCTGCAGACTTTTGATGTGGATTAACCTTTCTCATTAACTCCTCTTCATTAGTCCAATTAACAACAGCAAAACTTAACAAAACATGAGAAAAGGAAAAAATGAAAGGACTTGTTCTTTTTAAACATAGATAAACATATAAATGAGTTTGCTGTGATTTCAAATGTTTTAAGTCTAGCCCCAGTGACAAAACAAGAATGAGTAACAGTGTATGTTCTCTTTCAACCAGGGAGACTCTGAAATGGACTTTCACTGCAGTTATTTGCACAAGTGCCCACAAGTGCTTCATCCAATTAGGAACAAAACCCAAACAACCCAACATGACTTGTCTGGCAATCAGGTATTTGCAGTAATTCTCTTGATATGAAGTGCTGCTGTGTATGTGTGCATAAGAAATCAGTCTGGTAATCAAATACTGTCGTTATACAATAAATTTGACTAATGGGAACAGAGGACTTGACAGTTTTATTGCTGCTGCTGCTACTAGCCAAATCTTATTAGCAAAAAAAATAAATTAAAAAATCATAAGACTGCTTTTCTTCCATTTCAGTACCTTGTGTCAATGGTAGCATAAGGATCCCTGCTCTGAGAATATTATTTTTAAGCTGTGTGAGCATACACTTTCATAAGCACAACCAGGCTTGTCAAATCTACTGTTCTAAGCATCTCCTTCTTCAGTCTCAGCTGAATTATTTATACAGCCAATATTAAGTAAAGTACAATTTACATATAAATGTTTCATATCAACTTAATAAAAAGCTCCCAGTTCTCAGTCACACAGTACTGGCCTAGGTAACTTGCCTAATTTCTGTCTTAACAGGTTTTTTTTAATGAGTAATCTAACCACACTGAACCTATTATAAATGAGCAGCTTATTGAAGTGATACGCGATCCCCTCTCCTTCAATTGCATGTTGGTGACTGAATTGTGAAACTTCATTGTATGCTGGGTGAAATGAGGCTCTTGTTGCAAGAGGCAAATACTGTTCCTTCCCTGAAAGGCAAGTCAATGAAGTGTGCAAATAAAGCACTTGTGCCAAAGCCTCCCCGTCAATTGGAACCACTTCTACCCTATTAGCTGATACGAACTCTCAGGAAGAAGCAGGCTACATTGTCAAGGAAAGGATTTTGAGTAGTTAAGGTTTGGGAATAAAGTGTGGGTGGGTGGTGATTTTTTTTTTTGTTTGTTTGTTTCAAAACCTAGAAATATGGCTCATTTTTCCACTGGTGAAAAAAATGAAACTGGAATGTTGAAAACATTGCATTTACCAGCTTAAGATGGCATTTTAAATAAATTCAGCAGTATTATGCCATTCAGTGGACACCATCCAGGTACTACTGTCAATACTTTCTTGGAGATAATGATGTAAGACTACAATATGGCAGCATCCTAAACTTCTATTTTGAACAATGAAATGTCAGTGGAACTAATTGTCAAATGCTATAAATAAGAAATTCCAATTTTGTGACAGTACCCACGTCAGATGTTGGGTAGTGAGCAAAGTTAGTGTTGAATGAAGAAAGAGTCTCTTATTCATACATGCAATATTCTGTTGTTATAGAATTGTTATAGGAATTATCATTAAAATAGTCGACCTGTGTTCTACTTCTTGTCCAATTTTTTTCCAGTAAACTTGGTCTGAAATCCATGCAAGTAATATTAAGACAAGTAACTATCTATTAATAAAATAATAGCTAAAATATTCTTTTGCTTTTTCCAAAAACTTATTAATTGTGCCCCTAAAACTGCTTAGCTTATTTATGCATTTCTTTGAGCCGATAGTCATTGCATGTTTCTTTTCAGACTTCACTGCTGGCCTCTTTAAATATTCTGCCTGATATTTCTAAATAAAATTTGTACTTCATCTTGAAGTTTCTATCTGACTTCTTTGGGGGAATATTAATAATACCTTGCTTTTAGCATAGATTGCAGAGGGATTATTCTAGTGTTCCAAGTACTTTTATAGTAGTTTTCTCTCATTTATATTGTCTATAAGGCCAAAGCTTCACGACTCATTATTTACCTCCTACTGTGGATTGGTTTATGCCCTGCTTATTACTATATATGGATTTAATCCTGCCTTACATATCTCCTGTAGTACACTGCCTCCACATTACTAGTCATATAGCAACTTGTCAACTGCCTATACCTAAGTCTATTCTGTATTGCATTGCAAAGGGAGAGAAAAAAGAAAAAAAAAAAAAGCAAAAACTTCCTTGTACAGTTTTGCCCATAATTTTTTTTTAGAAAGTGATAATTATAGCCAAGGAAGCAATTCATAAATGTATCTAATTTTAGTTTCTTTTTCTCTCCCCTCTCAAATATTTGAAAGTAGATGAGTATTTAATAAATACACATCTTTTTTAGGTGCCATCAATGAGGGCAAGCTTTCTAAATACAAAAAGAAGGAAAAGAGTCAACAAAGATGTATTTAATGAAAACACCCCAGTGAGCATCCATCCCTTGCTACTAAAGCTAGTCCATAGGATAGAGAAGAAAGAAATGCAATTCCTTGCAAAATATTCTTCTCAAGTTTTGCACAGTGAAGTTACCTTTGAGAATGGACATAAAGGAAGAGCAATAGACCGGTGGAAGGAAGGAGCAGTTAGTCTTTGTGCAGCCAGAGGCTACAAAAATCAATGGCATCCACTCATGGGGTTGCTTCTTACCATCTTACCAGTCTGACCATCACCCCCACACTTACCTATAACTGATGAGCTGAAAGACAATTTACAGGAAGAGATATAAAGCTAATAGATATTGGAAATGCTGCCATCTTTAATGAGGAAAAAGTAAACAGGGGTACAGGAAACAGGGGTTTGGGAGAAGAAGGAAACATACAAGTACTAGCGTCAGGTACAAACCAACATGAGAATCACCAAGCAAATAAAACACTCACTGGCACACCTCTAGAACAGCATGTGTTAATTTCCAGCTTGAATAACTTCTCTGACAAAGGGGAGATTTAGATTAGATAGTAAGAAGAAATTCTTTACTGTGAGGGTGGTAAGACACTGGCCCAGGGTGCCCAGACATGTTGTGGATGCCCCATCCCTGGAAGCATTCAAGACCATGTTGGATGGGGTTTTGAGCAACGTGGTCTAGTGGGAGGTACTGACCATGGCAGGTGGCTGGAATTAGATGATCGCTAAACATTCTATGTTTCTAAATTATTTATAAGAAAACCACAAGCATTCCAGAAAGATCTGATGATGCTAAATGAGTGAATAATTAAAAGACAGATAAAATTCATCATCAATAAACTAAAAAATGTGCATGAGGAAAATATAGGTACAAAATTATGTGCTCCAAATTATCTGTCCTACTCAAAAAGTAATCTAGCATCCCTGATATTGCTCAAAAAGAAGTTATTTTTATAAAAATATCATTTCAATACCCAGCAGTCTAAATGTAAATAACATGTTAGAAATTGAGGAAAAGAACAGAGAATAAAATATAAAATAACATAATGCTTTTTTATAAATCATTTCGATGCCCACATTTTGAATCTTGAGTGCAATTTTTGTAACCTCACCTCAAATAACAGAAAGGGGCAACAAAGGATGATTAGAAGTACAAAATCATTTTTTTAATAGAGAGATTCAAAAGAAAAGGAATTTTTAGAGCCTTACAATAAGTAATGTATATATGTAAGGAGTATGCTTAATTAACATATCTCTATCAATGTGGAGAAGTTGAATAGGAAATTATTATTGACTTTTTTTTCAGAACACTGTAATTACCTGAGTCATGTTATTTAGTGCTACTCTTAAAAGCATAGGAGAATAAATATTTTTACATGCTTCATTGATCATTTTGACACAGGATACTGGGGTGATCAGAAGTGTATACAATTTCAAAAAGGAGTTAAACAATTTTATGGACAATAGGTCTATTGATGGACATTAGCACAATTCATGCAGCCTTCAACTTTGGTAGTGCTTTGACTGCAGATTTTCATAGGCTAAGGAAGTGGGTCACTCTACGCTTGTACTGCTTTTGTATCTATTCACTACTCCCATAGTTGAAGACAAAAGAAGACCAAATGGACTTTTGGTCTGACAGAAAAATTGCTCCTGTAGTTGTCTTTAATGTTCTTGAAGTACTATTACATTCTGGAAAAGTAACCCCTTCCTAGGAAAAGAGGAAAGATAATAGTATTGATGTTTTTCTGTAGGGGAAATGTTTCTTGCTTGCAGTCTTATGAGCAGGGACTTTTAACTGGGCAACAGCACAACCTTTTTGGGCATCTGCTATCCATCTTTAAGATTAAATTTACCTGTTGCATGCCTCAACACACTTAGAAGAACTGGCAAATTTGCCAGTGAGATGGGACTCACACTTAGATTATACCAGTGGAAGCTGATGCCACCTGTTTATTGAAGGAACTTACCAGCTCTGAAGAATAACAGAATGGCTGTGATATCATTATTACTAACAAGCATATGGCTGAAACATGACATTCTCATGCTAGAGAGCCTTTCCTGCTGAACCCCTACTGACAACTCTTGTCTACTGACTGCTGTTTATCACATGGAAAATAAATGTTAATTCCTAATCTGCATTTGCTCTCTGCCTGAATGCACACTGACTTTCATATATTTTCTATTTTCAGATTATAAAAGTAAGTGTAAAACCTTTCTAGCAGAACATTTTAGAAAACACTGACTCCAAAGACTCATTCTTTTTGTCTAGACATGGATCGGAGTTGAGGCAGGCAGGACAGGCAGCCTTCCCTTTCCTTTGTCATTTACATATGGGCTCATCATGTTCACACAAGGAACTAGGAGCAAAAATTGTATTTTGTTCTTCCTCACATAATATCTTTAAGTCTCAGCAGGAATTCTTGCCTATTTCTCCTCTCGGTATTCCTGAAGTGTAATAGCAGACTTCCATTTGGTGTATGCCCCTTCCCCCACAAATCACATTTAATTAAGATTCTATTTTTTCTATGGGTATACCATATTTTATGTAGGAGAAACATAGACAACCAGAGATTATTCCAGAAATCTGGTCACTTATTTCAGTTGAGTCACTTATTTTAGTCGCATTAATATGTTATAATGAATCTAAGCAAAGGTTTGAAAAATCTGGCTCAAATTCTTCCTTTTAATATACATAACGTTTCTCCCTTCAACTCCAGTGAGAGCACTCTGAAGAAAGATATAGCCCCACATCAGCATGTTCATCACCCTTTAGAGTGCAGTAGAAAAATATAGTAGTGTTGTATCTAGAAACTGAGTTGCTTGATTTATTCCTTTCTATTTTCTGAGTTTTTGGATTTATGTCCTCATCATCTTACATTTGTTCCTACTAATGATGTGCTCTCACACTATATCCCATTACATACTTACTCCTTTTATTGTTTTCAATATTGAACTATAGTGACTTAATTCCACCCTCACTACACAATTTCTCCAAGGCCCCATCTTTGTTATGACCAAACCTGCTAATATATGCCAGTTTTTAGCTCTAGGAAGTTAGTGTTTTACAAACTAAAGAATAAGGAAGATATTAAGATGCAAGTTCTTTGGAGAAAAGAAAAATGCCCTTTTGAGAAAACAAAAATACCAGTTATCACTGTGGTTCACACTTGTCAGTGGGAAAGTGCAAAAGCTTTTAATTGCTTCCTTCCACAGGTGATGAACACCAGTTCCCTTCTCACCCCACACCAGAGCCTCTAGCATACATTATTTGTAAAGATCCTAAAAAGTTTCTCCAAGCCAGCAATGAATGCTTCCTCCTAATGATGGAATACAGACATGGAAGAGTTGCACAATCCAGTCACGCTGGCTCTGCACTGCCCCAGGACCCTCTTATGCCCATGAAACGCATCACGACCACACCACCAGGGCAGCATAAAAAGGCTAGCACCCAATAGAACCTCTGGTAACTCTTTCAAAGTGACTTATTCTTTTTAAATATACAGATCTCACAAGAGAAGCATCCAAGGTTATTGTGTCAGAGTGGTTTCTCTTAGGAGAGCAGCTATCATTGGGTCAATGTCAAGAAAACATTTAAAACAAGAAAGGAAGGAACAACATATAACAAGGTAATTCAGCATGTGCCACTACTGACCAAATCATTTACTCTCCAAACCAATTTCTCCCAGTCATTCATATTCAAATGTTCTATGACCTACTTAATTTTCTGAAGTATGTCTCTGAATATACATACAGTTCTTGTGAACTCACTCTGTAAATCAAAGCATCTCCCCTACCTGGCACTGTCCTAGGTTGGGATCATGAAGGTACTTTGTAACAGACCTTGCCAAGGTCAAAAGTACGTGACCAAATACTGCATGTCAAAAGATATGCTACTAGGGTTCATACCAAATAAACCGTTTTTCTGTGGCACTACTGTATCACCCCTCATATCAGATAGATATCGAGAAAGAACTTTGCAGTGGCAAGACTATGCAGGATGCACACAACTCCTCCCAAACCTCTTCCAGCTTAGCAGCAGCAATACCACATCGACTTCCAACTGGGGTGGCATCTGACCAACCAGTCTTGAAATAAAGAGAGCACAGAGGAGAAGCAGAAAAAGGCACAGAGAACAAGTGATTCTTCAGTGTGCTTGCACTGTCCAGGGTCCAAGAAACAAGTGGTGATACCTCAGCCCTGTGTTAACAGCTTGTCTCCCGGGCCTTCCTATTTGCTTCCTTCCTCAGAACTGTTAACCTGGTTCTTCACGAGTCCTTTCAATAGGAATAGGAGTTCAATATGTCTGCTGACATATTCTGGGTACATTCCAATGTAAATGAAAAGAGAATTTTCACTTTACTTTCAGTTTGGTGGTTGGTTTTTTGTTTTATTTATTATTTTTTTTTTAATTATTTAAGATTTAGGGCACTGTGCAAGTCACATTGAAGGGATTTCAGTCATGTACAGATCAGAGAAAAGCCTGCTGAGAATAAACATGGTAAATGGATTACACCTGAAATGGCAACACACTGTTTTAAATGACGCATGGCTGGTCTACAGACTGTAATGTAGAACTTTAAAAGACTAGAAGATGGGGAATTGATTCTGTACATCTAACAACACAGATTGCTGTCATTGATCCGTTTATTTGGGTGGCTTTTAAAAATAAGAATAAATGAACATTGATGCTACAACTATACCATACATAGTTTTATAACCAATATATGTGAGTCATTTACAAGGTATGCAGAGAGATACTGGATTTTAAGTTCAGAGAAAGGTATGTTCAAAAAACCAGAAACATCTTTGTTGGGCCAAGCTGATATAGTTTACAGCAAGTGCAGAATCACATAAAGTGAATATCAAAATTCTCAACAGCAATTTTTCTTCTGAATTCAATCCAAACTAATAAATTTACTTTAGCTCTTATCTAAATGACAAGTCTTGTCCATGTGCCATGGTTCAGTATAGTATAGTGACAGGGAAATGATAAAAGCATCCTGAATTCTGCCAGACAAATCACAGTAGATGGGACATTATTTTTTCTTTGGTTATTTGACAGTGCCATCTGTAACTCCTGCCAATTTTCATGTGTTACTCAGGGCAACTGCTTCCTTTTGTTGAGAAGAAGAGCAGAGTGTGAAAGAGCTAGCCATCATAAAGTTCACAGTTACAACACCCATTTTCGCGCAACTTTTAAAACATGGCAGAGAGACAAAATGCCAAACAAAATACATGAGGGAGTCAACAGACTGACAATCATAAATGCAAACTCAGAAAAAGATTTTTGCTCAAAGTTTTGCAATTCAGGGCAGCACTACAATTATAAATGACCTGCTTTGTTCTTCAGGGTTAGAATGGGCACTTGGAACATGTTAGAATGGAACATCAGTATAAGAAACACCAGGCTCATGTGGCTGGATGCACATGATCTAGTACAAAAACAATCTGTGGTGTTACACATGACCGAAGTAATTTTTTTCTTCTTTGTGGAAAAATAATGGTCCAACTCCCTCCGTGCCATCTGTCCCATATCAAGGAACAAGGCTGCTGCAGTCCAATAGAGATGTAGATGTGTATGCCTTCATTCTGATCATTGCAGAGAAACTGAGCAGTTCAAGTTCCTCAGATATTGCAGTAAAAGGAAAGAACAGAAGGAATCTTCTGCAGCAATAGCATTGTCAAACTATCTACTAAGATTACAAGTGCCAAAAGGTGGGCTTGATCTCAGATTATTAAACACATTAATGAGGCTTATGTTGTATGTACAAGATCACTGAAGGAGGGTCTGAAGCATTAAAGCATTCAAGACATGCAGCATTTCTACCTGATTTTTCCTGTAATACCAATTAAATCAAAACAAGGCTCGCTCTCTCTTTTGTTTACAAGTCTCTCACACAGTTTGGCTTCGATTCCTGCATGCCAATGCCTTTTGCAACTTGTCTAACCTCCCTGTGCTCAAATAAGATATTAGTCCCCATTGTGGAAATAGATCAGAGCAGCAGTACTTGTTAGTCTCAATGGTGGTAAGATATGACACAGGGAACCCAGAAGTTTGTCTAAGATTGGCTCTACAACTAGCTCTCTGGATCAGTTGCAGTACATTTTAAAATCAGAAAGGTACTTATCTAGAACTAGTATTAGTTACATATGCCTAATGACTCTGAGAGAGGACTTGAGTGTCTGAAAACTGTTTAGTCCTGCCTTCCAAGGACATCAATAGGAGACTGGTTACTTTCTAAAAATAAAACTGAATGACCAGTGTCTGAATTGAAAGCATGTTTAAGTTTGAGCACACGTGTTTGAACCACTTAGTTAAATTATTTTTTTTCTTCAAGCTTTTAATGGACTAGTCTAATTTTAAAAAAAAAGCATAAATCTGTCATGCAAGCTATAAGAGATGGTATCCTTTTGGATCCTCTCTTTCTTCACAGCAAAGAAAAATTTAGAGGAGTATCACTCTGCTGCAGAAATTCATCATAAAAAGTCAGATTCCTTCGTGGAAAAGGCGAACATCCTTAACATTCTTATGAATTAAAAATTGTACTTGAACAAAAGAGATTTTTAAAAATCTCACTCAAACTGCCAGAATATGTTCTTAGATGATCCTAAACAGAACATGTTTTACTCCTTCTTGAGCTGAAAATAACAGATAAAATACTGCAGGAAATGTAACCTGTCGCTTTCTGTCCTAATGCCAAAGATATAATCACTCTTGTCAGAAATGTTATTGTATCATACATTAAAACTTTAGAATATTAAAATACCAGAACAGAGATTTGATTTTCAAGACAGTGCTCATTAAATTACTTGCTGCACTTGACAAAATCTGGAAGGCCTCTGGGCTTGTTTCTTTAAAATGGTACATCTGACTCTGACAGAAAAAAATTTAAAGAAATTATGTACAGACTAATTTCCAAGTAAGAGCAGAAACAGGAGTCATGCTCAAAAACAAAAAAAAAAACAAGTACTATAACTTTGTGGATTATATTGAACATGTTGATAAATGAAGTGTGAGTAGATTAAATTCTCCATATGAAAAAATAAATACAGGTATTACAGAAGTCACAGCAAATTCTGCACAGGCATCTCTCCAGTGCATTAATATTTTCATTTAAACAACTTGTAGTATCTTGTTTCTTTGAAGTAGTAACAAGAGCTGTGTGAATTGTCCTGAAGCAATTAGGCACAGTGAAACACTAAGATGCACTTGTAAGTGCAGTTAAACCAGAAGTCAATATGTAAATTAAATCAACTAAATTTGGGGAAAAAAAAAAAAAAAAAACCCAAAACTTTTAATATGGAGAAGGAAATTATTCTTAATTATGACTCAACAGCAGCTATGGGCTAAACATATCACTTCTTTTTTTATGCAATTCTTAGAAAAAGATAGCATAGTAAGCTGGGGTAGCCTTAGCCGGCCACCTTCCTCTGTGCTGCATTCTTAGAGTGGAAAATCAGAATAGAAAATATTGAGACAAGCATCATAAAACACAGTTCCATATCAGGAACCTGCATGTGACTCTAGAGAAGTACTAAACATATTCTCCTAAGTCTCCTCTCATCACACTATCACTTTAAAGAAGAGAGGTACATGTTTGAATTAATCTCTCCAAGCTACCTTCTCAGATCCATTAAAGTGCTCTGTTTAGTGTCAGATTGCTCTTTACACACTTAGAAGCCTTTTTGATGAAGGACTGAGTTGACCACACCTGGTCAAAGAAGGAAAAATATGGGATGCCTGATTGCCACAAGAAGTTCTGCACACAGGTTCCTTCCCATCCTGCAGGATGGCCCAAGATCATGGCTTCAGCCTGTTGGTAAGAGGTTATTTTTTTTCCCAGCCCTCCTTTTCTACTCTTCTATTAGGTCTTCCCTTGAATATATGAAAACCTTAGACGAATAAAGCTCAAAAAACTGGGCTAATTTTTTTGACCTAGGTTTCTTTTTGGTGCAGCTAATTTTTGGTGCATGTCACAATCTGAATCTCATACGATAAAGCAACAAGATGTGTCTTAATCTTACCATCATGCATTGCATAGAGATATAGAGCTTTGTATTGAGGTTATTCCTTCCATCATGTTAGAAATCACACTTGACTATCACTGTCCCTCTTTCCTGAATCCATAGCTGTCCAACCTCTGATTGAAAATGTTGTGGGGTTTTTTTTGCTGGATGAACCTTGTATTAGTGACCATATTCCCACTGTTTGATCCATCACTAGGGGCTCTGCTAAAGCAATCCTTGCTAAAGAACATGAATAATCTTTAGTCTATCTGACCTCTACTTTGTTTGCTTGCTGAAGATTATCTTGCATACCTAGCAAGTGGCTGATCAGAATTGAATACACAATCACGACAAACATTATCTGAGATGCTGTCCCAAAATAAGAAACCAGGATACATACATTAAGGTATGGATGTTGTGGACTATAATTAGCTTCATTAAGAAAATTGCAGGCTGCATCAAAAAATAAAGAAATTGTGGTCTTATCTACACAGAGTTTAAAGGGTAGGTATTCTTAAAGCAACTGACTGGGAACATTTCAGTTGAGATGTACTCTGAACACAGAGACAGGGCTATCATTTACAATAATGAAAAGTCATAAATGTCTCTATTAAAGAGTTATTTCCTGCATAAAGAGGAATAAGGGACTGAGGAGTCTCATAAGTGACTGCAGAAGGAATAGGTGCACTCTTTTCTCATAAAATAGTTCCTGACCAAACACTGAACAAGAAGTCAGGTCTGAAGTCCCTAACTGACATTGATGCAGATGTCAGCCTGAGGCCATGCTTTGGTTAAGTGTAGTATCACTTTCTGTATGGAATACAACAGATTCAACTATCGCAGCAACAACAACAAAATTTAATTAAAAAATTAAGGGCTGCATACTGATGCTCTTCTGAGCTCTTCTGCAAACAAAACCTGCCTGCAGCTTCCATCTTAATCCCTCTACTGCTCCACTGGTAGGGTAGGCCAGCTTGCTTTAGCTGAGACTCAGTTCTCAGGCTCTCATTATCTTAGCTTTTTAAAAAAAAAATCATATTATTCAGTGTACTATTTTGGTTTGGAGAGATAAAGAGCTATTTTCAGTCTGGCCATTATAAGAAACTTAGTCTTGGCTATAGCAGATGCTGGTTCTGATTCTGGAAGTTTACACATCCAAAATGACCACGAAAATTTGTTATGTCAAGAATTCAGAACAGGGTCACCAAATTACTAAAAGTTCCAAGTTAATTTACATCCAAGTACTGAGACTAGGTAATGATGGTGCAAGCAAATGAGACATGAAATCTATCCATTTCAACATTTCCTCTGGAAACGTTCCATAAAGCTGAAGGACACTGGAGCTCAGCCTGACAGCATTTGGGTCTCTGTAAAATCAACCTAAATAGCAAAATAAGTACTACGTATGAGTGTGTCCTAAGAAGGAGGCCAGTTATCTAGAGATAAAGCTTTGAATTTGAATTGTCATTTGATAAACTAAAATTCTGAATGAACAGATGCAAGCCTCCATTGGAGACAACACAAGGAAAAGGGACCTTTTTTTATGAAAATATCTTTGTTTCCTTCACATCTGATCTTGTAACCCTCAATTCACACTTCAGTCATTTAATAAAAGCAAGATTGCTCTGTTTATATGAAAGGTAAACAACACATGCAGATGAAATATTAAAATTCACGATCTTAAATGTTACCACTAATTCAGGAGCATAGAGCAAGGCTGGAAGCATGATATTGATGGAGCTGTTTAATAAACACTTCTGTGCAATGTCAAGACAGCATTACTTACTCTCTTTTCTGCTTCAAGTTTTGTCCTATTTGGTTTGTTTCTGAAAGGCTCAGCTTCTGATATGAGTCATTAATTGAGAACCTTAGCTTTCATTAAAAACAATAAAACCCCATTGTAATATTCATGACTGAGAGAAGGAGGAAACTTCAAAGACAGAAAAAAATCTAGAGGTGAATGTAAAAAGAAAAACATTTTTTTTTCCTTTATCTCCCAGTTGTTTATACAATCTTGTATACTTAGATGGGTTTTTTTAATCCTTGAAGCAGCTTATGCTGAAATTCATACTTGGCAATTTTAGTGCAGATCCATTCCAATAGAAATAGTATGAATATAATTCAATTCACTTGTCAGAGTGGATGACCATATCTCAAAAATTGGAGAGATCCCTTCAGCTTCGAGAGTTTTGTTATTTTACATTGCTCTTCATGTACCAAACACAACAGACTCCAACAGTTACTCAAATGAAGGTTCACAGAGTAGTTTAACTCGCCAGAAACAACAGCTTGCCAGTAAAAACAAACAAAACAAGACTCTACATGCAGCCATATACTGGTTATTTTTATCTTGTTGGTCATGAAAATGTTAGCAAACAAACCTTGCTTTCTTTCAACAAATTGTTTGATATACAGTCACATGTACAGAGAAATCTATGTCTTTAAACCCCCTCAAAAAGATGAAACATAACTATATTCACTTTCTAATGCCAAAATTCGTAATTATAAGCAAAACAGTAAATAGCATTAAGCAAATAATGCCTAATAAGCATCAATTTAATTTATTCTAAGGTCTTATATGTAGTACTGTACTATACAATGTTCTCAAGCAATGCTCAGTCTTATGCAGCAAACTGCAAATTTGTAGAGATTCCCACCAGGAGAGACCTCCTATTATTTGGGACAACAGATCATATAGGCATGACGAATCAAGAACAAAATGGTACTTCTGTACAGAAATCCTTTTTAGACTTTGGTATCACTAACCTGTAAGAAGTGCACATGCACCCCAGATATCTATTTGACTGACATTTGTGATGTTAAAATAGCTGATTATTAACCTCAGCTATAACCAGATTTAGTCTGCAATATAAATCCACTTTTCCTTCTGCTCACAAGACTAGCTTTAAAGTGACCTGTGCCAACACAAGTAACTACAATGTAAATATCACGTAAAATTGGTTTTGGCAGTTTCTCATTTCTCCCAAGACCAGTGAACTCTGCAGAGCCCCTCTACCTCTCACTGTAACTTCTTTTTGGGTGCCACATCATACACCTTGATCTCCATCTTCATGCATTTGGAAGAAAAACTCGATGCATCAAAAACAGTGAGTCAATGCAATTATATAAATGACTAACAGCACTATATATACACACTTGATACATCATCCCATCCCTCACCCCTCAAAAAAAGAAAAACCAAAAAGCCCACACGCACATACTTGTTCTTGACCAGAATTTGCAATCTTTTGCCTCATTATTCCCTCCCTTTGGGTTTAATATTGGCTTAAATAAAAAGATGATGACCCTGGATATGAAAATCCAGTACCTTCTTGCTGCTGCCCAATTAAAAATCCAACAAATACTCTGTACACTCAGATTTTCTTTCTGACATCCCTATTTACACTAGCAGCAGTAGCTCTGAACCACATCATCATCAAAGGCACTGGATCATTTTCAAGCACCTGGGAACTGCTGCTAAGGACATGCCTGGTACTATTGCACATCACTTATTGGCTTGTAGGAAGCAGCCCTTTTTCATTAACCCTTAGCACTCCCATTTTCAAAATCACAGGGTCATGTTTCTTTTATCAAATTTATACTTGCATTTCTGCTGCTTGTATAGCCACTGTGATCTAATAAATGACTACTCAAATTCATAGGCAGTAGCCTGAGAAGCCAGTGGAGTAAAATTAGGAGAGAAACCTGTAGTTATTAATCGCTTCAGTCCCAGCTCTGCACACACATATGCATTTCAAACAGTTGTTCTGACTTCAATGAAGTTGGCTTTGACACAGCTAATTAGCGCCAAACTGTGCCAAATCAGGGCCCCTGCTACATCACCAGTGAAGGTCTGATCAACAGAGTAATTAAAATGCTTGTACCCATCTTATGCTAAAACTAGTCATGTGAACACAATAGCTGCTGCATACTTTGTGCTGCAATTATAATACAATTAGGACAGCATTTACACATCTGCAAGTATTAGGTGTTTTTCACATAGACCCTCTGCAGGAAGGTCACTGGATAAAATCCTTCGGGAGATGCCTGTTCAGTCTAGTCACAGGATAAAGCAAGATATGTGAGAGTAACTGAGCTGTGAAGTCACTGTGCTCATCTCTCGTGGCCATCACCGAGAGATGTGAACAGGCAGTCTGCCGGCCTGAAGCAACACCACCCTCCTGCAAAGAGCAGACTCCGCAGCCTTGGTCCTTTCATTCCTATGGACACTGCAGGCAGCTAGGTCATCTCTCCTGAATGAAACATTAATAGATTTAAAAAGCTGATTAGTTGAACTGACCCATGTTTTCGTCAGCTCTTCAGTCTGGCTTCAGAAATCCCATAATAGGATTTACCCTTCTACAGCAGTTAGCATAGGAGCCCCATGAATTCAGTCCAGAGGGCTTTTACTACAGGAAAATAAGTTGGTATATCATTTCACTGCAGGCCATTTCAAATAAAGCAAAAGCATGAAGAGTACCCAGGTTCAGCATTGATTTGCAAGAGGTCATATGAACATGATTACTATTGCTGCACACTTGTAGCAAATTCAAACTGCATTGCAGGAACAGAACATTATGGAAGAGGGAGAGTATAGGCACTCTCTCACCAGCTTCCTCACCCACTGAACAAAAAGACAGCAGCCAAGAAGTTAGACAAAGTAAGCAGGAGGCTTATATTTGGCAGCTCATCTCTACATGCAGCTCCATTTCAGAGCAGCAAATGAAGTGCCTCCGGTAGCACATTTCAATCCACAAGCTTCACAGTAATTTGCTCGACTCTGCACATGGCTGAAATTTTCCATTTCCTATTTCAATCTTTCTTGACGCTTTTCTTCAGATGAAATATGTGTAATAGCTGCTGAAAACCAAAACAACAACAACAAACAGCACCTCACCCCTTCCCCCCCCTAAAAAAATCATGGTGATCTTTACTTTGCCAATCTCCTGTGCTCCAAGGCTTTAGAACGGGTACCTGAAATTTTGAAGAATAGCATGTTTGTGCATGTGCTTTATTGCTGTTACAAATTTGCATAAATACTAAACCTTTGAAAATTATAATGTAAATGAAGCCTAAAACCTGTTGGACAGGGGAATGCTGGTAAGGGGGGCTGTAGGAAGTGTTGTGGGCAGTTCTGGTCTCCTATCAAAAAACTAGACACAATTCACAGAGAGGAAATGAGGCTTAATAGATAGGGAATCCCTGTAAAAGACTTTGAAATCTGGAAAAACAACTAACAGACATATGAGATAGCTCTCCAAAATTATTTAATGTCACAGAGATAATATGGTGAGATGGCCCATTCACCATCTCTTTCAGTGCAAGAACCAAGTGGCCTCAAACAAAGCTAGCAAGCCCCAAACTCAAACAAAAAGGGTTGGTTTTTTTTCATGCAAAAGTAGTATAGCTATGAGTCTCCTTGCTATAGGACACTGAAAGTTTATATGGATTAAAAAGAAACTGGACACATGCACAGAATAGATATGTCAGCAGTTACTGACTACACTGACATCATAGCACCTCAATTTTTCTGCAAGTACTTTTACTTGGAGCTGGGGAAAATACTAGAGGATACTGATCGAATGCTTGTCCTCTTCTCATGCTCTATCCTAGATGTTTACTTTTGAATTCTATTGGAGGCAGGACTTTGGGCTATATTTTTTATTATTAAAAAAAATAATTTAAAAACTTTCCCAAAATCTCTTTATGTGGTTATTTCCATGCTGTTATCTCTCAGGTCATTGCAAGAAATAAAGAAGCAACATGTCTGTCTGTGAAGCCCCAGAGATTTTATTAAGGCCCAAATTAAACAGGACTCTAATAGAGTCTTGGTTTGTATCATCTTGTACTTTTTTATTCTTTCCAAAGGCTGGTCTGCCCTGACCTTGCTCCTTGCACACATACCCTAGCCTCAGGAACAGTAAGGAGGAAAGGAGAATTGCAGCATGGAGTTTGTCAGCTTATATCCAGTGTGGTCACCTTATACCAAGGGGGAAAGTCCCTCTGCTTAACTACCAACTCTTATGTAAAGGAGGCAATTTGCCCAACAAAACAAGGAAAAAGAAGTTTCAGTAGGCTCTCCCAGACTGTGATTCAGAGTTCAACTCCTACTCAAAAATCCTCTGAAGTTGTTTCTATCTCTACTAGGCAGACTAGGAAACAAACTAGCAAACTCAGAAATCCAAGCAAAGTGGCTAAATTTAGGCAGATAAATACCCCCTCTTGTGCCGATTGGAAATAAAGGCAGAACCTACAGAGAGAACTATCAAATAAATAGCTAGTGATTGCTTTTAGACTGCCCAGGACTTATGGTATTTTTTCACGTCATCACATCTAACAAACAGAAAATGCAATTGAGTCACCCAGTGGGCAATTTGATTTGATCTTTCATTTCTCTTTGATGTTTATAATTCCATCTTATGTTAGCAGCAGAGAGGGTTGGGCTGTGACAGTGATAATAAATGATCTGTTAGTGCATATTTTTGCCTAAATCATCATGAAACTAGCAAGTCATGATAACCCGTAGAAGCAACAAGGACTAAAGATGAGACTTTCCCATAGAGGCTTTTGCAGCATTACTGACAACACTAAACTGCCACTCTGTAGAAATAAGATGGCATTTTTTAGCATAACATAGCAACCTTTCTCCAGCAAAACGCTGGTGTTAACTGAACTACTCCGCAGCTCTAGAAAGCTTGGATGGGGTTATTTACACAGGGCTTATGGACTGAATACTGAACCTGTATTCCCAAAAATTGAAGCCTCCATGCAGATACTCTCCCAGTTTTACTGTCATTCAGCAACCTTTGCCTTGTGTCCTTCTGACCAAATGGAAATTACATGGATTAGCTGTTTTCACAGCTGTAGGAACCACTTCAGCTAATGGTTACCTAACTTTCACAAACATAACAGCACTCATATCATAATACATGGCAAATGCATCACACAATTCCACTCAATTCCTCTTCTAAAAGTCCTTGAATTAATGTAGGTTCATAATTATCCAAGTATACAGTTAATTGTTTTCAGGTGAGTCCTTTTATTATGTTTTTTTTTCCAGTGTCTCTCAATTAGGCTCAATTTAAAGGTTTTCAGCTGAAGCACCCTAAGAAAAATACTCTTGTGACTACTTTGACAAGAAACAGTTCAAAACACAGCATAAACATTGCAGAATTTACCTGTTTGGGAACACAAAAGCAATATAGTATCTTGAACTTGGTAGTTAGATGAAGTTATGCATACTTGTATCCTGCTGGTTTAAGTCAGTGAGTACTCTCTGCTTCTGAGTTGTGGTACTAGGGCATCTTAAACTGCTGTAATGCTGAAGTGCATTGCCTGCCCAGTGCTTTAAAGCACAAGAATAGATTACCCACAGCAGTTATGGAAATGTCGAGCAGCGAGAATTTTTAAGAATGCGTCGGACAAACTGCCTCTGACAGTTGCTTGAGTACAGTCAATGCTACTTTCAGACACAGTGGTTATCTTCCATTACTTTTCCCAGACCTATTTTGTAAAATTTTCATGGTATAGCAACATTTAAACTTCAGTACAAATTTATACAACAGCAGCAGTTTGGATATTTTGGGATTTGTTGTGAAGTTCCTTCCAGCCTGAATTATCCTTTGATTCTCTACATAGCTATATAGATGTCTATATATATAACTGTTCCCCTCTGTATACCACTGTGATTTTAGAGGTCAAGGCATCAAATATGGAGGACTATAGAAAAGACTGCTATTGTACATACCTACATATAAACATGGTTCTTCTACTGAAGATTTCATACCCTTGATCTTGGTGTGTATATGCATCTCCCATTTGTTTAGGTCTATATTGTGGTCTGCTTATACCTCCCCTCTATTACCCCTTTGCTTTGCTCTGGTTGAGTCCCCACCTGGAGTACTGTGTCCAGCTTTGGAGTCCTCAGCACAGGAAGGACTTGGACATGTTGGAACAGGTCCAGAGGAAGGCTACAAAGATGATCAGAAGGCTGGAGCAATTCTCCTTTCCTATGAAGACAGGCTGAGAGAGTTGGGGTTGCTCAGCTTGGAGAAGAGAAGGCTCTGGAGAGACCTTAGAGCTACCTAAAGGAGGCCTAAAGGAGAGGTGGGGAGGGATTCTATGAGGGAGTGAACTGATAGGACAAGGGGTAATGATTTTTAGCTGAAAGACGGGAGATTTAGACTAGATACCAGGAAGAAATTCTTTACTGTGAGGGTGGTGAGACACTGGAGTGGATTGCCCAGAGAAGTTGTGGATGCTCCTTCCCTGGAAGTGTTCGAGGTCAGGCTGGATGGGGCCTTGAGCAACCTTATCTAGTGGAAGGTGTACCTGCCCGTGGCAGGAGGGATTGAAATCAGATGATCTTTAAGGTCCCTTCCAATCCAAATCATTCTACGATTCTCTCATCTGGTGGAGCACACCATGTTCTAAGAAATTTAGTGGATATTTCAACGCATTTAGAATTTGTCCAAAATGTTCTATCATTGTGAAAGATATTCACACCGAACTGTGCTGTATTTACAGATTAACCTTCAGAACAATGAAAAAAAAATTGTTTGAATTTGAATTTGCAGTAAGAGTAACAACTTGGCTGTTACAGCAATAAACTTTTATGTAACTAACTTTATGGGGCAGTAAACACTTTTCCCTCTATATAATGGTTCTGAGTTTGTAATGCATTGAGTTGGCTCTAAGATCTCAACACAGAAATAAAGAAAAAAAACCCCAAAGAAATTATCACCTTAGAAAAAATGCAATATTCTTGAGTTCAATCTTCAGTGTAACTAGCTTCATAATCTGACTAGTATAAATGAGCGTTGGATAAATGGTGTAATTTACGTGTACTTATAGCATGTTATAAACCCACACAATAAAATTATTTCTTTCTCTAGAATTTGCGTCTTAGCAAGTGTTTTCTGACTAGAAAAACAGCTTCATGACTCCATAAGAATGAGAGCATTTGGAAATTGCTTTTGGTGACAGAGAAAATTTAGCTATGCCCAAAGCACTATTAAAAGTAAAGCTAGTCTATATTTTTTTCTGACACTTAAGGACTATATGGCTGATATCCCAAAGAATTTTAAGTTAATTTTCTCCTTCCCCCTTTATTATTGTTTCTGGTTTTTTGCTCCTTATGTAAGAAGGGTTTGGTGATGCTGAGAACTGAATTGAGATATGAAAAACGTGCAGAACACCATACTTCATACAAAACAGAACTCAGTCAGGTTTAAGAGATTCATGTGAACTGCTTTTATTCATACAAGACAGAGAGGAGTTCCCCCTAAATCACGTGGCATCAGTATCCTTTGTATTCCAATCACAAATCAGCCAGGTCTGAACAGTCAGTCAGTCTTCCGTTTATTTCCTGCTGTTTTCCTTTAAATCAACCAGAAGTTAAGAATGAAAGCAGAGCTTAGGTTTTGGTAAATTAGAAATAAAGTAATAAAAAAACCCACACCAAAACCCAAAATATCCCCCGCCTAAAAAAACAATCAACCACTACACATCACAAGCACATAAACCAAACTTGAAAGCCCAAATTCATGTATTGCACACATAGCTGAGCCCTCTCCTGATGTCACATATGACATGTATGTCAACACTATTTTTTTGTTCACTGAATGCCAGATCTAGGCACCTGTGTATTTGTGTGGCTTTACGTGCATTTAAATTATTCAAAACTGAAATGGAAGTTACTGAACAAAAGAATTTTTAATGCAAAAGCTCTGTTATTGCCATTTTCCTGTAAATTATAATTTTAAAGAAATATGCCAAAACAATTGTCTTGTGAGTCCACCTACAAGAATGAATAAAAGCCAATGGTAAAGACTTTAAAGACTGTTAACATGTCTTGACAAGCTTTAAATGACTTTATTAAAGCAGAACAGCACAGCTTTTTGGAGTCGTTTCATAAAAGGAAATGAATTCTCAGTTTAAACACGCAGACACATTTGAAAGGAAAAAGAACTGAATTTCTGGGTGAAAATAGTAGAAAGAAATTTAAAGAACCAGCTGAATTAGAAACACAAACCATTAAACAGCTGCTTCTACTGCTTTAATAACTGCCTTAGAGGTTTTCATCCATGGATAATTCCACACGTACAGATACACTAATCCTCCAGAAAACCTTTTATGACACGAGGACAACTATACTGACCAGGCTTGTAGACATCCTTCTCAAATGCTAGCCACTAGGAAAGTCAATCTACCTTCACAGGACTGAGAATTATGACCACATCAATTGAGTCTTTAATTTCTACAACATGTTGAAAAAATAAGACATAGGATTGTTCCTAGAGAAACCATAATGAAGTATAGATGTTCATATTCCATCATGAGCAACATGATATAAAAACTGTATTATGATAGACCATTCTTGATGAAATGCTGATTAAAACAATCGACTTAGACCTAGAATACAAAGAGGACTTTATTTTTCCGTCTGTGGTTGTCCTTTTGATGAAAACAAACAAACAAAACAAAAAAAAAAATCCAAACACGCTTTGACCAATGTCTCACCCTTTAACATTGTATCAAAGGTGATGCAACAATCAAGCCCTTGTGTGCATAAATATGTAGTGAGAGCCCCTCATCACAAGGATTTCTAAACTTGTGATACCTAACATCTGACACAGAAGGGTTTAGGCAACACACAAAACAATTTGATGTTCCACTGAGAAACAAGACCAATAAACTACAACCAAACTGAATATATATGCTCCAAGAAGCATAATAAATTCGTAGCATGAATGTTGGATTTGAAGATAATTATAACAGATATCAGACAGTATGTATGCAGGTATACATTCAAATATTTAGTTATCCAAAAACTTACTGATGTGTGACCTTCAGTTAGGCACCACATATTAATGTGCATTTTTTAATGGTGTTTGAAGGAAATGCAATGACACCCAGTTCTCTACTCTTCTACCCTGCCCCCCAGCCCCTGTTATGCTTAAATGTGGCTTATGAACTATAAATAGTAAGGCTGTCCCAAAAATTTCATAAAGTAGTCTCATATATCCAAGTAGGCTGTATTTACTTAGAAGATGCAAATTGTGTCAGGAAAATTCAAGTGAGTTCAGCCATTGGTGCTGGAGAGAGCAAGATTGGATGTTAAAGCGGATTCAAGAACAGAAAAATAATTCTAATAAGCATGGGGCCTGGTAATATTACTTAATGTTCAGCTTTATATAAGGAGTAGGAGAAAGTTGCTTGGATTTTATCTTGGAAGACTGACGCTAAAGAAATCTGAGCGTGTACCATGGAGCAGTGTGTAAGTGCGTACTCCTGAGGTCTACTCCAAATATTTTATAGCATGTCTATGTAAAGCTCAAGCAAAAAGATACGTAGTCAGTGTGGTGTAAAATAAGGAAGTAAATCATTCTGAGAAGAAAGACACAATATAATTACTATTAGCTTAGCCTTTCACTAAGGTTTAAGAACTTGTAATTGAGAGTCATGGGGAAAAAAACATCAAAGTCTGTCTAATTTTATCAAGCTTTAATTAAATTATTGAACTACTAACTCAATTTAACAAAGCTGGTTTTGTACGACTCTTCTGTTACTCCATTTTGGCTCTTTGTAATAAAAGTGAAAAGCAAGGCCTACATTCAGGAAATTACTTAAACTTACTTTAGTTGTAACAACTGACTACCCTTAATGAGTTCTATACATGTTTTATAGTATCTTGTTGAAGGCTGATTGAATAGATACTTAAATTAAAAAACAAAACCAAAACAATGACAAAAAAAAACCCAAAACCAAACAAACAAAAAAGCCAACAATCCCCCCCTCAAAAAACCAAAACAACAAAAAACCAACCAAACAAACAAAAAAACATCCAAAAACCTCACAAACCACTAAATCTGAAAATTGAAACCCAGCTACCAATGTGGGCCTATTCGCACTTTGACAAAGAGTTCCGCTGCTGCTGAGGTTGCAGCTGCTGGGTGAATATTCAGGCTGTCTGAACTGCATCCAGAAATGTGCTAAACTAACATGGCAGATGTCAGAGAGTTGCACGAGTGGAATTTCTGGTGTGTTTAGCAGGAAATTTTAATTTTAAAACTGGCCATAAATTTTAGGAATCTGAAAGCAAGCGGTACTCAGATTTGAACAGAATTGGAAGAAATTGACTTCAGTGAGAGGAAGAGAGGATCTTCAGTACAAGAAATCAAGGACCAGAATAGGTTCAGTCTCCCATCTTGCATTCAGACCACCAGTCACACTGCATTTATTACAGTCCTGTCTTAGGCTTCTTGCGTTTCCCTCTCTAACCAATAATCAATATTGAATTGAAAACAGGGTCCCTGGAAAGGTGCAGTAAAATAGTCCAGTTATTTCTGAATTATGAATGTTTTGGCAAGCCAAAAAGCTGCAAAAGTCAGATAGCTCTGACCTATATGTATGCTCCAGCTCTCTGGCAGGAGTTATGGATGGCATTAAAAATTAGAAGAAAGGAGCAGGTATTCTATTTGTACTCTATCCCTACTCAGCCATCTCCAACAACAGATACATGTGGAAAGACTACAAATGTCATTAAGAGCTGGAAGTTGACATGTTAGCACAAAACTTTCAGACAACACTATCACAATTTAAAACTCAATAATCATACATGATAATTAGTGTCAGGAGCTATACAAGGAACTTTAACCAAAATATCCTCAGCAGGTGGCATGTTCACTAAGCACAAAAAATCCAAAATCAGTGTTAGCACATCTGTGTACAAGCACTCAAACCCAGAACATAGCGGGTATATGGATGGGTTTAAAGTGCAATAGGAAGTCAATGCAAAAGGAGTCTGTCTGATACCTGTTCTCTTTTTGGAGGACATCTCAAGATAACTGAGGCAGAAAGATGTAGGCTGGATTAATTACATTGGTAACATCTGCCTCCTCAAAAGAAGAAAAACAGAAACACCAAAAAATAATCTCTTCCCTAGGGCAAACACAGAGCGCAAAAGGATTTGCTGGCAAGCAAGTGTAGCAGAGCACATAAGGAATAAATAAAAAATTTGGAAAGGGTTAGATTTCTCATGGATGCCCTGTACTCCTGTATAAATACAGAGCACCTACACAGAGCAGTTCTATGGTGCAGGAGATGCAATCATAAGAAAGAAGAGGTTCCATTCATGGGGAAGAAAACTGTTAATTCTGCAGAAGACCGAAGCTAGTTTACTGTGCCTATGTGCCTATTTACTATGAAATGCCTTGCGTAGAATAAAGCATTTTCCAGATTCCAAACCAATTGGCAATTTGAATTCTGAAGGTTATAATTAAAGTTCAGCTTCACTCTGCAAAAAGTAGAGGACCTGGCACAGTGTTTTAAATGATCAGGAGAGTAAATATGACAGAATGGCAAAGAAAAATCTATGGAGAAAGAGAAAGATGAGACCATTTTGAAGATTACTGAATTATCAATTACTGACTGACAGCTGAACTCCTAAAAGTCCCACTGGGACAGTATGACAGACACTATGAGGAACATGGATAATGCTAGCTACTTTTGGAAAATCTTCCCCATTGAAAAGGTAATACAGGAAATGTAGGAAAAGTCATCAGGGATGTTGATAAAAGCCATAGCTGCATGTGATAAATACCAAATGGAAATAACCTGGACTTTCCCAGTGGTCTTTTAAAATTTAAATTATAATTTTCAAATGAATTATGCAGTAACTTGATACGAAATTCAGTAGGTAGCAACACTGCAGCAATTAAGCTAATTCTTAAAGAATAACAAAAACTCTTCTGATTTTAATAGACTTGAAATGAGATATGCATGATGGATGTTTTTAAAAATTCATTCTCTTATCATTTGTAGTCTTGATTTCTGTTAATTCTGCAAAATACTTTTCCCTAGATACAACATTTTCATTTCAAAAACAAATACTTACTAATTAATTTCTTTTTTTAAAGCAATCTAAACTCTAATCCTTCCTATTCCAAAACAATTCAAAACATTTCAAAACCCCCTAGCCATTGCTTATCCAACTGAAAATAAATACATCTCATCTTTGAGAAATTAAAAGGTTAGTAGTGACAGACACCATGAAATCTAATTCGTATAACAAGTTTTTGTCAGTATAATAAAGTGTGTATCTTTTTGTCAGACGTTTTACCATATTGTAATGTAATTTCACCATCAGAATATCAACATGCAAGAATAAAATTCCTAATAACGATCTTCATATTATCTGTAGCTCCTTAAACAGATTCAGTCCCCGTTTTTTCAGACGTGAAGCTTATTACACATCTTTATTGTCACTGAATTATCATGGCCTGATTAAAGTTTAATGACATGGCTACTCTGGTGATGAGTCTCTAGAGACTATCAATTACTGATAGACCCATCTAAGTTTCAAAGAAAGAAGAACTTCTAAAAGTATACAAAAGCAGTGCAGCCTATGATGTTATTCATATACTGTTCAGGAGGCTCTAAATAATAAAAACAAAAAAAAAAACCAAAACAAAATGCCTAAACACCCACCCCAAAAAGCCAAACAAACAAAAAAGCCAACAAAACCAATCCAAACCTACACCAAACCAAGAACTCACCAAACAAAAGAAACAAATGCAAACCAAAACCAATTAAACAAACCACCACACAACAAAACTCAACCACGTAATGAAGTTAGATTACAAATTATACAAATCTTGATTATCAATAACTACAATTTTTTTAGAGGACTTCTCAGAGCTTGTTCTTTCAGATCTCCATTTCCTGAATTTGAATAGCTTCTTTCTCACGTAACCAATTTTAGTTATACTACAGAAATCTCCAAATAATGCAACAAAAACCTCCAACGTTTACAACAGCTTTTTCCAGTTATTGACCTTATCTTATTTGCTCATTCTAGAGCAAACTAGTGACAAACTAGCATCCAAACTTGTGGCAGATCCCCATCTATAGCAACTGAAAACACTAACCAGGATCTGCTAATGCAGACTCACCAGATTTTACATTTGCATCAGAGAGGACAACAATGGCATTGGTATTGCTGGATTCTTGAAACACTAGAAAAGAAAGTGGATTCTTGAACGTACATGTGAATTAGAGTCCTTTAATAGCTTATAAATACGAGTTAAACCTCAGAAACGCATTTTCTATTGGAGATCTTTGACATTAAACATTAAGTTCATTTTCAAAGAATTATTCATTCTGTACCAAAGATGAAAATTCATTCTGGACAGCAACCAAAAAACATTAGGTCTTGCAAAACAAAATTTCTTACAAAGCAATAGTCATTTTGCCAATTCTGTAATAGTTTCTTCATGGTGAGTGCCAAAAATGCTATTACCAGGTTATAGCACTTTAGAAATGCATTGGTGCAATGGTGAGCAGAATCTACTCCAATGCATTAAGATAGCTTTAGAGAGGCTTCCAAGATGCAGTAATTTCTTCACATGGACAACCAATAAGCAGCTGCTAGGAGTCAGTGAAAATTGGTAACAATATCTTCAGCAATTAGAAGGACTTTACCCATAAACCAAAGGATGAATTCTGCTATTTTTAATATTAGCTTTTCACTTCAAAAACAAAAATAAGGCTAAATATTAGTTGTAAATTCTGCAATTGTCATTTCTGAAGTAGGAGAGCCCGTATGATGACGTTCTCTCTCAGTAACCTGTTAGAACTGAGGGATAGATAATGCTTGTCATGCTTTCAACTGGAATTTCTTAGTGCAGGCAGTAGAAATGCAGCCCTTCCAGTGAGAACCAGACATACCGCGTGTGTGCCACGCATGTAGTCTGGGCACACAGTGTACATCTAACGTTGTCATACACTAAGCATACTCTGCATGTAATGATCAACCATGTAGCACATTTGCAATAAACTGAATGCTTCTCATATGCACACTGTAGGAAAGCCCGGGGCTTCCAGCAGGCAGTGGTCCAGGGGAAGCTCAGTACAGCAGTTCTTGCTGGACTGCCCAAGATACAGAAATATTAGACAAATAGTGAATCTACCCAGACAAAATTCAGCATCCCAGGGAGATTCCAAGGCAAAAAATCAATGCACGTACATATAGAAGCGAGATCAAAAGTCCTGACAATTCTCTGAGGGAACCAACTGCCTATTAGGCTAGTTTCATGTTCACCTCCTGCTCTGATCTGTTTACGTACTTTTCACACTTCTCTGGCGAAGGACTTGGAAGAAGCTGTTCACTCAGTAACGTACCTAGTGGATGAAGCTCTTCAAATAAGTGTGATCCAAAAATGAAAGACCTGGGTCTAATATCTTCAGAGGGCTCATGGCCATATAATCAGGGGGGTGCTGTAGTCATCCCAGTCTGAGACTGCAAAAACCATCTTCCCTGATGAAGCTATGCCATTGTGCAAAATGATTTTGAGAATCAATGGGTTACAAAGATATCAGAAAGGGAGCAAAACTCACCTGGGAAAAGGCAGCCTTGACTCCATTCCATACTCCCAAGCTAATTGTGCTTTCTCTTGAAAGTATGTCTTTATCTAGATGCTGTATCTGAACCTACAATCATGAATCTGTGAGACCACGTAATGAATTTTTCAATTACACTTCATTTCAATTTTCAGCTTTTCACAGTTGCATGCTACAAAAATACACACAAACACACCCAAAACTCAAAACAACTTTTAAATGCTTAGAGCTTTGCAGAGTATTTTTCCATATCAAATCACATAACTTGCAGATGACATTTTACTATACCGCAGAAAAGCAGACTCTAGTTTACAGCAGAAAATGCTATATTTAATACCATCCCATGATTTTCACAGACTATCATAATCTTACGTTTCTTCATAATCTTACCAATTATTTGCGTAATTTTTTAATCTAGTATCACAGACATTAGTATCTGGACCAATTTTTAACATAACACCTATACAGTAAGGGCCTGATCCTTCTTTTGTGTTAGTTTACTGTATATGAAATTAATGTCAGAGCCAAATTCAATTACAGCAGCATGAGAAGATAATCTCAAGAGAGTTCATTAAAGTGTGATTCCTTCTCTTATTATGTTAATATAGTTGGGTTTGGGTTTTGTTGGGTTTGGGGTATTTTCAAACAAACAAAATCTATTCCAAATTTTCTCACTTTTCATATAGAAAATGGGACTGGAAAGACACTAAAGAAGTTATCCAGTCCATACTGTAACATCAGTATAATGCCAACCCCATTCCTCACTGACGGCCTGCCAGCCACTCCCAAGAACATCCTGTGGTAGAATAGTCACAAATCCCACAATAATTTATTCCAGTGGTTAATTAGCTTTCCAGACCTTCAACAATATCAAATTTCTTAAGACTCTGAGAACTCCCAGACATTGTCATCTGCCAGGACAGCAGACCTTGATAATGACTTAACTTAAGCACAAGTAAAGAAAATTTGCGAGAAAACAAGCAAAGAAATAGAGAGATCTGTAAAAAACCAAACCCAAACCATCACAAAACAGGACTCATTAAATATTTACTACAGACTCATTTCTGGGGGTGCTTAGTTATGCCAGAAATCCGATTTTCTCCACTGTGCATCTTATTACTCTGCCTCCCACAAATTCACAACACACAAGACTTACGACAAACAATTACAACATCCTAAAAGCACTCAATTTATTGCAGTCCAAAACCTCCTGGGGACAAAAATCATGATTTACCATTTCCCTTTGTATCCTTCTCTTTCCCTTTACCAAAAAAGAGTGTGCATATGTTTGTGTGTGGAGAGGAGGGGGAGGAATAAGGTATTACAATTTTTTTTATGAAAAGACAAACTTTTTTATTTCACTCATTCCTCTTGCGCTCATAACCAGCTCATCCTATTCAAGTGAAGTTGCATTGAGCATGCACATGAATCACTCATTTCTCGAATATACCATTCCCTAGAGGAGTCTTCAATTATATTTTGAAATGAAGCACTGGCTCCAGCTAATTCTGCATTTACCAATATTAAGTCAGATGCATAGCAGAAGTACGTATGCTTTGCTTCAGTTTTATTAGTTTCCTATATCAAAACATAAGCAACTTAAACACTAAAGTGCAAATTCACTGACAGAAGTCAAAAAGCATATATTCAAAAGCAGAGATTTGTGCAATTAAATGCCTGCCTTTGTATACAGTCATGAGATTCTAATTTTGAATATTCCTCATAAAATAATTTTATTTCAGGACCTTGTGAAGCTCTAAACACTCCCCCCTGCTTCTCCACAAAACTAGATAAACTCTTCTAGTGCTCCTTCAGAGCTATAAATGAAATGGCCTTTGCCTTCTTGAAACCTTCCTAAAACGTGCCTTATCATTCAAGTTATGCATCTATCTTAATCCTAGGTTACCCTACAAGCAAATTTTCATTCAAAAGCATTTAAGGTCTTGCAAGTTTAGGCTCAAAGAGGTATCCTGTAACTGGCAATCTTACAAGCTTCCTGAGAAAACAGAGAGAATTTCTCGTACAAGGACTATATTACTTAAATTTCCTCAGAAAGAGCAGGTCTGAACTACATTAAAGCAGAAAGGCTTTCATGCCTGTGGCTCAGCTGTACCTGGTACAGTGGAAATATGCATTCAGTTTAACAACTAGTATTTATGGTTGTGGAAATACCATTAGCTGCTATGGGGATGCAAATTGATTTCACGGTAATTTTGAGACAAACTTTTAACTCTATAGGATTTCGTACATGACTGTAGGCATTTATTTACAATCTCCTCTCCTGCAGCTACTTAAACAACTGTACATGGTAATTTAGCAGCAGAAAGTATCAAAAAACAAGAAAGGTTACAGTTTTCGCATTTATTTAAGGCCTTCTGAGTTGCACAAAGGTTGCTAGCTCTTTGTTATTCTTTTGAGAGCAGCCAGAGACATCAAAATGAGATTGAAGGACAGTGTACAGTCAAGATGAATTTTTTATTATTTTTTTTTACTGGTAGTAGCTGCCCTGCTCTTTTCATACTAACAGTGAAATGCAGGTGTATATCCTGTCATTTTTTCAAATACATCGCATGAGCAATTTCTCACATTGCATCTCATTAATATATAATCTACCCACAAAATTAACATACAGCAGTTGGTGTATGCTTACATGAAAAATCTACCAAAAAAGTAAACAATTTTCCTTCAATTGTAAATGTATGTTCTCACCACCTATGTGATTTTAACACCTCAATATCCATCTTAGCACAGAGAACACTATAGCTAGAGAGACCCCTATCAAATCAGACTTTCTACACTATGATTTGGATTGGTCTTTGAATTTCTTTTTTCAGCCTCTTTTTCTGGCCTCTTCCAATTTTGCTTGTTTTCTGCTTGTCTGTCTGCATTAGCAAAAATGGATAGTTCTTATTCATAACTGCAGTGAGGCCTTTATAGTGTCTTTTGATTGACCTCTTCTTTTAGGGAAAGAAAAAATATAATTTTTATTTAAAAACTAACTGCTCCTAGCATTTGAAAATTTCACCCAAAAGAAGAGTCAAAAATACGAAGACTGAAGGAAACACTACGCCGAAGGATACCAGCTAAAATAAAGATAAAACTTCCAAAAATAACTTGGTAATCAAAAATTCCACTGATTTTCAGGAACACTCAGAATTCCAGATCCCATTTTCAATAACTATTCAGAATAATTTTAATATTCCATATGCATTCTCAAAACAAAGCTGACCCATACAGTCACAATCTTTTATGTAAGCAGCCGCACTTTGAATGACCTCTGGAGTTGTCGAAAGTGACAAAGAAGAACAGAGCAGTTGTACAATATATTCTCACAGCTCATATGACATTAAGTTTAGAGGCTCAGAGAACAGGGAAAAGCCAAAAGCATTTTTTCATCTTAACTGAAAACCCAGGAGAGCACAGATGAACTCAGAGAGTGTACTTGTGAATATGCCTCCTTCTGTCTACTCTATATGCATCATCACCTTTAGATGCCTAGAAGATTTCAGTTAACACTACAGACAATGGGTCATTACCTACCAGCTGGTTATTATTATCAGCTTCTAGCTCAATTCTGAATAAAAGCAAGTGCATTAGTTTTGACCTAAGAGGAACTAAATGATTCAGCTTGTGTTTATTGCAAACACCAGCTTCTTTCTGTGTGCAATAATACAGTTGAGATCAGCTGTATTATAGGTGCTCTCTAGTTTATTGGGATGACACTGACAACAAACTATTCAGAATTTCAAAAATCCAGGAACAACGTAATATTCTTCATTTATCTTCCAGAATTTAAATTCAATCTCTTATCTCCTTCTCTTCTCCCATCTTCACTGGGAATGCAGTAGGCTGAAAATATAGTGTAGGTTTGGAAGTTAGAGACAGGCAGACAGACTGAATGGGTAGGTTTGCATTTAAACTTTTATATCAACTTAAAAATTTTGAAGTTATATTCTCTTTGAAGTGATAGATGAAAACTAAATACAGTTTCCATATGTAATATAATCTGTAATGATCTGCTCCTATTAAATAGGGAGCCACATCATGCAGTCTGGAGCTAAGTGACAACACTGATCATTCTCTTTTGACTACATCCAACAGCTATCTTTATCAGGCCATCTTCCTCTCAAGCTTCTGGCCATTGCCAGTGAGAACTTTGTGAACTTTGTGAGCTAGATCTGTTCTAACTTAAACTAATAACTAGCATGATTTATTTTAATTTCAACACATTATGACACCTCTTCAACAATGGTTTGTTGACTGAGGGTGCTTTAGTCACAGTCCCACAACCCACTTCAAAGGGAAAAGGACTTTGATTGGCAGAACAAGATTTTATAACTAGATCACCAAAACTGTATAAAAGAAAACAAAACAAAAAACACCACCAAAAAACCCCAGTTATCAGACAAGAAGCACATTGTCTTTGTCCTAAACCTATTAAAACTTTAAAGCTAACTACCTAATCTTCAATGAGAACAGTTTAACGGACATAACTCTACAAGCGAAACACACCTGATGTTTTGGGTAAAAGATATGTGTCCGCCTATGGTGTTAGAACTCAACCAATGTATTGAACAGGTACATAAAGAGAATTCTGCAACCTCATCAATAACCTGATAGTACCGTGAAGCAACAAATTTTGCATGATAATCAACTGCGCAGTAATATAGCAAACTGTAATATCCATTTCAGTAAACAAACATCTAGTAGACAAATATAAACCATGCTAAATGATCGCTATTTAAAAAAAAATAATTTAAAAATAACTCCAAAAACCACGTACCACCCCTTTTACATTCATTGGGAAAGGGAGATACTTTAGTTGTAAAAGAATAGCCACACATCCATCAAGACAGTAATCTGTGCGGACACACCAACTGCACGGCAAATACAGACAGGGAGGATAAATAGACATGCACCAAAAATACTGTTTGATTAATACCAGTGCTCAAAGGCCTCTATTAAGATTAGGACCTGGTTGTCCTAAGTGGCTTAATTTTTTTTATTATATAAGAGAGATGGTCCCTGTATTGGGGGTTTGACAATATCATATTTATTCTGGAAATATTATGCTTCTGTCCAGAAAATGCTAAGAAACTGATAGCTTTGTGGGCCTACTTGTGTAAACATGCACTACTGTTAAGCTTTCCACCTCTGTGTTTCCAATTAGGACAGTTTTATAAAAAGCTGCTCATAGGATAAACAAAGGTAAGTGAAAAAGGAAAACACTGTTTTCTACAGTTCCCTACAACATCAATCTATTCCTGAAAATACCATCCAGTTACAGAATCAATACAGACTGCATAGATTTCCTGGTACAAATCAACTCATGCATAAGCACAGATTTTGAGGACAGTTTCTTTACTGCAATTGAACAAAACTTCAAAGCCACAGAATCACACAAAGACAGAATCACTCAGGTTGTAAGGGACCTCTTGAAATCACTTAACCCAAGTCTCCTGCTCAGCAGGGCCAGCTAAAGCAGGTTGTCCAGTCTCCAAGAATGGCTGGATCCAAATCAAATTTTCAGTGTAGGTTTGGCTCCCTCTGCCTCTTCAGGAATGACTGACATATTTTCTCATGTGACAGTCAGCTCTGTTTGGTGCTATTGTTTCAGTTTGTCAGCTCCAACTTAGAACTCTGCAGCAGTTTATTCTGCCTGTCTTCACATCAGAAAGGCAGATTATTTATTTTAAGTAGCCCCTGGAATTTTTACAGTAGTCTAAAAGCTCAAAATTTTAAGGCAAATAAGTGGAATAGTCTGTATCCTTAAAATGTAAGAATATTATATTCTCTGGCCATAAGTTTCTGCTTTCCAGTACAGGAACAGTGTCCTCAGCTGGCATGTGAAAGACAGACTGAGCTAACTAAAATGCCAGAGTATTCTCTTTCTGTTGCCAATTCACATCTAAGAGCTGAGGGAAAAATACACTCTCAGTGACAGCTCTGAAATAAGTCAATGTGTGACAGTAATCAGTTCTCTTCTGTCAAGTCAAGTTCCAGCAAAAAGAATAGGTTTTTTAGGCTATGTGCCAACATTGTCAAGGCATAAGAACAATTGCACAAAGTAGTACTTGGATAGTTCCTTCAGAAATAGAGACTACGGGCTTTCAGAAAACAGGAATGCTAGCCACCAGAAATGAGGAAGTTTCTGGTAGGTTGTGACAAAATCAAGAGACAATGGCTGGCTCAAATAGGGGCTCTGAAAGGGTGAGAAGCAGAAGAGCCTGTGTCCTCACAAAACGGGTTTGTGAAGTTTTTACAGGATGATGGAACCAGTCACTCAGGAGTGACTAGTGCAAAAAAGAGAGAAATAATTAAATTACAAGAGGAGAATCAGAGGGCTTCATATCATCTATAAGGATGTGATAAAAATCAAAGCAAGAACCAGTACATGTGTAATCTCAGTGCTATCTCCCAGAGTAAGGGACAGATGAATGGCAGTGTCTATGACGGAAAAATAACGGTTCAGAAACTTATCAGGTCTGGGAACAAAGACCAAATGTAAAGGTGAGACTGAGCAACAAGTATCCCCACCTCTCCTTTCTTTCTCTCTCACAGAGCTCTTCCCCCTGACAACTCACAAGAGCAGCCAATCGGAAAGTAGAGAGTGAAAAACCTGTTATGAATTTTTGGAGTGCAAACATCACTGACAGAAAATGGTCATTTCCTTTATCTGAACTGTCCCTTTTCCTTCCCCCTCTGTCCTTTTCCTTCACAACAGAAGCAAAGCAGATCAACAATGCTGAGGAGGCTGTTCTGAAACCCAGAATCACAGCATCAGAAAGATGAAAAGCATATCCATTTATCTTAGAACAGAATAGTTGAGAAGGCAAAAGTAAAAAAAAAAAAAAAAAAGAAGAAAGAAAAATGAAAACAGTAAAATAAGTAAGGTAAGGAAGGGAGAAAACAGAAAAGACACAGAGAGAAAAGAAAGCACGTTGCTAGGGAAAAGGAAGGTAACAGAAGAGTTAAAGGGCAGGAGGTGGTGTGAGGCAGTCAAATAGCACACCTGTAGGCAAGTAACATCTGAGCCCCTCCTGTAAAATCTGTGAAGAAAATAAGTAAAATACAATGTCACAGGGATAAGTTAACATAACCACTTTACCCTTGGTGGTGACAAGGTTTAAGCAACATAAAAGCATGGAACTGAGCAAGGGATACACAGAGTGGACAGAGGCTGTGAAGCTCAGGATATATCCAAGGGAAAGGCATCAGAGAGGTTAGAGGGTTAGATAGAAATTTGAGCATATTAGTGACTGAGAGAGACAGCCATGCTGCGTGATGGGTAGTGTCTGTGTGTTCTATGTCTATGTTTGTCAATGGAGCCAGGCACAGTCCCATGATCAGCTGTAGTCTTTAACCGTTAGTGTTTTCCATTCAGAAAAAAACCTAAACTTAACAGTCTGGATGATGTCACAGCGTTCGAAAAACTAAAGAAAATTAGACATGAGCCATGCCCTACTTTGCACTCATGGGGCCACTGAGCAGGCCTTAACAAGCTTTAATTAGCAGCCTAAATGCAACCTATGAGGCACTCATAGTCACATTTCGACTCAGTCTGAGGTAACTGTAAATATCTGGGGCAGAAGAAATGCTTGAGCATTGTCAGTGACAGAAAAAAGATACGATAATGACAGCAAAGGAGGAGCAGAAGAGTTACGGAATGAGGAAGAACATGTGAAAGATTAGAAGCTCAGTGGCAACAGGACTGAATTTATCAGAAAGTGAATGCCGTGACAAGGAAGAGAAAATAGGACACTTAAAATACATAACTGGAGATGCAGAGTCACATCAAAACGACTTAAAGAAGACAGATTAAATTCAAGTAACTGATCAAGTGGAAGCTGATAGAAAATATTAACCACTACATGGGTAGGTCAATGGTGTGTGTCAGAGAAGAGCTGACGAGAAACAGTCTCAAACAGAGTTGAGGGACACAACAGACCTGGGAGTCCGAGTGACTACAAAACACTGAACGTGTGTGGTGAGAACTGGGGAGGAGGAAATGGAATTACAGGCTGTTTCAGGAAAGAAGGGAAGCCAGAGCATTGTAAGAGCATGAGAAAGGTATGGCACGGTGCTGAGGAAGTCATGTCAGGGGGACTGACATTCCAGTATTAAACAGAGGGGCAACACTGGATGCAGACAACTGGTTTCAGCACTGACCTGTGCTTGCATTTAAGCAAGTAAAGTCTCTGGTTGGTCTGGGTCTGGATTTCTGGAAAGTCCTGGATTTCAGGACTTTCTTCTCACTCAGGACCTGGAAAGATTTCTCAGGTCTTTATGCAGTTAAATGGGCTGGCTTTAGGCCAGCATATTTCAAGTGCTCCCCTAAGAGGCTGCTGTGTCTCTTAGTTTTCTCAGCTTCTCCACTTATATTTAAAACTCAACGCTTCCCATTGTTTTGATTCCAGTTTACCCTTAACCACCATGATGTAGCTATCAGCCTTGACATGTCTTTTTTGTTACTTCACAATTTGATTACTGCTACAACAGCAGATAGCCAAAGTCTTAAGAGGTATTTAAGATTTAACATGAAACTTTCACCTCTTTGCTTATGCAAAACTCACCAAGAGCAAACCCTCCAGGTAGCCTTTCCTAACAATGAAAAATGTTGGTTCAGTAGTTAAATGATACCATGCCTCTGGCTGCAAAGTTGGTTTAAGAAATTTCTGCACCATAAATTGGAACAAAGAACAAAACCTGATTTAATATATGAACTAATTCCCTCCACATGCCCTAGGCCCTTCCAAAATTCACTAAACTTCATGATTTCATAATGTCGTGCCAACTAAAGGGAATAGCAAGGTGTAGAAAAGATGCATGAATGATGCATTTGAAGGAGACAAACACTGAATCTTTATTGCAGAAGAAAAAGATGGTTCTCAAAGCGTGGATTTAGTTGCCTTTTCCACCTGCTCTTTGTCTTTGAATTCACTTAGCAAATCTCTGAACACAGCAATGACTAAATAGCAGGGCTCACCATATACCAGTCAAGCTTCCAGCAGTATTTGTCAATTTATATAAGCTCTTGCCATGTTTTTACTGCAGAATTCCTCTTTTGAGTATGGTGTTTGCTAGATTACTAACAGAACAAAATAGTCATCACCCAACTGGACAGAGCAGACCTTGGGCTTTGACATAGACCATGAATGTATTGAAAACAAATCTCAGCAAAAGGGTGATCTTGCCAGCTACTTACTACAAGGTGATCACAGTTGTGTCCAGCCCTGCAAATTTCACACCTGAGCCAAAGGAGTCCTGCTGAATCCAGGAGGCTGAGTGTACACTCTAGCTCAGAGTTCACAAATAACTTATGTTTTCACTGTGCATCACTTGTGACTCAGAGGCTTTTAATCTCACCTCTCCATTACTAGAGACCAATTCTCATAATTTGTACTGCACAGATTCTTAGACGTGGTTGCTCACTCATGACAAAGCCATGCCATGAGACATATAGTACTTTCTTGAAAAGAAAAAGATAACAAGCAAACAAATAAAAAACCCCACTAAAGCCTTATACAAGTAACCATATAAAACAGTTTAAAGGAGCTCAAAACGAGACATAAATCGCAGTTAACTAAGTAGGCTTCTTTCTAAATTCTCGAGTACCGCATCTAAGGCAAAAAGAAACCCCCGTCATCTAAATCACATGGTTTACGGGGCTGGGACTCTAAGAACATCATGACATTCATAACGAGGAGTCGGCAACGATCGCCTATTTCTTGCCGGAGTCACCCAACACCTCCCTGCCGCGTCCCGGTTCCCGCACCACAAAGCCAACACAACACCAGCAACTTCTTCAGCCGTCCCGGTCCCGGTGCATCCCTGCACAGCGCTCCAGCCAGGCGGAGATAACCTCGACCGGCCGCCTCCAGCCCACCGCCCGTCATGTCCCGCCTGACCCCCGACTGCCCGCCAGCGCTTTGCAGGTGCGAAGGGTCCCGCGTCCTAAGGTGCAGCTTTCGGACCCGCCGCTGCCCGCACCGCCCCGGGGCCGGGAGCCAGACCGACTGCTGCCTTGGGGACCGCAACCCCCTGCCCGCCGCCACCGCGGGAGCCCGGCCGTGAGGGAGGGACGAGGGAGGCGGCCGGGGCGGGCAGGGGAGGAGTGAGGCAGAGGGCAGGACCGGCAGACGCCGCAGCGCGCCGGGACCGCGCTCTCACTGCCCGGACACCGTGGGAGCGGAGGGTCCCGCCACCGCCTCCGCGCCCGTCATGGCCGGGCGCCCCGCGACC
>VXBJ01002188.1:409661-497474 GCA_013400055.1 Nycticryphes semicollaris | reverse complement strand
ACCCTTTCACTGCGGGTTCTCCCCGTCCGAGGGCGGTCATGGAGGAGCGGGGACACGGCGGCGGGGCGGTCGCGGAGGCGCCGTGCTCGGCTTCTGCGGTACCCGAGGGGGAGCGCGGTCGGGTGGCGGCAGGGAAGGAGGGCGGCGGTGCGGAGCCGCTGCCGGCAGGAACGCCCGGGCCAGGACTTGGGAACGGAAAACGGGGCACCGCGAATCCGCGTTCGGCTGCAGAGGGGCTGGGGATGTGCCGCTACCTGCCAGAGGGTGGTCAACCGCCATGGCTTTACTCCTACGCGAAAAGCAGAAATTGAGGGCTTTTCTTAATGCTGGGGGGGGGGAGGATATAGATTTTGTCATCTAATTTTGCTATAACAGCTGGTTTTCATACCGTAGCATCTTAAGAGACTAAGTTAATTAGTGCTTAATAAAATATCTTTAGGATATTGTGCTTAAAGGCACTTCGATGCACATACACTACCCTAGTCAATCATTCTTTCACAATGAAAGAAAACCTAAAAATCGGTGTATTTTTATTATCCCAGCTCCACCAGATATGTATTTACAGCACTTACAAACAATGGATTAGAGCAAAACTTCCTTCAAGGCGGAAATTGATGCACAGATAGGAGTAGCCTACTGGAGATGCAAGATGTGGTTAAGCATAATTTTCAACAATCACAAGTAAATTGCATTTTGATGATAGCAAGCAGACAGAAGTATTACAGAAATTGTACCGTTTAAGTATGATACGGACTATCAGAGATAAACAACGTTGTTACAAATTATTACAATTCATTTTGGTTTAGTTGCTTCCAGTGCAGCGTCCAATGAGTGGTAAAAATGGTAGAAAAAGTTTGGAGAAAACACAGCCTCAGAAGGGAGATAGTGAAATGATATGTATATACCTGAATACTCAACAGGAACTGGTTCTAGGTGGGAGGGACAACGACATTTAAGTGGGTGATAATTACCTGCAGGAGTAATTTTTTTTTTTTTTTGCTTGAGGAAAACAAAAAGCTTTAAAGCAACCCCTCAAAGAGAGTTGCCTGAATAGTTTATATCAATAAACAGTTAGTGACCAAAGCTTAATGTTTTCACACTTTGATTTGAATTGCCTGATCTAGCAATAGCCCTTCATGGTTTTTCCTTTGGTGTTTCAGGGTAAAATGAGCAGTCTTAAAGATATTAAGAATAAAATAAGCTGCTACTTTCCTGGCTTGCAGGCTTGCTTCCATTGATAAACATTTACCTCCTCACAGGCATACAACCATCTTCCAACTCCACATTATTGTGGCTAAGGCTTTTCATCATTGTATAAAACATTTCTTGAGGAAAACAGTCCTACTGTGCTCCAGAGCTCTGCCATCTGGTCATCTCCTCACCCCAGCTAGACCTATCACCAAAAAAACATTGTCTATTTCTATAGCAAGGCCAAGGCTTAAACTTGCTCATGTGAACAACATACCTCTTTCTTCTTCCTGAAGAGTGAGAGATTTTCTTCTGTAGTTTAAGAGAGTCAGTCTTCCTTGCACCCAGAGCTGTTGTTCTCTTTTTCACCTCTTTTATCTCCTGCAGCTGATATGTTGACAGCTGCTTGTTAATCAAGGTAACCCTTGCTTTGCTCAACAACTTTCTTTATACTTTCTGTCTGTTAACAAGGGTCAGAGGACTCCAGGAAAGAGGTGATCACAACAGTGAGAAATTTCTTCTGGCCATTCCTGTCTTGAATAGGAAATTTTGGGGGAAAAAGCACACCTGGGAAACCATGGGACAGATAACTTGTCCTCATACATCTACAGCTCATCATGCCCATTATGTAACATTTGGGTAACTTTAATTGGGAACTAGTTAGAGCAGCTAGTGATAAATACAAACAATGAATGTTAGCATTTAGGAATTAAATTTACTGACCTAACCAAAGAAAGTTTTCACTGTCAAACTGTTGTAAACAAAATAGTATTTTGCATTTTCCCTACTGAATCACTTCAGGCATTGACCTGTTTCTGTGGCTAATCACACTGGATCATATTCATGAAGACCCATCTCCCTAAACCGAGGCCACAACTCTGCCCATCTTGCTGACTCTCCTATCACACCCTACGATCACTAACTGAGTTCAGCATAAACTCGGGATGCACATTCATTTCTGCTCAATATTCAAAATTCATTTCCCTTGCTTTGGCATCCATATCTGAAGGTAAGACATAATCCCTGGGTCTCAATGCCTTCAGCCACTGTGGAGCACAGCAGAGCAGGCTAGTAGCCTTTGGGTATCCACTGATAAATGAATGTTTCTGGCAGTAGTTTCTTGCAGTGAATACTTCCCCTGGTGATCAGAGGAGCAGCTGCAGAGAACTGCACAGAACTGGTAGCTGTCACTTTTTCTTCAACCAGCTAAAAGATATTTTTGGTGTGCATTGCAGTTGGGAAGCTAAAACTGTGGTCTATAATCATTTATTGGGGTTTTTTTGTGATGGAAAAACAGAAACTTAAACATACCAGCTCATACTTTGCCTCTTCAAATGAGAGGCAGGAAGAAAAATACTTGATTTTTTTTCCCATATGATCCAGGTGCTTCTGCGCTTCTGTCCCCTGTGTAAGCCAGTGGCTACTTGGGATGACACTGCACAGCTGCCTAAGGAGATACAACCACTCTTCAATAAAACTGCAGTTTCTCTGCTCAAGCTTATGAAACTAAATCTCTACATATATGCAATTTTTGGCCATCCCTGTATATATCTGAAAGTAGTCTGAGCTGACAAATGAGTATTCAGACATGTCTTGTGGACTGGCACGTGCTTTCAAAACACCTTTTGTGAGAATACTGGAGAGAAAAAAAAGGAATAATAAGTGTTCTTCAATTCAGAATTAGAAGCAGGACTGGGGCTTATAAGCAATAGTAGCCTGAACAGTAATTTGAAAGAATTAAAATGAGTATCCTCTTAACTGAGATGAGAAGTAACGTGTTGTATTTCAAACAGTGAAAAGAGAAGCCCAAAGAATTTCTGGCTGTTTCTGAGAAACTTACTCTCAGTGTAGTCAAAAAAGTTTTGTATCACCAACATGAAATAAAACACCTTTGTTACCTCTCAGCATTACCTGGCATGGCAGAAAACAAGACACGTAGAGTGCAGAGAATGCATAGGAAAAGCCTTTCTGTTTCTATAGAGTCCTGTTGGAAACCAAGCATTTTTTATATGTGATGAATATGCTAGGGCTGACAACAGATGCAAAGACCTTGACTGCATCAAAAGAAGCATGGCCAGCAGGTCAAGGGAGGTGATTCTGCTCCTCTACTCTGCTCTGGTGACTCACCACCTGGAGCTCTATGTCCAGTTCTGGGGCCCTCAGCACAGGAAGGTCATGGACCTGTAGGAACAGGTCCAGAAGATGGCCACAAAGATGATCACAGGGCTAGACTTCTCCTATGAGGACAGGATGAGAGAGTTGGTGTTGTACAGCCTGGAGAAGACTCGGATGAGACCCTATAGTGGCCATCTAGTTCTTAAAGGAGGCTTATAAGAAAGATGGGGACAAACTTCTTAGCAGGACCTGTAGTGATAGGATAAGGGTTAATGGTTTTAAACTAAAAGAGGGTAGATTTAGACTAGATATAAGGAAAAAAATTACAATGAGGGTAGTGAAACACTGGAACAAGTTACCTACAGAGAGGTGGCAGATGCCCCATCCCTGGAAACGTTCAATGTCAGGTTGGACAGGGCTCTGAGCAACATGATCTAGTTGAAGATGTCCCTGTTCATTGCAGGGGGCTTGGACTAGATGACCCTTAGAGGGTCCCTTCCAACCTAAACTATTCTACAGTTGTAAGATACTCAAAGTTAAGAGATCCAAAAGCTGCAGCTCTATGAAGACATTCCTTACAGACACTAAGCATGTAGCACACACTCATTGCTGTGGGTAACATACACAATAACACTAATGTCACAGACTTCAGCTGACAGCTGCTCTTGTGGTCCAGCAATGCAGCCTAGATCTTGTATAACAGAGAAAACAGATTTGGTGGCTTTGTACTAAGATGCTTTTAGGAATGAATGAAATAAAACTTTGATCCTTAAGGAGACAAAATTGCAGGCAAAGACCCAAATTATGAAGTTCAACAGTCATGAGGCTAAGCTAGAGGTAACCATTTCTTTGAAGAAATCATCAAAAAATTTAAAAGTAATAAAATTTTTATATCCCAAAACTCCAACAAAAACCCCTAAAAGTCAGAACCAAACATGTAAACCAACAGGAATCAGTACTAAGAATTTATTTTGAACAATTTTGAGTGATGAATGGATTGAAATAAGTGAAGTCAGCTACTTAGGGAGTGATGGGTGGTATTTGGTGATACTGACCACATCAGTTACATAGGTTACAGATCTGTTCTCCATATTTTTCCACCTCTGTGAGTAAAAGAGGAACAAATGTGTTACAAATTGTATTTAAATAAAAAAAGGGCAAATGAAGAAATCTCCTGAACAAGAGTGTAATTGTAGCACTTTCATTATCAAGATGACTGCATGCATTAGAACAGTAGCTGGTGTCACATATGGGGATGAAATTAGTGTTTCTGTACTCATGCAGAACAAGTACTGCAGTCCAACCAGAAGAATCAGCTTAATACTTGCTGGGTATGTTTTTCATTTGCAAATTAGCAGATAAATTTACCAGATGTTTTGAGTTGAAAGGCCAGAAAATTTATCTAATGCTATGTCATCATTTTGAATATACACTACCTTCTTACAATGTCAGCTTGGGAATTCTTGAAATGACATGCTGCATCCTGTTTTCATGGGGAATTACTTGAAACAGTTCATTAATCTGACCAACCTATGTTGTCAAACATCAGCAACAATTCTCAAAGGTGTTTTCCTTCAGTGAGGTCAGGGGAGAAAAAAATCAGCTAAAACTAGAAGGAACTTGAATTGTCAAAGGTCACAAGTTTGTGGATGAGGAAGCTGATCGTTTGAGGAGTGAGACTGTGGGTAACAGGAGGAAGGAGACTTGCAGAAGTAGTAAATAGATTAACTATATAAATTCCATACTTTGTTTCACTAACCCTGTACACACTATAGTGCTAAAACCCTATTGCTTATTTCCAGGTTTGTACCTCCACTTCTTCCTTTGTTTTACCAATCTCCTCTGTTTTGAGTTCTTTAATCCAGTGTATCACATAAACGTCACACTTCTTTGCCTGAAAACATCCATTAACCCCCTCTACTCCCATACATCACTTCTACCCTTCCTGACTGCATTGGCTCTAATAGCGTCAGTCACTCTGTTCATGATTCTGCCTATATGTACCAACTCCTCTTCTTCACCATTCAGTCCTCCTTCAAATGGCCTTCCCTCAGGAGTGACTTGAGAAACCTTAACAATTATCAGTAATAACAGTTTGCTATGTCCATAATTTGTTCCTATGCTGTTCATTTTGTATACGATACAGGCCATGAGCACTTTTCCAATAATCATTGTAAGCCCACTTAAGGGGTTTGCAGGGCTTTGCCATTTCCTTCCTCAGCCCTACATTAGTTGCTTGACTCTTTCATGTTATGTGTAGTTAGTTAGGCTACTGAGGAGAGAGGCATAGTTAGGCTGATGGGAACCTTTATCTGCACTGTGGATAAGGAACCCTTGCTCTAAAACCTGCATCTGGTCACACCCCCATGCAGCGGACATTCCCTGGCTGCGGTCTATAAACACTGTAAATTAGAGCAGCCTCTAAAGAACAGCATTTTAAGCCATGATCTGATCTGAACAGCCAGAAATCAGACCAGTAAGTCTGGTATTCAGAGAGCAAAGTGGGTGCTAGAGGTGATGAGGAACAGGAACAGGCTGATAGGAGAGGCTGAGAGGCATCGCTCTAGTGAGGATATCAACCTGGGATCACAGGGATCCCAGCAGTGGTCCCTCCAGGTACATAGCTCTATGTCACAATTGTTCAAACGTGGCTGGAATGCTGCACCTGCCTCTTAGAGACAATATTTAGTTATTTTCCAATGAGGAAACAGCTTCAACACGAAGGACCAGGGAACCCAAGCACTAGTGGTGAAGTAGTTTTGAGCATTCACCCAGAAGTGGAAAAAGGCAGTTTTAGTTTTCTCTCAGAAGAAAAATGAATTAAATTTCTAATGAAAACAATAGTTTTAATTACCTGGATAAAAGAAAGCATCAGCTCTCTTTCTCCCTGAAGGTTGTCAGTGCTAGCTGTGCTCTCTAGGGAGGAGCAGGAGGGGAAAGCCTGCCTAGCACCAGCAGGGACAACATACTTTGAAACCCCTTACATATATCAGGGCCTCGGTGTCAGAAACTTGTGTGGGTGTTACCCCAATTTTTTTAGCCACCTCTTTGCTTATCAGTGAGTTAGATAGTGCTTCAGTCTACATGTGCAGTGCACCTTCCTTTCCTTCTGCTTCACAGAGGGGAAAAAATTTACTGGATATTTCTTGCTTTCTTTTAATAACAAATTTAGTATGTGCAGATTAATACTACAATTGCTAGGATTTATTTGGTCCCCAGTATAAATTTTAAAGCTTATTTTTCAGACTTGTCAACCCTGGATTTTTTTAATTAATCTCCTTAGTTTCCCTCATTAATTTTCCTCACTTCAAGACTTGCCTGATTATTATTAAATATCTAGCTGCTGCCAGTGTCCATGACATATAATAGGTAGTCAGTGTTTTTTTATTAAAGCTATGTTTCCTCTTGGTTGTGACATCACAATTTATTATGTATCTAGTTAATTTTTGACTGCTATGTAAGAAAGTTTCCTTTCTAAATCTTGATTTAATTTATTGTATAGCTGAAAAAAAGACCTAAAAAGGACTTTATAAAAAATTCTATCACAGAACCTCATGCTGCAGTGCATATTTCCCAGCTAGTGAAATTAAAAACTGGTCAACAAGCCCTGCATAACCCTCAGTGGTCACTTTTAAGACTGGGACCTGCCTTCTGTGCTGTATTCTGAGCTGACCCTGTGCACTTGCAACAACCAACTCCCAGGTATTAGAGGAGTTTTTTGTTTCCTGGAAAAGTTTTGATTTAACTTTTGTATTGCTGAAAAAACTCCAATTCATTGAACTGAGACATCTTTGTGTTACAGGAAAACTTTTTAAACATGATGATTGGTTTTCCCAAGGATGCACCAGACACCCATGTGGTGGCATGTTGTACAGAATTAGTTACTTAGTGGCAATTATGTAATCAGTTAGATTTGTAGGGTTTCTTCCTGCATGGAGGTTAATTTTCTTGTTGGAGTGGCAACACAGCATATGTGGCGTGGGTAAATCCAGAAAGATTGACTGTAATCCTTCAGCTCACACACAGAACTATTGTAAAAGTAAAAGCATTTCAGCTGGCCAAGGGAGGCTGCAGTGCTTATCTGTGTAGTAACCTTAAGTTACTTGGGTACTGTAGTTGCACTTCATCAAAGGCTCAGTTTACTTAGAATGTCCCATAAAACTGGATGTGTATTTTCTTTCAGCGATATAAAAAGTTAAGTGATCCTTATGTTGTTTTTGTGAGACTGCATAGGTATCAGAATTCCATAATCCAGGCACTGCACATCTCCACCAGCAGTGGAGTTCTTCATTACATGCTATGCCTCTTCAGAATAATAAAGGGAGAAATAGGTGTCTCTTAGTTTTCAAAACTGTGTTTAAATTAGGTCTGAATCCTTTCCCCTCAAGATTAATTTATAATGGTCTGTGCTATTTTAATTTGAATAAGGAAGAGATCAAATCAGCAGGGTAACTGTTCAACAACGTGCTTATAGATTGTTTTTCTTCTATGTTGTCAAGATAATGTCTTCCTTCTCCGTGAAAAATGTGTATTACCATTGTAGACATCCAGTAAAAGTGAACAGCTCATTTATTTTTAAAAGGAAAAGATTTGCATGTTGTGATATTGAAATTAAAAACTCATCATCCTCACACAAATTCTGGAACAAGACCCTCAACTCAACTAGAAAAAAAATGTTTCTTGGATATGTAAAAATACAGAAGTAATAGCACTGCTATTAAGGAGCTTAGTTATATGGTCCTTATTTATATACGGTTATATGGGTTATACTGCACCTACCAATAAATTCAATCCTAAGCATAATGTATGCCATAAATTTAGTGAAATCCAATGGTCACGTTATTCACATTCTTAAAAGTAAGTAGCATATATGAACTGTGTCAGCGGTTTGCATTACATAATTTAAGTGTTAGGATAGTTACACAATACAAACTTTTGACACTTTTAAAAGTACAGCAATATATCTAAGATTATGGAAATCAATACTGTACATTATGGAACAGCACATCCAGTATAAGAGAAAGATGTCTTTGGGTACTACTATCAGTAGCAGATTTTTATTTCATACAGGTAAAATGAATTTGTAGATAAGCACATATTTGCTAAGTGCAAAAGATCATTTTGTGATTCAGACGGCATGGCTTTTAAGCTATCATGTATTAGAAAAATAATTGAGTAACTACTGAAAAAATAGAGATGGACCATAAATAAAACACAAATACAAATAATAATCTAAATCTATTAATTAAAAACAAACAAACAAAAAAGAGACAAAAGGACCAGATTTACTTTGGCTGATCAGAGTAAAACACGCCCGAAGACATGAAGCAAGAGGGAACATCTGCTCTTAATGAAGTTAATAGGAAGATCATGGCTGCTGCAGGGCTCTGCTGAAGGAGGGTAACATCCCTTCCCCAGAGACAGTGAGCACCTTCAGCTTCCTTTGTACTGCGAGTTATGGTCATTTGGCACTTTTGGACGCATTACAAAATACATGCATTTTATGCTGCTATATTTTATGGTTGGTTTTTTTTTTACAGAAGACTGGATAAGCAAATGGTTGTGATACAGGTTGTTGATTTAGATACCCTTTTCATCCCTCATGTACAATCCAACTACACAGCCAGCTTCATGGAAGGATTTATTGTAGGATCGCTCCGAAAACTGTGGTACAGGTGAACTTGTCTGTATCTGAACTAACATTTAGTAGAAATACCTCTATCTGCAAGGACCAAGCATGAAAAAGAGCAAGTGGCACCAAAGAGCAATTTAATCTGTCTCAGATTCTCTGCAACCAAAGCATCTCTTGATTTCTGATGGGATAACTGAAAATCCATGTTGACCCGTGTCTGGTCTATATTTTTGCATTAGGTGTAAATGCAAGAATTCTAAATTAGCAAGTACTCACATAATCACGTTGCTGGTAATGGTAAGGTTATCTGAGAGTTTAAGCTGAGCTCAGTCAGTGATGTAAATAATCCTGCTGGACCTTGTGCATCCTAGCGAGAACAAAGCAAGTTTTCAAGCCCAGTTATCACAACAACTTCATGATTACTCTGAAGGTCATTGCAAAGCAGTGGCTGAAGCAGCTCTGCATTTTATCTACATCATACCAACAAGGAAAAAATAGATTAATTAAATTAATAACTTATTGATCTGATTCACCTTTGGACTCTCAGAGATAATGTCCTAAGTTCCTTATATATGTCTAGAAATGCAGTAGATTTTAGGGAGTAGAAAGAAGAAGGATTTGACTTGCCAAAAAGCCCTCAATCATCATTTCTTGGACTGAAATCTCATGCTTTCCTCATGCTGGTATAAGGGAGGAAAAAATTGAGAATGTTGCCTTTATACCTACCACTCAATCCTGTTAATCACGTTGCAGTCCACGGAAAAAAAAGTTTCACAAATTCAAGCAAGCTCAACCAGAGACAATGTTTGTAATGTCTTGATAGAATTACACAAAATCATATTTCATCGTATTGGAAGCCAAGATAATTAAAGGCAGCTTCATTTTGCTCACATCTCTGACAACGTTATTATGCTTTTTTAAAAAACGCACTTTTAAACAAGTGTGTTTTGAGTTTTTTACTACAAATTATCACAGATTGCATTTTTTTGACATAATTTAGCATAAAAATTGATAAGATTTGTGTTTCTTTGGAATATTAGTGGCAAATCAGAATTGTTCACGAATATTTCAAGCATGTAAATCATGTTAAAATAAGATTTGTTGTGAATAAGCGATAACAGAATGTATTATTTGGCATTAAAATAACTTCAGAATGTACCCTGACATTTTAACTAGATAGTTTACGAATATAACCACAGGTGGTCATAGAAACAATACTGGATTAAAGAGAATAGGAAATTTTTGTGAATATTTTAGATGAAGACACTTATTTTTAGACTATTGTTTTACTTTTCTGGTATTATTAGTGAAGGTAAAACCATATTGGTTTCTGAACACTGTTATAATCCTAAAGAACTTTCTGAAAGATTAAGCAGGAATCTAAACCAATTTGGTTTTCTTCCAAATAAAAAGTTCTGGAAACCAGAATAGAGTTGAAGAAATAATACACATACTAGATAGGACCTTTTGAAAGAACTTTAGATATCGTTGAAGTAAAATATTTACCAAAATCAAACAGAGTTTAGCAGGATCCAACATCACAACTGCATAAAGCAGTTTTGAACAATTTTTTTTTTTAATACATAGATGTGTTGGTGAAGCTGCCTGTTCAAGGAAATGAATGACAATAATCTATTAATTGCCTTCATTTTTACAGCTATAGAAATGATTTTAAAATTGGGTAATGTTGTTTCTGAGAACTGAGGAAGAACGGTAGATTCTCCATGGAGGAATATCTACCAAAGCCACCAAATTTGCTCACAGCAGCAAAATCTTGCTTCTCTCAGGGGTGGCTGGAAAGGAGGAATTCTAGCAGACGCGTTCAAAATACCTGCTTAGATCTGTTCTGCCAAGCAGAAAATCAAAATGTGTTTGTTGGCTTGCCAAAATGTCTGTAAGCCACCATTATGTTGAGGATGAGGGTAATCTGATCATTCCACTTTACACGCTACCTCCTTCATGAATTGGAGCAACCATACAGGCTAGCATGGTTATTCGGTGGCAGGAGGAATCATTCTGCAGTGACACTGTCCCCGTGTTATAAAAGGGTTAGCATAACACTGGCTCAGCTAGTAGTACACCACACAAATTTCTGATGATAGGATCACCTCATGCTATTCTTTTTCCCTCTGCTCTGACTGCCTTGTATCTCAGAAATGCTCCCCCCCACCCCCAGAAAAAAAAAAAAAAAAAAAAAAAGTTGTCAGGCTTCACTGATTAGTTCTATGGTTTACTGATGGCTGGGGAGTCTTCAGGCATTTGTAATAAATATTTTATTATAAATTTCCTTTAGTATTCAGAAACATTAACTTCTGTGATATAGAAAAATGCATCTTCAACTACAGTATGCTGAAGCCAATTCTAAGATCTCATGATGCATAATAAAGAACGCTGTATAGCATGATATTATGGCCTCTCAGCTAGTCATACTTTTTTTTTCCCAAGACCTCAAGCTTTTCTATAATTCAGATTCTGTGTTTAAAAATTTAGTATTCTAGTATCACCAGTCCCTCTTCTCTAACAGTTTTGTCCTTTACCTTTTTTTAAAGTAGCTGAAAGTGATTATGTGATAGTAGGAAATTTCCGAAATTCTCCCTGGAATGCCTGGGGCCAAGTCAGCCCTTTGTTAATCTCAGATTTCCAAAGCCAGATTTATTATTTCTGAGGAGAGCTGGAACAAAAAATTTCAGAAAGTCTGCCAAACATCAGAAGCACACCATTCAAAACATGAAAGCAACATTCACCTTCCTATCACACACATAATTCCAAGTGCCTACTGCATTTCAATTACACTTTTACAGTCTATTTGATTTGTAATCAATCTAAGAAGGAAAACACTGGAACAGCTGCCAAGATTTGATTGCTACATGCATTTTCTACTCAAAATCATGACATATGCATTTACTTTTAACTTACGAACATTTTTATCATGTTTCTCTACCTTTCAGAAATACTCAGTATAAATCTTGAATTTAATAAATAAAAAGCTTTTATAGAGTAGATTTGAGATCTTTAAAAGGTAACCTTTAAGAAAACTTGCCAGATAGTGAAATACTTAATTGCACGTGCTGCAATTAGTGGGGTTTTTTTGTCAGTAGTTGACTCTTGTTCTCATTCTTATAATCAGAAATGCACTGTAGGGGTCAATGACAAAAGCCAGTTAAGAAGCTTGACTGTTTAGCTATGTAACATAAACAAGATGCCAAAAATGCTTAGCAATCTATTTAAACTGAAATTAACATTCTCCACATGAAATCACCTGTTTCTTCCTATGTCATATTCCACTGCTTTTCCTGCCCACCTGACAGTTTATGCATAGCAAAGGGAGGGGATGAGTGGTAAGAGAACACACGTTGTCTGTTACATACTAGAAACATTTAAAACAGACTTTTAAAAATTACCCAGTGGTTTATGGCATGAAAGCCTAATTTACATCTTTTACTTCATCTTGAAAATGTTAAGAATTCACATTTCTAGTTGAAATCTGTGGGAGCTGCATGCACATTTGTTATGTATTTAATTTGGACCAAATTTCATCAGATTCCAGCTGTGTCACAATGGTTTTTTTCCATGATCTTTAAAAGAAGTAAGATCAGATAACATCACACACTCGGAATGTTACCCTGTGCTACACTAACAGCACAATCTATATTAAGAATAGGCATTGCCATCAAAAGTGCAGTAATAAATACACAGTCATGAACATTCTTCTTTGAGAGGAAAAACAAGTCTTTCCTCTTTGTCCTTCTTTCTACAGCACAACTGCTATTGTACAGTACACCTACAAATGGTAAATTAATAAAGATTTTTTTATGGGGCATCTTTTTAAGAATATTTCTGATTTTATATTGTTTCTTGCTGACTTAGTAGGCTTAAATAATAGCAAGTCTATTGCTTTTCTGTAGAAGAAATGAAACTGTGTTGTTCCTGAGATACTTCTGCCTGGATATAGTGAATTCAGTCTGTATCTCTCTAAAGTCATCTGCCTGACCAGCACTGCCCACTTAAGTTATGTATATACAGACTAATTTGCATAATCCTTTCTTTAACAAGTTTTCTTATCTTTCCTGCAGTCAAATCCTCAATGGTACCTTAGTTTCTCACCCAGCTAGCATTCCGGAGTTGAATCCAGACTCCTTGCTTTTAGGGCAGAAAAGCAGTCTTGACATCTTTCAGTTCATCTCCATAAGGTGCAGTCCTTTAGCCCTCCCTAACGGTCTGTATCTTAATCATTCCCCAGTTCAATCATTCTTCTTCATCAGACCTTGTCCAGTTCCTAGTTGATGATCCAGGACTTATTTTCATACCTACTAAAAATCCTTCAAATCAGGAACTCTAAAGAATTACTTTTTACCTATACTACATCCTACATTCTAGGCATTTTCTTTCATTGTCTTATACACCCTTCCAGGGAGAAATCTTATGGTTTTGCATGTGCTTTTTATGCTTTTTTTTAGTCTCTTCTCACCAAGGTCTAAGCCTGTCCTTTCTACGTCTCCTTAGTAAGCAGTCATACCAACATAACAAAGATCCACCTGGAATTGTCCTTTTTTTTCCTAAACTCATGTCAAATCCACAGATAGGTGGGAAAAAGGCAGGATGACTATCAGCTGTCTGCAAAAGCCCATTTTAAAGCCCATTTTATATTGAGTTGTCTCTCTGTCAGAAAACTGCTGAAATATAGTTAACCATCAAAAAAACACCCCCATCCCAATCATCTGTCATTTAGCTCCCGATTGTCAACTTTTTGATGTGATTATCAACTCTTTCATCTGAGTGTACCCTGCCATAACTGCTGGAGAAGTTTGTCAGACTTCTAGATAAAATTCTGCTATTTTTCCTTTAAGAATTCAATCAGTAAATAAAGGAAGGAAAGAATAATTCTAAGTAGATCATATAAAATTTAGTTAGTTTGGTTTACATTTATTTTTCAGTAAAACTTGCCTGTTTTATAATATTTGTAAAACACAATTTGAAAGAAGGGTGATCATTGCTAATGCTTGCAGTGTCTTCTACATTTGTTTGCTTTTGTAAATTTGGAACAGAATAAAGAGCATTTGGGGCTCTGTGAACATTGAAGGAAAAGACTTTTGTTATTGTGTGGTGTACTATAGTATGGGTTGTCTTTTCTCTGCTCCTGTTTTTCATTAGCTTGTAGCAAAAGACCTTGTCTTTTTGCAGGTGTATCACTGATAAAATTAAATGTAAATTAAGAGTACTCAATAGACATTATGAAACAAGTAATCTGAATATAAAGCACTTAAACTTTTACTCTTTCTAGTGTGCAACCCAATCCTGTACCTGTGAGACCACATAGACACTAAGGTCCGATAATGATGGAAAGTATTTAGTATTTTCAGTTCCCAGTGAAATCAATAGCAGCCAAGGGAGATTGAAATGAGTCTATGAATACCTGACAAGATCAGACCCTGGTATTACCAGTGAGTTTATTCTGTACATGGGTTCCAAATCCATAACAAAATCAGAAAGACATTTGTTTGAGGTATTTATAGAGCATCTGTTTGACTAACCATCTGTGCTCTGATTGAAGTATACACATGGTCCAGACCGAATGAAAACCAATTCTATGGATTAAAATAGTAACTTAGTGCTACATCTAAAGATTTTTCTGCTAGTGAGTTTGTTGACCTGTTTACATGTAAAGGTAAATTTTAAAACTCTAAAATCTGACAGGTAGCATGAGGAAAGAGTGTGAATCTTCAAAGTGTGTCCACTTCAAAAAAGCTTTGAAGTTAAGGGATGCTGTTTGAATGCTGCATGCCTATCAGAGCTGCTGCATGCTTAGAGTCTCAATTAAGCCAGCTGTCTTCCTAAATTTTTGACAAGCTTTTGGGTTTATTTGTGAGCATAAAGGTAAGAACATGCTAAAATATTTTGCCATGCTTTCACTTGCCCCATATTTCTATTTCAAAATGAGATTAATTCCATTTTTTTGTTGTTCATGGTGTTCAGTACAAATACCAGCAAAACATTAGAAATGTACCTGAGTACAGCTTGGAGTTAATTGCGCTGAGAAACCTCACCACGTTCATTCAGTTCTCTTTCTTCATCAGGATTATCTTTTTCATGGATCGGTATGTTTTGTACATTCCCAATGCTGAGACTAGTAATCATGACGAAAAGATGAAAAGCACTAGGTAATAATAGGATTGGTTCAAAAAATATATATAATAGTCACTTAGTATTTATTGAAATTGCTCCTTAGGAATGATTATTGAACAGCAAATTTTTGGAAACTAGTTATATTTATTCAGGATGGTATGAAATTGAAGTTTCTGATATTGTTTCACAAGATTAATTTTCTTTAGTGATAACCTGGGGAATTCTTTAAATTACCTCTTCTTAGTTGATGTAGCACCATCTGCCACATCTGCAAAGAAGATAATTATTTTTAAGAGCAGCTGCCGTTTTTTGATTAAGTCTTGAGTCCTCAAGGTCAGCATTTTTGAATTATTCAATGCAGGAAAATAGAAGCAACTGGTTTACATTTTGGTCAATAATAAAGGATGCATTGTTATTCTAGTTAGTGCCATTAAACTCACAGCTATTTACTTCAGTCCTCTAATTTCCAATAAATTTATTTGCATTTTTCATGAGAGCATTTAGCCATATAGGAAAAAAGTATCAGTCATAATTCATGAATCAGTAAGATAGCACCTGGTGGAGACTCTTCTGTTAATGGAAACATTAAAATGAAAATGGTATGCTTCTTAACACTGGCTCATAGAACCAGGTTCCCAGCTTCAGTTTCAAAAGGTGAATTGTAAATTAGGATCTCTTTCACCAAATGAGCCATCTTCTAAGAGATGCTTTGTTATGCCTGTGGCCTTCTGTGATAGCTCTAAGTCAGATCAGCATTCTCCATCATATAATAAACAAGGGGAGCCAAGCAAAGGTGAGAATTAGGACCTGAAACCTTCAATAGCTTCCTGCTTCCTTTATCTTGTAGTGAAAGGGCTCCGATCTGTGCCAGATGCCTTGAAAGACTAGTGCTTTGTCAAAACTCTTAATGTGAAGCAATGAGTATAGTATGTGAAAGCATAGCTATCATTTGATGATGAGATGGCTACATCTCTGCAGCAGTTTCTTTCAGCTTCCTGCTGTCGAGGAGCTAATGAGAGCAGACAGCTTCCGAAAGACAGCTTAGTTTTTTCTTGGGAAGTTAATGAAAGGTGGGTTTATCTTACTGGTTTTGCTACAGAGCAAAGGTGGCAGAGCTGTACAGCCTGAGGAGGGTCTCAAGAAATTGCATCCGTGTTGAAAACTGAAGATTAGAAAGGCTACCCACAGGATAAAGAAGGAGAAGAGGAAACTTCAATCTAACTGGGAGATGAGATAAATGAAGAAGAGATAGTACTTAGAGGTGTTCATGTAGCTGACCATCAATGGTAACCAAGGGGTGGGGGCATGTATTTCTCTGTACTTTTAGAAATTGCACACCCATAAACTCCCTAATGAAAAGGCTGCAGAGTCTAAAACTGTTTCCAAATGTCGCTCTCATAACTTAGTATTTCTTTGTTAAAATTATTCCACTTTTCAGTGACTGTGAACCCTGACTGCTTGAACCTGATTGCAAACAGTGGGAGCCTGGAGTTCATACCACTGGCACAACCCTAGAATTGGACTGCAATGCAGCATGAGATTAAGGGTTCTGCTCTGCAGTTACCATGAAACCTACGGAAACCACAAGCCTTAAGGCAAAAGAGAAGCTCTGAAAGTGTTACAGATACTCTTAGATGTGTTGTCCCTTTTCCTATGAAACACAGTTGCTGAGCTTACCTGAGTACTGTCTGAGTAACCAGATGGACATGAAACGCAGCTCTCAGAACTGGAATAGCTGATGAGAATTGAGCTTTACCAGATTACAGTAACAGCAAATGCAGTTGTCGTTGCCTGTCTGAACTTCAGCCTTAGATGGAGCCTTTTCTCATTCAAAACATTTAATGCTATTCTACATTTATTTCACTCATCATGTACTTTTAACAAATTTTTGTATATTTACAAATGAAAAGTGGCTTTCTTTTGGAAAGAACACAGATTGTAAAGGATTAAGATTTTACAGATTTTTTTTTGCTTTCCATGTGACTAGGAAGATATCTTTATTTCCTTATGGAACAAGCAATATCCTACCTTTTACTGGAGTATCATCCAGAGACAGCACAAATTTGTTAACATGGCTTCCCAACTATGTTTTCCAGCTATGTACTATTCCATTTGTACTGCTTAATTAAGGTCCAAAAAGGCCTTTAGTTAGTGGCCGCACTATCCTCTTTGTTGCTTTTAGACTCAGCAACACTTTACCGCTGGAAGTTCAGTTCCCTGCGCACAGTGTAACTGAAAGCAAATAGTCATCAGCGTATCAACTCCCTGCAGGGCAAAGCACTGGCAAAGCCACTCAGTCTTCCTCTCCGTGAAGAGCAGGGGAAAACAATGGGCCTTGTACTTCAACCTGCAGGTCAGAAGTGATTTGTAATTTACTGTTAGATTGCAGAACTGATGCATCTTATAAAACGAGGCAGTGCATAGCTTCTGCTGGGAGTACTGAGTTGCATCTAGTACAAAAGCAGCATCTAAATGTGGACTTACCAAGGAGAGTACTTGTACAATATTTTACCTTCTAAATATGAGGTTTTTATTTTTGATGCAGATATAGAAGCAGAATGACTTCATGTTTAATGTCCCTCATTCTGTTAAAGAACTTGGTATAAGGCCTATAAAATGGTATTTTTTCTTTGTCAGATACCAGAGAAATCACTGCCCCAAAATGTTAACTATTTATCTATATAATCTGAGCAATGGAGCAGAATTTGGTAAACAGACAAAAGTTTCCCTTCCAGTTACAAACAAGCCTGGTATCTTAGAAGGTATCAGTGGTATCACACTGTTCAAGTGAAGTCAGTTAACCTGCCAGCCTCGCTTGTACATCTGTATTCAACCCTCCCATTCAATTAATGAAGCAATCAGTAAGTACTAAGTTAGTTTTATATTTTTCATTCATTCTTCTAATTCTAACACATATAGATACTTTTTTAAAAATAATTAGAGAATAGCACCACACGCATCAGCAAAAACCTTTTGACAAAGTTACCGATCAGTGGGAGGGGTTATATTCATAGCTGGTCCTTAGCAGTATTGAGTGAAAAACACATACATGAATGTTTGAGAAAAAGGTAGCCTTATTGATGTCTGACTGTGGATTTGGGCAAAAAGTAAAAGTAGCCTCCTGCTTAAGGTCCGGTGAAGGAGATTTTATGAAAATGCATTTTAGTTTTCAGTTGAGCATACTGGGAAATTGAACACTGTCTGTTATCCTGTTGGATATAATGAAAGAGCGTCCCTTTTTATGGTCTATCACAATGTGTTCCACATCTTCTCATAGATGGCTTGCAATACATTAAAAGCACTCCAGAGACCCAATTTGGGAAGCAGAACTTGATCATGTAGGATACTCTTTCCCTAATACATTTCTAGAGAAAAAGCCGTTTAACACTGCATGGTCTTTAATGGCAATCATATCATGTCCAGAGAAAGAAACTTCGCTAAGCTGGTGACAATTGGATTATTAAACAAAGGGAGATCTTACACGACTGGCCTGAACTATTCCAAAAGTGTGAGGAGGGTTGGGTGCCAGCTGTGCATGCAAATAACTTGGCGGGGGCATCTTGCTCATATGGTTTTGTATTTAACATCTGCATACTCCCAAAGTAAATGTAGTTGTGTTGTGTACAACTGACTCGCAAAACATAGCTTGTGTATGGCTTACCTTTGCTCTAAACCTATAATATATCAAGCCATTCCATCTAGATTTCAGAATTCAACCACTCCTGTTGTGTTTTTTACATCTTAATCACTGCCCCTTAACCTTTGTCCAGGCAGGTAAACAAAGCAGCACAAGTTTCTTTTGTCTACCAAGCAGAATTAATGTAGCAAGTATTCATTTTGCTGCTCCAAGGTGCCTGCTCATGAAAACAAACTAGTGCCACTTTTTACAGTGTGTTCAAGATAGGTAGATGCGATTATAGGCAGCTACATGCTATCCTCTAGTCTTCAAAACATGCTGGTCTGATATTTTATATCCAAAGCTTGGGAGAGTCTTCTAAAAAGGGAAAATTCAGATAGTAAATTGACTAGTAACATCAGCAAGGAGAGTATAGACAGCTTCTTGTGATCTAAGTTAAGTCACATTTCTCTACTAAACTGTGTTTTGGTATTATTTATCTATGTAACTGAGTCACTGGAAAAGTTTTTTGGGGGTTTGTTTCTTTTTTGTTCTTCAGCAACTTTGAATCTCTACTGATGCATGAAGTCCCAGAACACCAAGGCAGCAGCACAGACAGTTCGGCAAGCAGTTTGGGAAGCTCTGTCACAGCATGTAAGAAGGTAACTTCCAAGTTTATATTATATTTAAAGCAGATATATCCCAAGTTATAACTTGGTTTTTTAGCTTCTGTCTTTATCAGGGAATATATTATATTCTTATTATATTTGTACTTAACTGATATGTAAAGAAGCAGAGAACTTATACAGACAAATAAATTCTGGGTGCCTTTATAGTATCTTGCAATTTTGTCTGCCTGGTGTATACTTGTCCAGTTCCAAAATATGTTATGCTTATATGGGAGATAATCTCCCCCTGAGCATTTGTATTTTCCCCTTGTTATCTGACAACATGAAATTAAAACAGTACATAGCATGAATACGTTCAGGACTGCTCTCCAATAGGTGGCAAATTTCTGGGATCCAGTCTAAAGGTCTGGAGCTTTGCTTCTCTCAGGTCAATATAATGGAGAATCCTTTGTGAAACAGCTTTTCTGCCTTCCTTTTGTAGTATTTGACTGTAAGGGTTTCAGCAATCTAAGAGGTAGGATAAATTTTACTGTTGCTGGGGTTTTTGCCTCTAAATAGGTTTATTATGTAGTTACTTATTTTAAAGGATGGGTGTGTGTATCCTTGTGTTTGTATGTGTGTCATTAAGAGTCAGATATGACTCACATTACTTTATGCATGTAGGCAATTTTAGTGCGACTGTGAAAAGTGCGACAAGTGAAAACCATGGATGTTTCCTTTTATTTTTCCTCCTCAGGGCCAGATTATGGCAGTACAGTCCAAGGAAAGAGGACACTACCAAAGACCTATTGAGGAGGGCAGGCCATCTTTCATATCTCACTTTGCAGTAACTCTCAGAGCACTACTGTCTCCCACAGGCATAATTCTAGAACCGATATGAACACATTTGTTCCAACACAGAAATGTTGTAAAACTTCATAGTTCATTCAGTTTTCCCATAATTATTACTTTTTTTCTTTCTTTTCCTTCCACTAGTAATAGTAATTCTTTCCTTCAGTTTTCTTTTTCAAAATAAGAAAAATATGTATTTATATTTGTAAACATAGAGAAAGATAAAATACGTAGAAGATAAAGATTTCTTTTCTGCATCCTGAAAATCATACTCTGTGTGGGGTGGTATTATCTGTCTACAAAAATTTTGTTAAATATAAAATCATCAATATAAAAAAAGAATTAAATACTCTGATGTGTAAACTGGGACTGGGCTTCTCCAGCTCATCCTGAACAGCTAAAACACAAAGGATCAATATTTCACTTGATCAAATGGTTTGTTTATTTGCAAATGAATACCTGTTTTTTTTTTTTAAAAAACGCTGCTGATTGGAATCTCCCTATAGACAGAAAATCGATTTTGTGAGAGAACATCTTAAATTTTCATTTAATCTCAGAGTTGTCTATTTTATGAAAGACTGAAGGACAATGGCACAGCACTGAGAAGTGCCACCACTGTGTTTAGAAATGCACCCAGCTTGGTCACTTTCAGAATCACCACTCTCTTAAAAGAGCCTTGACCACGTGATTTAGAGCTGCTTCACCAGTTTGATCCCTTACATTTGAACAAGCTGGTTTTATGATTGTCAGCACACTAGAAGAAGTGATTCACTTCTGCTAACACTTCTGACAAACAGCAGGATATTTTGGGCGTCTTTACAGCATTGCCACAGAATGTGTTACCCTTATTGTTTTAAATTTTTTCTTGTGGAAAAGGATAAAGAATTACCAAAAATAAGCCATCACCTTGTCTTTTAGCCTCTTTTTTAAGTTAGATGTGTAATTGGTGGTGGAGTGAAATACTATGGGTTCTTGCTGCAAGGGAACAATTTAAACATTTGACTCTCGGGTCAGAGTAATTATATTGGGCATGAACGGCTCCTGTGAAGAACTATGTGATATATAGCCTGTTACTACACAAATGAATCTGAACAAATGCAGAAGATGCGCCCTTTGATATCTTATCTTATTCTGTATGTCCCACTTTCATATCTTTTTCGATGAGTAGTAATTAAGCAAAGCAATTAAGATGATCAGCCACGAAGACGCAGATGTTTAATTTGGGGAGCAGAGCCTTTTTAATGTTGTCTCAGTTATAGATATTTACTGTATTTAAACGACTTATGATCTAAATCAAGGAGCAGGAAGCTGTTACACTAAACTGATATGCAATGTTTTCCTCTGGGAAAGAGTGACTTTTCTAATCCACACTCTGCTAGAGGCTGATTTAGTTCATTGATTCACAACACACTGAGTAATGCTGACGGCTGAGTCTCTAGATGAGAGTGGAAAACTTTTTTTTAGAACCATGAATTACTGCTGATTTCATATTTAGTGCATGATGCAAATTCATCCTGAATTATTTTCTGAGTGTGATGATCCTGCTCTGAACCAGATATACAGCAGTATAGTGTGTGCAGCTGTTACACATAAGTATGGTCAATGAATCTACTTCTGCTCTCAGTTGTACCATTGCAAAAAAGAAGTATTACGTTAGCTCTTACCGTACGTTTACACCTTTGCCCGCGAAAATATTGCTGCCTGTTACCAAAGAAATAGGCCCAAAAGTTCACATGGCTTCTATATATGCATTTTTGCATAACAGGTGAGTGTAACACAGCTGTAAACAGCATTGTGAGGTGGCCCAAATTATCCTTCCTCCAAAGAAGTACTAATCGGAAGATTCTGAGCAATAACATGTCTGCAAAGGTTCTAATGTAAAACTTCCATGTAATAATTTCTACCCTTGACTTCAAAATTTATTGTGAAAGGCTGCATACAAAATTAAATGTACTATAAAGCCTTGCAACTTATAAACCACCCTGGAGAGACTCAAGCTTGGCAACTATGACCTGACGTAACTGAAACATTTGTTTAGAAGAGTTATTTCTTCTATTGGTGCTTTACTGGTATTTGCTTCCTGATAAAAACACCCTCTGGAAGAAAGAAAGAGATATCAAGGATCCCACAGGAGGAAAACTAGGTAAAGTTTAGACTGCTGAGTTCATTTAATGGGTTTATCATTGACATTATACATCTGCTATGATTTGGCTCTTCTGAAATATTGAGAATGCACACCAAGTCCTCATAAGACAAAGAAAAGTAGCACCAAGGATTTCCGAAGCTTGTTTCTGCATGATAACTTTCTGCGTATTCCAGTTTCTCAGAAACATCTGAGATTTGGGAAAGAAAGATTGAAAGTAATTATGGCTGAAGACAAATTCACTGTGATTTTAAAGGAAATTAAACAAGACTGCTTGTTATAGTAAGAGCTGTTTGAGCTAAAGAGAACTATTTCCTATGTATGCAAAATGATGTCTTAACAATTAGAATTGCAATCCTTGAGGATAAGAAGATCTAGATTCAGGTGAAATCTGAAATCACACATAAATACGTAGATATGTATGTGTGTGTGCATGTATGTGTATGTTCAATTCTTTATGTCTTCCTAAAACCCTTAGAAGATGGTGGTTTTTGGAAAAGAGGAAAAAATTGCTTGATTCTAATTTTTTTCAACCAGTTTATAATGGCTCATTATTTCCACATCAGAAAATACTTCTAGAAAAAGAAAAAAAAAAAAAGAACAGAACAGCTTCTAAGACTAGCAGGACATTGTTTCTTTGGGATATTAAATATATTCTTTTCCCCATCTAGTCTCATAGTTAGTTATGGTGGCAGGAATCTTTTTGCACTGAGGCAGGAGGTTATCAAATTTATTAAGTCATTCAACTGGTAAACAACTTAGCTAGCAGTTCCCAAGAAGAGACTGATGTTGATGTGAAGCAGTCGTGAGCCTTTATCATTCTCAGACCAAAGTCTTTGGGCACAGTGCTTTTTCTGAATATTTTGTGAACCCTAAATTTGTATTCAGAAGTTCTTTGGAAGAAATCCCATAGCAGGGCTGGAGTACTAAGAACAAAACACTACAAAGGTGCAAAGTTTTTGTGGAGGGCACTGAAGAAGGGCACCGAAACAGGCAAAACTTATGGACTGTGGTGTTCCCTCTTTCCTCTTCATCCATCTTCTGCTGACTTTTATTCAGAAATCAATACAGCATAATCCAAGGAGTGCAGTATTAGCTATCTAACTGGCTTTCTGGGTATTAGTCTATGGGTGGCAATAAGTTTACTTCTGAATTGCTCCTGAGTATTAGAAAATGGTGACAACTGTCCAGATCAGCTTTCCACAGTCCACATCTTCCCTGAGAAATGGAGACGCCTCACAAGTTCTTCTCGCTTCTCTTCCTAAGGAAGGAATCTAGGCTTATGGATCAAGTGTTATTAAAGTAGGACAAAGATGTGTCAATGAAGAATGAAGAAAGATAAAGGAAAATACCACAGATAGGTTTTTTTCCGAGGTAGGGCAACAGTGCTAAAGTACAGCTTATTTCCATGTAATGCCAGAATTGCCAGAAGTACAAAGAAAATGTACATCCATTTCACAAATATGTTTCTTAACATTGTTGCCTGAGGAAGACAATAAGCCATATAAAATGTTCATAAGTAATATCGTTGTTGCAGTTGTTCTTTTTCTGCTGTTACCTAGTTGTTTTAAAAATACTAAGGGTCCCTCTTTTTCATGGAAGACTATTAGTAGAGAGGCAGCAAGTATGGAATTCAGGTCAATCTAAGCATTAGACTTGCAAAACTGGCTTTGCCTCTTTATAGTCCAGAGATATCTGTAGCCACATTCTGGTTTTGTTTGAACAAAGCAAGTGCCATAAACTGTAGGACAGAGTCAACACAGAGAGATTAGACGCAAAGCCTTGGTCTCAGGGTACTGACTGAGCTCAGTAGTCATTATAGCAGGTCTTAAGTACTTCAGCTTCTCAGCAAGCAGAAAAATGTGTTTAAGAAGAAAGAATATGTAGCCTGGGCAGTCCCAGGAACGAGCAAGCTGGCAGAATGAATAGTACTGATCTATCGTGGAGAAAGATACAGTAAATCAAAATGTCTGCAAGCTTGAGCAGTCTGGAATAATTAAATAATTATTTTCCCCATCGGTGTTTATCACTTTAATGCAGAACAAAACTTCTAGCAATATTTCCAATAAAAATGTTGGGTTTAGGTATCTCTTTCAAGTAACTCCAAGAACTTCCAGATCTAAAAGATAACAGGCTAATGCTTTATGGGATATATAAATGACTTGATTTAATGTGCCTTAACTGGTCAGGTCCTAAAGGAACAGAGATCCTAGTCTTGTCCCTCAAAAATTTTGTAGGCAAGATTTCATTTGAGTTACAACAATAGAGACCAGCCTCCCAAAACACAGTAGTACTGAATAAATTTTTAAATTATTTTAACTATTTTTAACTATTTTAACAGATTCTCTGCAGTAACAGCCTGCTAGAATCAACAGACTACTGGCTGCACAATCAGAGGACACCATGCCAAATTGGCTTTCTGGAAGACAAGTCAGAAAGCAACTGTGCCTCAGTAAGTGCTCGCTGTCATTTCCTCTGGGGAAAGTCCATTGAGCATTATTTGGGTAGGGCGTGGGGCCTACTATAGTACATGTTAAACTAAATAAAGTAAATAACTAAGCAACACTGAAATTATAGCAATCTGTCCATAGTTTCTGTAATTTCCGGCCTTTTGTTAAAAGCAAGCATGCTAAGCAAAAATGCATACAGATTTCTAAACAGAACATATTAATAAAGATTACTGCAGAGGTTCCCCACATTTGGTCTTCAGGTTTTGTGGTTCTCTATTTTTTTGTGCTGATAATCTGCAACTGACAAGAGAGAAGAATAAGCCAAAGAGAAAATTATTCCAAACCGTAGCTTGGTAAGTAGCAGGTTGGAAAGAGCAGATGTTTAAAAGGCTGCTCAATGTTTTTGAAGGCATAGAGATACAATTAAAGAGCAAACTCTTTCCATATTTGATGAGGAGAAGCTGTTAAAGAACTCAATAGAATTACTTTACATTTGAAATTAGATTTAAGTCTCACTATTGTGGGTTATACTGCAATTAAGAACAGCTTTTGGTTAAGAGTGCATATGAAGAAATAGGAGTTGCTGTGTTGCTTTACATACTATCTACATGAATCTGGATAGAAATACATTGCTGTAATTGTAATAGTTTTTTATTTGATGAAGGACTCAGGAGAGCAGATCCTTACTCAGAATCCCATTTAATTGCTACTCCGTGGCCCCAGTGAGCGAAGAAGGGCTTTAGAAAAGAGCAGTTTTATTTCAAGAAAAAGGTTTTCAGTACTGCTTGTGCTGCATATAACCTAGAGACGAGATGAGAGCTCTCATGGAGTTTGCCAGTATTCCCTCAAGGACATGGACATTTCAGCTTTAGCTGATTAAGCTTGATTCCTCCTGTCAAGAAACAATCTCCATCCCATGGTGGCCGTGACTGGAGGCTTTTTGTCTTGCCTGAGGGGCATGCAGCATGCTGAGAACAACAAGAGTGATACAACAGTGTAATTGCAGCAGTTAAAATTTAGGAATACAGTCAAAGATTACAGGGCTCAATTCATTGTTATTCTGACCACTGGACTATCAGTTTCCACAAGATGAAGCAAGCAAAACACATAGACTAATAAGAGTGTGCTAGGAAGCAACGATGCAAGGTATAAGATGATAAAATAAACAGACTCCTGGGTGTACTTTGGATGATGCTGGGTGAAACAAGGAAGAGGATATTAAGGAGTGATGTTCAGCAATATTAATTTCATAGGCTCCCAAAACTAAACAGACAGCAGTTTGCTGTCCTTTGAGCATTCTGCATGTATTCTCCCAAGAAAAAGGGTCACAGTAGTAGGAAATACAAACATTGTTCAACTGCAGCTGAAATGCTGTAATGTTAACAGGAATCAGGCAGGTGATCAGGAGTATCCCTGTTATTTGATATAGGAAAGGATTGAATGCAAAAAACATTGATGAAAGTCACTTGGTTTTACTGTTTAGTCGTTTATATCCTAAAGAGGGCTTATTTTCTCAGAGGACATTATTACTCCAAATAATTATATTAAAATTAATTATGACTAGCTTTTTTATATAGTGAGCTCTGACTTTATTCTTCATGGTTCTTTGAATCTTACAGGAAATTATATCTATCTCTGATAGGATGGAGCTAACAAGAAAAGATAGCTTGTTAAAACAAGACTATACTCAGCTTTGACATATAATACCCAGTATATCTCCTTGATACACACTTTTCCTCTTGAAAGCACAGATCAGTTTTATTTAGCACTGGTCAGTCACCTTGTAGGGAAGATAAGCATTACTCTTACCACTCTGTAGATATGAGAGAAGAGGCAGAAGTACTGAAATTACTTTTCATTACAATCCCAAAAGGAGATTCTGAGATAAGGGGCTTGAGCAAGTCACAGAATCAAATCTCACAAGTGCTGAATGCCTACAATTTTCCCTGGCAAAGCCACACAAGGTATGTGGCTTTCTTTTAATCCCCTTTTTGACAAAGAAAAGACAAACACGACAAAGCTCTTTCCTAAGAAAACAGTTTGTGCTACTATGATGTGAACGTGTAGTTGTGCTTGTAGGCAGATGGCGGGCAACCGTACTTCATGAGGCTACAAGGATACAGAACTGCCCCACAATTCAAATGTCATCCTAAACCACAAGATCCTGACAGACCCCTTTCTTACCTGGGAGGAATACTAGGATATGCTTTGAAACAAGGGCTGCCAAGTCATCTCCTATTGCCTACTCCTTGCGTAGTGTGCATATAGGACAGTCAGCTTTCCCTGTATGGCTTCCTGAACACAATGCCAACTCTATACACACAAAAAGTTTCTCAATTTTCAAAGCAAAATTTTAATAACTAATTGATTCTGCAATTTACAGTTATTACTATAGAAGAAAAGCGATTATATTGAAAAGAGTTTTGTAACAAGACTGAAGTGGAATGTACAATAATATATTGAGTAAAATTAAAAGATCATCTATAGACAGCATTAATTTAGAAGCTAAGAAGTTAAATATTATTTTGGAACATTGCTATTCACACCAAGAGAAAAGGTATTTGGTAGCCTGAAAGCTTAGTTTTTGGTCTGTCCCTGGAAGTTAGGTTTTTGAGTTACTATTAAATACTTACTCACTATTAAATACTACACAAACAGTTATGACATTGCTATGAGCAGAACTGAAGTTTTTTTGATATTCCTGGTTAATCTATTCTGAATGGTATTTTTTTTTCAGACTTGCATTCCCCACCTTAGATACGTGAGTGGTACATTTGGCTGTGCACACAACATTAGCAAACCAGGGAACAGGGCATACTCAGCCACTGTGCAAGGATTAAGCATCAGTTCAGTGTCATATGTGGAACCTGCAAAGCATTTCATTCCGAGTCCTTTCCAATGACAGACACTAAACAAGCACAAGCTAGAGAATGAGGGAGGAAGAAGGATATGAACATGGAATAGTTTCCTCAGCTTCTCAATTAGCAAGGAAACCAGATTGCCCTTAGCAGAAAATATGTTCTTATCTTCTCTTTCATATGGAAGATTTTATAAATTGCTTTTGCTAATGGTGCCAGAGATGTGCTAATCAAACTGCCTTTAGAAGTTGTCATTAGATTTTCAGAAGGAAAAAAGACATATCAAATACACTATAACATTAATGGTTGCTTTTCCCAGAGATAGATGGTAATACATTTAGCTATAGTGTTGTTTTCATTTGGCAGAGTCATGTTTAGTTATAAGGGGTCTCATCTTACTGTATAAATGCAACAAGACCATATGAACACAGCTTTCATAAATGTTATATTCATTATGACCCATTACAGATTAGCACAGTTAGTACAAGTAAAAATAGACTCATGGCTGTCCTACATATGCTCACCAAATATACTAACATTGATTTATTAAAACACTAAACATTTAACTCAGTTATAGCAGACTGCCTTTTCTAAGAGAAAATTCTTTTTAAGCGGAACAGGCATTTTGCTACATCTAATAGTCCATTCGTTTCCAAATTCATTAATGAGATGTAGCCATTATGATATGAAAATAATAAATTGCATTAGAGGAAAAGTATTTCAGATTTGCTTAAGTTGTAAATCCTCTCCTGAGCTCTGAAAAGTATTATTATTTCAAATGCTAGTGTGTCCATATTTAATCCCACGTTTCAGGTCATCTGCAAGGATGAACCATAGAAATCATAGGGAGACATAATGGCAAGATGTGGTGTCTGATCTTAATTTTTATTCTTAGCATTATGTTGTCAAGTTGTCTATGAAAAAAAGTGTTAGATGTATAATGGGTGAATATGACATGAATAGCTCTTGAAAGATTGTCTTGTCCTAACTTTCCCTTTATGCTTTCTGTACATACTATTTTTGCCCAATTCTCTGTGTTTACATTTAGTCAGATTAGATACACTGGGATTGAGTTCAGGAGGACAGGACTAAGTGTCTTAGGCTATTAGGGCTTTCTAGGGAGACTTCCCACAGAAGCTACTCGGGAAGGGGCAGCTGAAAGAGATTTCTGTGTGCTTGAAGTGAAGGACCAGTGGGACAGAGTGAAGGTAAATCCTAGGTAGCAGTGCTGTTTCTTTTTCATTCCTGTATTGGAGTAAAACAACCTACCACCTCTTTTTAAAACATCCCTGGGCTGAAATGTGCTACCCTTCTTATTTCAGATAACCCCATCTGTCTACGTAAAAAAGCTAAATTCCCTCAGAGAACAACTTCAACACTGATGTTATGAGTGTTTTTTTCCTTCTCAGAGAATACTTAAGTATTTGCTAACCATTAAATTAAACCAGACAGACATGACCATGTTGTCTCAACAGGGAGGCTGGGAAGCAGCCCTTCCCCACTCCACAGCCTGACAAGGAATTGCACTTGAGAACCACTGAACTAGGAAAATACATCCTTCCCTTCCCAAGCAGTGTGACTCTGTGTGAGGATCAAAAGGATTTACAGGCTTTGAAAAGTATCCTGGAGAAGTAGAAAAATGAACTTTACACCATTGTATGGTAGTGATACCTATGAAAGGTGGAAAATCTCTGCTTTTTGATTAAAACAAAGCAATAAAAAAGAGTGCTCATTTCTTCCAAGAAATAGCATAACAAGATACTACTTTTTAAAGAACAGAAATGTGTCAAGGCCTCTAAAACTCATTTTTAAAACACTGTATGTCTATTTATAGCTGAAAAAAGAAATTTGGCTTTGCAGGCAGATGGGTGAGAACAGTTTCAATACAGGGTTTAAAGATTTGAAACATTCTTGAAATAGTTCAGCAACTTTCCTGCTTGCAAGTACTCCTACTCTGCAGCAACATAAATGCTTACAGCAGAATAGTCCATACAAGTGTGTATATAATGTAGGCTACGTGCCTGGACATACGCAGTTGTATATTGGTTAGATCCAGCCCAAGGGAGCAGCAGGAATACATGGCCAGGGTAGAGGGACAGGGGAAGGACAGCAGCCCAAACCTCGGTCACATTCAGTCTTGTTAAAGTATCCTCTCATTTAATTGCTGGCTGCTTTTGTCTGCACCTGTGCTATGTCCACTTTTTCTCCAAGTGGTCTGATGGGCACCGGTGATGGCACAAAGGAGCGCGGAGGACAACGTGACTAGGGAAGCAGGGATAGTGGGGGATGTTAACCAGCCACCAGGTGGGTTTATGCCGTGTGGAACAACCCTAATCCGTCTGCAACACTGGAGGAGGAAAAATTGCAGCTTGGGGTTGTTAGCCAGTTAGTAGAGTACAGAACTGTTCTAGTCTAAGAGACAGATATCAGCATCTCAAGGAAAGGAAGCAATGCTTATATTAGTGAAGGGTGGCAAGGCTGTTGCCTTGGTGAGAAATAAAACAGATTGTTAAGAAAGCAAACAGGTGATGTAATTATGGATCCTGTTGTCTATGATCTCTGCATTTACTGAGATAATGAAGAATGTGATTTTGCCATCATAGCAGCTGGATTTTCAGAACTGGCAGCTTCCTTGGCTACTGCCTAGCTCTGCAATCCTAAACACATACCTATGAATTGGCAATTTCATTGCAGTTTAGCCATCAAGCTTTTAAACAGATTCAGGAAGAGGTTAAGGATGCCATTAGACGCTAATTTGAGGTGGTCAAATCAGGACTTCTGTGGTCTTACCTCCTCTCCAGCCCCTACTATCTTTTTTTACTGCCCTGACATTTGTACAAATGTGCACTAAGTGGTTTCAGAGAGAAAAGTAACTAAGAAATTAAGAAATTAATTTTTCTGGCAAAGTCTTCCTTGAATCATCTCACCATATTGTTAGACAAATGCCAGTGCTCACTCAAGTGATGGAACAAAAACATCCAGGAAACAGCTCCCACAAATTAATTCAAACTGAATGCAGAAACGTATGCAGAAAGGGAAAATCCCTGGCAAGGTGTATTTTGAGAAAAAAAAAATCAGAGCAGATTTCAGTTGAATTAAAGTAAATTATGAGTGGTTTTCATTCATTTCTTCCCCCAAGTCTTTTTAAAGATTTGACACTACATATCTTTAGAAGTTTAGATACAACTATACAGATTTATATTTTACATCAGTCTTTGATAGTAGAATTACTTCCAGGTAACTTGCTAACAATTTTGCAGACACTGCATCAGGATATTGAAATCTAAGGAGCGGGACAATTTGTATCTCTTAATCAGGGCCCCTCTCTCCAGTACTTTCTCCAGAGACTCCAGAGAATGAAAGGATGTCCTTACTAAAGGTGGAAATCGAGTCTTTCAGAAGTTCAGAAAGGAGGATGATATTTTTCAGAATTGCCATTAGTCACCAAGGTTCTTTATACAGCCAAGTACAGAAGTGCAATCTTGAATCCCAAAGGATTTTTTTTGTTTGTTTGTTAGGGTTTTTTTTAATTAAAATCTCATGTGTGTTCCTGAATAATGACCATACATAGCTGAAAAAACTGTTTTGTTTTCCATGTTTGAATGAAGATTTACATTTCCTAGTAAACATAGCAATGCCATATTTGCCTGCATAAAACAAACATACTAAGATGTTTGCCTTCCCTCATGAGGGTGCATACAAACCCTCCTCAGCAGTATGTCATGTAGACAGGAGATTACAAGAGTGTTTATTTTACCTTTCACTCAGTAATTACTCAACCATCCTCTGGAACAGCATTGTCTCTTTCAGAAATCAAAATTCAGCCATTGCTTTCCAGATCTAAGCCATAATTACTAGAGATATTTTTAGTTTTAAGTCCCATCTTCCTATTCAGCCTGACTATACCTTAATTATATCCTGACAAGGAGCAGGAATCAACAGCTGCAAGCTAAATTGTGGCATTGAGCCTTAGTCCTTTCTCAGGCATGTGTGGGTGTTCATGCTGCTGTGGTATGGAATTGCACCTTCCAGAGAGTCCTTCTCTCACTTGCACAGAGAAATAAGAAACCCTCCTCTTCACCAATTACTCTCTGTCTTATGGAGCCCAGTGCAGGCAGACCGAGTACTAGTTTAAAAGAACACTGAAAGCGTTACTTGTATAATCTGAAAAATATGTTTCTTTTTACTCTTGTACATACTTGGCTCTGAAAAATATAGCTTCACATATGAGCTAATGTTAAGGCAAAAATTAAATATTCCCTTAAAGGGCTGTATTTCCACATTTTCAGTACCACGCGTATTTTATACAGGAGCCAAAAGCTGCCTCGTGAATTTCAGGATGGAGAAGATGGACAATTGATTTTCTTCTCTTTCCTTGTAGTTTCAGACTTGGACACTCTTTAATCTTCTGTCTAGATCTACCATCTTATTTCCTGTCCCTCTGTGATACTCTCATACAGCAGTGCTCTCCTATCTGTATTTAAGAAAATCGGATGCTTAGCCTTACTCTGACAAAACTATAAATAAACACCAGGAGGATCAAGCACGGTATTGCAGCTGTATCCCCTTCAGCATTTCACACTCACATAGTCTCAGTGCCTCTGTGGTCTGATTTATCAAGAAATGGGATTCTTGGATTCTTGTGCTACCTCCACAATGAACATTTGTAATTGCTGGCTGCTGTCATAACCACAGGCTCTCTCTAACATGAATTGCAGCGTGAGGCTTACAGAAATTTGTTAAACATAAAGTATACAGGGCACTGGAGAAAGCAGATGGTGCATGTGGCATAAATATTTATTGGCATATTTTCTTTAAGTCATAAGTGTCAATTAATTACATCAAACCCAACGGAATAAACCTTAATGGGAAGAAAATATTCATGGCTGGTTCTGAAGCAATGGATTATGAAGAGATGACTAGGGATGATTCATTACCAGCTATTAAAATAGGAATAGTCTCTAAAATATCAAGACCCATAAATCCACCAAGTCCTTTGAGATATGCATTTTCTGAAGAGTAATTGGGACTAAATTTCAGGTACATTATTGCTGAAAATGCTGAAGGGAGAGCAATATAACACATCCTCCTGACATACAATATGTACCTAAAAAAAGAATCGTGGCTGGTTTGGGGAGACACAGAAAAGTCACACCTGAACCTTATTCAGGTGAACCTGAGTGACTCACAAAAGATAGCATATACTGGGATGACTGCTTTTGGAAGCACTCCATTAGGGCTTGCAGGCAGAGCAGTTGTTGGGAACCTCATACCTCATCTGCCTGTTAAACAGCAGTTGTGCAGCTCACAGGAGAGATCTTTACATAGAATCTGAAAGGAGAGAGGTGATTTTTGTGGCCATCCAAATGAAAAAACAGGCCAAGAAGAGGACAGAGAAATTGTCAGTAGAGTGTTATGGTCCTTCTTTGATAGAGACGGATTTTTTGATGGTTCACAGTAGCCTGATGAGGTAAGAAAGGTACCATCGCATAGCTGAGAGATACCTGTTGTAAAGCCTTTTGAGTTATTTAGATTACAGTCCAGAAGGTCTGCCTGAGTGTTTTCATACTCTGAGGTTATCACTTATAAATTCTTCCTCGGGTTTAATACTGTTGCCTCACACTTCCATTTGTGTGCATCCTTTGCAAGCAGCTACGTGGCATATATAGGAGTTCCAAACTAATGTTTTTATTTCTAAATTTCACAGCTGTTCCCCTTGCCAGAATCATTTTGGCAAGCATGGAAATTAATGTGAGACAGGCATTACATCCAACTGTTAATGGATAATTAGCTCTGTCTTCCAGAAGATATTTTTTTACTCTGAGTCACTATCAGGCTAACCGTCCAAACACCCCATATAAGAAATACTCCAACTCAAGATCCTCTTTAGCCATTTAAATACAAAGAATCCAATTCTACCATGTGTGGAAGAGAGCTACATCTCTTACACTGTTCCCAGTCTCCTATCTACCAAAAATCTACCTATCTGCTCCAAAAAAAATCATGAGAGCCAATGGCAGTGAAAATAAGTTACCAAAATTTAGTCAATGGGGGAAAGGAAATTGTAATCTAAGAGCAAATAATAGCCATATAAATGCAGTAACTGATAATTTTCAGTTGCCTTATTTCTTATGAAATATCTCAGATCTCTACAAAAAGATGCCAATTCACAGAATCATAGAATGGTTAGAGTTGGAAGGGACCTTAAAGATCATCAAGTACCAGCCACCTCGCCATGGGCAGGGACGCCTCCCTCTAGAACAGGTTGCTCAAAGCCCCATCCAACCTGCCCTTGAACATTTCCAGCAATGGGGCATCCACAACCTCTCTGGGCAACCTGTTCAAATTCTTATAACACATCTTCTATAGGCATTTACGTCTATGCTCAGGGAAGACAAATACTTGGGAATTACCAATTGTGTTCTTCCATTCCATGACAGCACACCAATTCAGTATCAAGGCCAGAAACAAATTCCTGCCTGCTTCCCAAAGCGACTCAGAGTTGGAGCCATAGGAGAATAAATAATAGTAATGACAAAGAAAAAACAAAAGAAAAGTAGGAGAACATTCCATAGAATATTATCTGAAACTCAACAGTTTTTAACCTAGCATTTTATGATCAGTTGGGATTTCTTTCCCAGAAACCATAGGAAAGTGTCTTTTCCTTTACATTATAATGTAGGTATTACAAGCCTCACTGCTCTGCGTGAAGGCATTTTAAAGCAGCACAGTATAAAACCAGAAGAAAGCTGAATGAAGATCACATGTTTGGCATTAGGAATCTAATATGCACAAGAAAGACACATGTGCACACTCTTACTTCAGATAATCCACATTTCCTCTTAATTAGGGTGTGTGTGACTGCACAGTTATATCTTTAAATAGCTGAGAAGTTTTTGAGAGCGCCTGAGTGCAAAGACCATCTGCCCCCAAGTATCTTGTCTAATTGCCCTGGTTCCATTTCAGCCTGCTGCTGGCTGCAGTAGTAGACCTTCTATTAAGTAAAATGAGCAGTTGTTTATTACACAGATAAACACATGTGCCCAATGACAGCATGAGAACTTGAAGAACATACTAGGGTTTGAAGTTCTTTATAGCTTTGTGCTCTTGGCATTCAGAGCACGAAATCTATCTTCCACTCTAAGTTGCACCTAATTGCAGTCGAGCATTTTGCCATAGGTGTTTTCTTCTCCAGAAGTCAGGACCTTGTATAGTCAAAGTGTATGTTCACCTGCCCTTTGAACTGAAAGATTCACTTCCCATTTTTCCATCATAGTGTTAGCATGCAGGTTTTGCTTTTTTTTTTCCCTAGTTACACTAAGAAAAAGTTACTGGGGTAAGCAAAAGCAGGGGTAGGGGTTTCTGTTTGCTAGAGATATTTACCTTCTCAGCATAACAGTGTAAGTTAAGTAACTATCAGGAACCACACCACATAGTATTACTGAAATTACTCAAAATATCACTCCTGTTAGTATTGCAGAATACTAGCTCAGGCTGAGCCTTTCTATCTCCTTTTCCAAAAAGATCCAATCCAATCCTCGTCTGGATGCCGGAATTTCTCATCTCTTTGCCCATCTGTGGATTTGTGTGAGTAAAAACCATTTGACAAACTAATTGAAATACGTTTGAATTAGTTTGATTAAATGTTTTTTTAAGAATCAAGAGAATACCTAGGATTACAGACTCAGTAAAAAAGTGTAATTTTGGTTTCTGGTTGCCCGTTTACAAACAGAAATAATTTGAGGCTCAACTGAGAGCAACGAAAGAGCAAATTCAAGTTGAAGGGAGAGAAAATAAAGGAGAAGTGAGGGAAAAAGGAAATTTCAAAGTTCAGTTAAGTCTTTCTAATTATGCAGTGGCATTTAGGGTTTTGAGAGCGTATATTTAAGATGTCAAATTAACTGACTTGAAGAATCTTTTTAATGTGACTGAACATCACATTCTGCAAGCATGGTAGGCATGGTGATTCATTATTTCATTTTCAAAAAATTTGTGGGATCCGAGATGGTTGTATCGTAGAAGATACTTTTTTTAATGGCTTCTAACACAAAGCAGTTCTCTAAAAATAGGCAGACAGAACAAGAGGGCAGCACCAAAGCAAATCCCTGCTTATGCAAAAGCAGACAGACCTACAGGCCCACTCCTTTCAGGGACAGATTTGGCAACAGAGCCTCCCCCAGTGGCTCAGACAGACTTGAATACAAAGACAGGGGAGTCCGGTGTCTTGAGGAAGCCATGTCAAACAACCTCCCACAGCAATAGACTCCATCAGCAGAAACTGAATATTGGGCTTTTTTCAAGTCAAATTTTAAATCCTGATGGTCTGTGGGAAGCAGGTGAGAAGAACAAAGAAGGCTGAAGGGTGGGTAGGTTTGATAAGGAGACAGACTGTCTTGCCACCAGTGCAGACAGTGGGAGGAAGAGGAACTGGTGCTTCTGCCCCAGCTGTGTTCTACTTGTGACTTCTCTGCAGTTTGGAGGATCTGGTATCTGATGTGCTTGATATGCCACGCAAAGCTATCATTCTGCATGCCAGAGATTAGATGATTAGATCTCTGTTTCCAATCGAGACACAGTTTATAAGCACATGTGGTCAAGGTCTCCATGTGACAATCTGTAGTCAATTTCAAACTTGCTGGATGATATCTATCTAAATTGTCAATAGGCCAGAGGTCCCAGAAGTAAAAGTTCTAGAGATTTCATGGGTATAGACAAAACTGGGAGATCACTGGTGCACCAGCTGAGTGTGAACTCAAACCTTTCTTTTGCAACAGAGAAACAAGACAAAGCCACACCTTCATAAACACTCTACTGAGGGGAAAGCGTCGGTCAGAGAGTACATTTCAAAATCCTGAAATATTAACCTTGAAATGTTAATACATAGGTAAGCAGGCTTTACTCATCCCAGCACTTACACAGAGAATCAGAAAATCAGCTATTTTTCAGACCCCTTCATGAGCACAAGAATGTATAATATTTCTTCTTTTGAAGTAATCTTGCTGCTTCAGAGCTCTACCTATTTATAACCTGTCTAACAGCTGGGGCAGAGCTGCCCTGGGATTTATGAAATGCGCATGAGCAGACAGATGCTATGCAAGTCTCCTTCAGCAGAAACAGAGGTCAGTCCCTAAATGTTTAGTGTAAAATGGCTGAAGCTATTGGCAACCATGCTATCTTTACTATAGAACTTAGGTCAGAAAAGATTAAAAGAGAGATCGGTGAGCCGCAGCAGGAGCAAAGCCCACAGTGAAAGACTAAGCTGGTGAAGTTGGGCAATTAGCCTTTTGTTTGAAGCATACTGTTAAGAGGGGACACACAAAGCAGAGGGTATCACTGTTGTGGGCTAATCCTCTGCTCTGATGAGCCTGCCACTGACTTTTCTGTTTTTCTGCTTTCTTGTTGCTATTTTCCTAGTAGTTTGTGTCTTATCATCATTGTGTAACTGAATTAACATAGGTTAGTAGATTTAAGTATATAGAAACTATGAATTGCTGAATTTAGAGGCTACGCCATGTGTTGTGAACTCAATGTTTAGAACAGGGTATGTTATCTTCCAAATTGCAGTGGAAACCACTGGCTAGTTCCTAAGTGGTTTATGTGGAAAAAGTCTTTAAAGAACAAACTGGTTCAGTCACAGAATAAGTAGATTTGTTTGTTTGTACTTTAATTTAATCTAGAGATTTCTACAGGGTGACTGTTAGACATTAACAATAAAGTATATGGAGCTAAGAACACTGTCACAAAACCATACCCATGACAAAGCTGTCATTTTTGTTGCTTGTAATATTGGTCAGCTGCAGCTGGATCTTTTGTGTGCTGAATGCCAATACTGTAAGGGAAGGACAAAGGATTCCTTTTCAAGGGGAGAGAAAACACGATGATCTAGGTTTAAAAATTTAATCTGATGATCCAGGAAGGAAGATAAAGCACTGGGGCCAGGATGGGCTTGGTGAGGAGAAGGAAGAGCTTAGGGCATTATCCCAATCAGTTAGATTTTACAAACCTGCTTTTTTATTCTTAGTGTGTGTATTGATGCATATTTATCACGCAGCTGAGCTCAGTCCAAACCGATCATCAGACATGTGTGTTTCCTTCCTTTATTCCTACTTCATTTTCTCAAAAGCAGAGAGAACTATGGTGTGGTATGCTTTTATTACAGAACACTCCACTGGTTAGTGAGAAGCAAGGGGGCTGTTTTAAGTCTAGAGACAATAGTTTCTGAGCCACTGGGTCCAGTCCTCAAATCCTTTCCATGGAAGGCATTGAGTAGACATTTATAAGGAGACATATTTCAGAAAGTGTGACAACCCTGAAGCTGCTGATTTTGACTGCTGCCCTGCAAAGTACCACTTCCCCATTTCTTCTTCCCCCACTGCAGTCCAGAAAGAAGGCATCTAAGCCTAGGGGACTGCAATATATAGCAGATCTGTCCCACTATGTGAAAGACAGTATGAAAATGAGAAATATGTTCTAAACTAAATGCACACTAACGTTGTACTACAAAAGGGGAACACACTGGGTATCATAATGAAATGATAAGCATTATTGAGTAGTAGAGGCAAGTAAGACAGCTAGAAAAAATAATACTTTTTTCCAGATATTGCTACTTTAGCTTCTGATCTAGCAGCTTCTATCTAGTTGTATAACGCACAATTTACTCTTTCTATCCAACTGATAGATATGCTTTGGTAATACCTGCTCATTCATAAACCCCAGAGAAGTCTGATCATTCTCTCACAGTTAATGCTATGAAATATTTTCACTTCACATTTTTGTTTAGAAAAATTACTTGCATTTTTAAATTAGGCTTTGCAGCATTTACTTCCTCATCCTTCTCAAGTACTGAAAATACCTATAGAGCACCATGGAACTGTTTGATGTGCACAGATAAGCAGAATGGGTTTAAGTACTTATAACTTTTTAATGTCCTTTTTTTGCTTGTACATAACATACAAGCATCTTTGGGAAAAACATAACTGATTTTATAGTAGCTTAGAGCAACAATGTGCAAGACTGTGTTAAAAAAATAGTAGGCAAATGCTCAACTGTCCCAGAAATCTGAACGTTCATTTAGTAATGCACCACCAACATTCTCTTCTCAATATATCTAACATCATAATAATTCCCTGCTTCAGTTGCTTAGAAGATTAAGGTACGCATCTGTTCGGCTTTGTAGATTACAGGCAGTTACGTATCTTGGCTTACCAGCTCTGGCCTGGGCAGAGACTGCCAAGACAATTAGAATTTAGGTCTGCAGGGAGTCAGTCTCTCACCTTGGTTTCATTATTAAATATCTCATTTTTCGAAACCATTAAATATTTTATATTCTTTGGTGCAGTTATTTAGCAAATTCTGGCATATAGTTAACCACAACAGTTAAACTTTCGTGGCATTTTGACAACTGAAAGTCTTTTCTCTAGAATTGTCCAAAATTTGGAAGTACTATTTTCTAAAGTTTTATCTTTGCCTTTTTGGAGCAGTCTGGTTACTGACATCTTGTTCCAGGCTGTGCTGATATCTGAGTAGCAGGCATTGAGATCAAAGGATGCAGAAAAAGGGCAAGGAGCAGGACTGGCTTCTGTGCAGCTCACAAACTGGTCTCGGGTTCATACTTATTGTTTGCTGGGGAACAAATACTCCTTGAAAATAACATCCCCTGCAATGGTCTGATAGGACAATAAATTTTTCCATACCAACAATATTCAAATACAGGAAAAAGACAAGATTAACTTAAACAAAGCTAAATTGTGATATCAATTATGGTTTATTGGTTTATATTTATCATTGTTTTATTCAGACTGACCTTGAAATCAGATTTCTCAGTTTCATTAACTGTCACAGTTAATATATTATCTAGTCCTCTGAGATTCTACTTGACATTTAAACGGGTACAGAAAGAAACAAAATAAATAAGCATAAGGAAGGCCTAGCAAAAAAGTAATTTAAGACAACACAGTCACATAAGGTTTTACAGAAACGTACATTAAATTTGTCATCTTGCATGAACAGTAATACTTTCCATTCATTCTGCAGTAAGAACTACTTTTGACCCCAGTCTGTAAATTAAAATGTTGACAGAGAAACATAAACCTTTTAATGGTAATGAGAGACAAGCAAGGCTTTGATGGATGCAGAATAATTTCTGTAAGTTTTACACCCAACATAGAATAATACAATCATCTAAGTTGGAAGAGAACTTCACAAAGTCCAACCATTAATGTAACACTGCCAGAACCACCACTAAACCATGTCCCTGAGCACTATGTCTACCTGTCTTTTAAATACCTACAGGGATGGTGACTCAACCACCTGCCTGGGCAGCCCATTCTAATGTTTGATAACCGCTTCTGTGACAATTTTTTTCCCAGTATCCAATCTAAATCTCCCCTGCCCAACTTGAGGCCACTTCCTCTTGTCCTATCACCTGTTACTTGGAAGAAGAGACCAACCTCCACCTCTCTATACCCTCCTTTCAGGTAGTTGTAGAGAGTGAGAAAGTCTCCCCTCAGCCTCCTTTCCTCTAGCCTAACCAACCCCAGTTCCCTCAGTTGCTCCTCAGAAGACTTGTGCTCCAGAATCCTCAGCCAGCTTCATTGCTCTTCTCTGGACCCACTCCAGCACCTCAATGTCTTTTTTTTGTAGTGAGGGGCCCAAAACTGAACACAGTGTTTCAGGTGAGACCTCACCAGTGCTGAGTATAGGGGGACGATCGCTTCCCTGATCCTGCTGGCCACACTATTGCTGATACATGCCAGGATGCTATTCATGTGCTATTGGGGCAATCACTGAGCTGTTGATAACAAGATTCACAAACTCAACAAATTTGCCCAAGACCTCAAATTTCTGAGGCTGCAGTGTAGGGAAATTTCTACTCTCCAAAGCCCGTGTCACAGTGAAAACCTCCTAGGAGCTTTTCAGCACGTGAATCAGAATTATATTACACAAATTGTACTGAGAGGTGCAGAGATACTGGCCTCAGGTGTCGGTTATGAAAGTTTTCTTTTAGTAAATAATTGTGGTGAAATGACCAAAGCCACAAGCTTCCCAAAAAGTTCACACAAAAAGCCTCCTTTCATCCAAGTCCTCCCAAAACCTAGATGCTAAAAAAATTCCTAGGATATCCAAAATTATGAGATAGTTTAATTATTAGCTAAAGCATAATCTTTTGTGACATGTTAGAAATCATCATTTTATATCCCTTTTTTTGTCTTTCTAAAAAAATATATATAAACAGTACTTTAAATTCTATTGGGATTACAAGACTTAAGAATCTGCAAGTTTAAAGAACGGAGAAGTCAATAATTAAGAATCCTTACAGACAGGCTATATATACATATATGTATATATATCTCAAGAAGTCCGAGAGTTTTTATTTAGCCTTCACATTAGCATAAATAATTCAAGTGAAAATAAATGCAAGATTCTTTTTTGGAGCCTTGCAGATCAGCATTTTGATAACCATCAAAACAAATGATCTTGTCATGCAGACGGAAAAAACAGATGGCTGCATTGCTAGAATCTGCTGGAAAAGGCATTTTATGCCATCCTGATATAAGTCAAAAATATGTGAATGTTGCTGGTCGTTTTCAAAGACACAAAGCTCACAGAAAATTTCTGAACAAAATATTGCACATTGCCACTTCTTTGATATTTCCTGTGGTTTACAGTTTGCTTTGTCTCAGATGCATAAAGTAAACCAATATTTCTTCCTAAGGCTTTTTCTGACTTCTGCTCCTAAAGGGAGCATGACATGCAGCTGTACGTTCTATGAAACAGACACTTACTATTCCAGTGAGTGATGCCTTGAAGTACCTATATTTGGTTATTGTGCTGTGGGGAAATTACAGTGACCTAAACTATCTTTCTAAAGCCAGGAGACTCTAATTTTAGTCTAATAAAAGTTTAGAGCAACTGTACTGTTTTTCTACTTTTGCACAGATGAAATTACGATGAGAACGAGGCTCAGAATTCCAAAACTGCCATCCTATCACAGAGTTATTGCTGAGAGCAGAAATGAATGAGGTCAGACACTCCATTAAATGCTTAAAAGCATCTGTCATAGCAATCAGAGTTGCTAGAAAATTTCACAACCCTCTTCACAAACTGTATCTTCACACTCCTACATTAAAAAAAAGGGGTAAAGTGTTCAGTAGCATAAAAGGGTATAACAAACATTATACATTCTGAGAACAAACAATACCTGCCCAAAATATAGAGGGGAAACAATGTGGAAATAAATGTCAAGCCTTTAATTTCTCAAAGGATAATGCTAAATGGTCAGAGCATCACTGCATTAATGTAAGATGCATGTTACTCACATTGGGCACAAGGAGCAAAGGAAGATACAAACAAGCACAATCAGATACATATTGAGATACGTATCTCACATTGTGAGTTTCATACCTGCATCACCCAAACCAGGACAGAGAGAAGACAGCTAGCTGCCCTGACATACAGCCACCTTCCTGCTCCCACCAACAGATGCTAACATTTAAAGTGAACAAAATAACTACTGATTGGGAAAGCTTAAGGTGCAAGGAACAACACAGTTTGAACTTGCCTTTCCTGCTGTGGAGGTATAGTTGCTGCTTCAGTTCTTTGCCCTCAACGACTGCATTCTCATCAGTGCTTTGGCTGGTTTTATATACAAAGCTGCTTTCAGTCTCGGGCTCAGCAGTCGTTCTGCCTTCCTAGGCCACATGGTTGTATCCCATATGTCCTCAGGTTAAGGCATTTAAACTATGTTTTTCCTCTGCACACAGGAACTGCCTGCTCAGAATTATTTTCTCTTGCGATCTCTCCTGGGGCCAATTATCTGTTTCAGTTAGGTTTGTAGGAAATTAAACATGAGTTTGACAGGCAGATTGCAGTGCAGTCCCAAGCTGGTTATTTCCCCTCTCTCTCTCCTGGGCTGTCTGAATTTTCTAAGCAGACAGAACATGGGAAAGTGGATGCAGAGAGAAGAGCAGCACACACCTGGGACGTAAAGACCCTACAAGCTCAGTTTCTAGGCAGCATTTGCATACTGACATACCAACGAGGACAGCACAGAGCATGGCAAGATCTGCACATCTGCAAATCCCAATGCACACACAGGAGTTCAGCTATGCTGAGTTATATGGCACCAGCCTGCTAGAGACACCTAGACCACAGCTGGTGAGGATCAGCTGCATGGGTACAGTGGTAGACAGGCAGGGAAGAAGTGGTTTGTGCCACCCGAATGTTGTTCTGCCACCATTTTGGCATTTAGATGCTGTCTTTATCTGCATGGTCATAATCAACCAACTGACATAGATTAGAAACAAGGAAATCACATTTAAGAGTGTCCTTTAGGTTACAAAGTCGTAAATTCAAATGTCAGAAAATGACAGGTGCACAGTTCTCTAGCTCTGCACCTATTTGCAGTCTTCCTGCAAGTCTTCATTGCCTGTTCACTGAATCAGGCAGAGATCCTGCATGGCATAAATGTGGGCATATGAGATAGAATTAAGGTTGCGTAAAATATCTGTATATAGTTCTAATTTTCAAGTCTTGTATCTTCAGTTTAATTTCCTTTCCTTTAAAACAGGTATTAAAATTTATTTGGGAGGATGATACGTAATGTATACGTGTTTGGATTGGGGGTGGGGAGAATAAACATGCCCTGCAGCACAGTATTGATCACAGTCCCTTACAGCACAGAACACAAGACCATGGCTCTCACTTCACTTACCAGAGTAACTATATCAGGTAGGTGCAAGGCACAGCTATTATCCCAGCGAGAGGGAGGAAATATGATGGAATTTTCAGTTCAACCTCTTCCCAAATAGGAGCTGGAAGAGCTCTTCATGGGAGAAAACAGACCAAGCGTTTCAAAGTCTTTTTCTCTTCTCAAAAGCTGCTAGCAGCTTCTCACCATTACAACACCGTGCAAGAAGCTACTACTGGTGTCACAGGATGAGCCAAGCCTTCAGACACCTCTATTGAGTTAATATTGTAACAGAGAAGAGGACTGAAAAACAAACATATTCTTAATTAAAAAAAAATAATAATTTAATAAAAAAATCCACAATCTAGGACTTGTTTTAATCCCATCAAAAGCTGTAAAATATTTCATAAGGCAAAGAAAAAGCCTTCCCTTACTGTCAGGCATTCATCCAGACAATGGAAAGAGGCATTAGCACTTTGTAAAACAAACAGAAAAAAGTAGTTTGGCAATCTAATCTCTTATCCAGGGAAAATAGTGCAGAACTGAAATATACTTCACCCTATAACACAAACTTAGGAAAAATACACAGTTGTTTTTTTTAAAATCACTGTTGTTAGTATCATTCCTCTGATACAGTGTTTTTTTCTTACTAACAGTGTGCTTTTTTTATCTAGGGAATATTAAAATGTCATTGATACCAACCTTGGTTAATACAACCTGAAATGAAAGCAATAAGGAAAATAGAGACAATAATACATATTTTTGCTTGTCAATCAGCTGTTTGCCAGCATCGGTACTCTGAAAAAAAAAGTGAAATTGCTTTACTCTTCTGAAGTGAGAACAGTGTTATGCTTTTAGCAATTCCCTGAGGCCATCTGTCAATGAGTAAAATATACTGTGTGTATAGTACATTATATCCCTAAGTGCTCTATAAACAAATTATTTCTTAACATGTAGTTCTTTTAAGAACTAACAGTTTTAATTTGCAGACAGTAGACGCTGAAGTGTCTCCATAGTTTCTACATGCACTCAAGAATAGATTTCAGAACTTGAAACCATTGACCTAGAGAATTTACCCTGTACACCTCTTACCAGTCACAGAAATTATCATGCAAAACGGGGAAGAAAGAAAGAAAAAAAAAATCTTTTTCCTATTTGTTTCTTATATAAACCTGGAAAGTAAAAGCTTCTTCAAGATCAAAGCTCAGCAAGTTATTGATGATAATCTGCCTGGTGCTGTCCTAGTAGAAATGCTTGGAGAGTTTTATGAAGAGGAGGCTTGGGGGGTCAGACACGATTCATGTTATTCATATACAAGAACCTACACAGTAAAAGGGTGGCTATTTACAATGTGTTTGTGTATTAAATTATTTCTGGATATATAGCTTTCTGTTTTCTGCCAGTGTTGAGACTCTAGGTTTGAGTGCAATAGTACACGTTCACCAAAAGTGTTGTTCTCACTTGAGCAAACGGGATTTCTACACTGGAAACTACTGAACCAAAAGGAGATATTAACATCTAACAGGGAAGCTGTGGGTAACTATCTCACCATTTAAAGCCAGAATTTAGGTGGTGGTTTTTCCCCTTTTGCTTTATGCAACACCATTTCATTTTTGTTTTTTACTCCCCCTAGAATATATCTATTTCCTAAGCCAGGAAACAAGTCAGTAGCTTGACATTTCTCCATGGTTTCCAGACACTTAGCTCAGTATGAGGGGACAGCAAACACATTTTGGAAGTGAAAGGATGTTCGTGGGATGACAAGGATGTGAGAGGTAGAGGAGAAGCGTACAGGAAAGGACTAATATTTAAAGATACATTGATTAGGGCAAGGTTAGGTTCTAGATGAGCTAAGCTAAAATACGCTAACCTGCAACTGAAGCAAAGAAAAAAGGTCAGGATTAAACTGAGGTTAGCACATGCTGACTTGACCTTGGCTTTTTCTTCATAATCTATGCAATATTTCCCTCCTAAAGATTATGAACTATTTCGTAGTGCTCTTTTGCCTTGTTGTGATGGAGGTGACAATTACTAGAAGTTCATTGAGCAATGCAAGCTGGTTAGAGATTACAATTTGTATTATATAAGCAGAAAACAGCAAGAGGTTTTTCAGATGGATCTTTTTTCTTGGAGCACCTCAAGTGAAGTATCTCCAAGAAAATTATCCTTACAATGAACTTCCCAGAAGGAAGCAGTGGTGCAAGAGCCTGACAGGATGGAGCTGTAGAGTTAATTTATGATTACAGTAGCCATCTAGTCCTCCCTCCTGCACTAAGCAGGGCTAAACTCAAAGCAAAAAGTAAATGAGATCCTCAGTGCCTTTCACCAGTGCGAAACTATTTTAAGTAAAAGTTACTATAATTAAAACTGCAAAATCCACAGAACAGGAAAACTCTAAGAGACTCATCAATGTCAATGGAATTTGATGAGTGTATTTGGAAAGTAGATTAAGTACTGTCATAGGTTTTATAATATAAGTTCATTTGGTTCTGAAAATAAATTAAAAAATAGATGAAAGAAAGAGAATATGACTTTAAATAATAGATATTCCTGCTTATACCATCATTTCTTCTACTGAGACATTAGTGAGTTATATGCCATCCACGCCACGTGAAAGAGAGTATGATTCTTTTGGCTGCTGGGAAAGAGCATACCTGTGAGATGGTTGTCAGTGTCACAGGTGGGAGTGCCAGTGTAACACAGCCACAACATGTACCATTATACCAACATGTTGGTAGCAAACAAGAAAACAAGGTTTACTGGAGAGCGGAGTGTTTGGATGGCATGTACATGCAGACTTGACTGCTCCTACACAGCTTTTCACAGAGCTTTCCCATTCAATCCAGTACAAAACTAGACCTTATCACTCTGGCACAAGGGCTTGGAAACAAAGCTCCAAAGTGACAGCCCTACCTTCAGTTTGGTAGTGGACATGCTTGAGAGGCCTAGAGACTAGAAGCGTTCCAGCGCTCTCAGCCTGGTTGCCAAACTAATGGTCGTCTAACCAAACACACCTCTGTGCACCTACGGCCTCATAACCACGTAGCACTGCGGGCATTGGGCAAGTACACGTGAGAATCAAGAGCACAATTTTCCAATGCTTTATAATAACCATTACTGATAGGTGAAATACCTACATTTATAATCCCACTGCAATATAAGACAAATTTTTGTCTGTATAATTTACTGTACCATGTTTAGAGTATTACATAACCGCCACATTACATTGCTGGAGGGCATTTTTAATACTTTGTAACTTAGACATTTTTATAACTATTTCTTAAAAGTTAGCCAGTAAAAAAACAGACGACAGTGGCATATCCTGATTGTTGACATTGTCAGGCAGAGAAATATTTTTCCTAAAATCATAAAAACATTGGGTAATATCTTTGTAGGTTCACATAAAACATGCCATTAAACTCTTTAAAAGGGCAAAAAGCTTTCTTTTTAAGCAGGTTTGGTTTGGGTTTTTTTTGGTTTACAATGTGAGGTCTGGCTGGATCTTTCCATCTGCTGTGCTGGCTGTTACTGCAGATGGTCATAATCTGTACATATGGTATGTGCATATATAAACTGAACTCAGTGTTGTCTTGGGGTAAAAGCAGGCACACAACAGGAGCTCAGATGCCTAACACAAGAATCAATGAAGGGGATAACTTAGAGCGTTTTATTTTTCCAGAAAAAATTTCCATAGATTAAGGGAAGAAGCATTTACTGTTTGCTTGAAAAGTGAAAAAAAAAAAAAAAAAAAACCAACCAACAACAAACACCCAAACCAGAAACAAAAACAACAACAACAAAAATCACTCAGCTTTTAGAAGGTAAGTTTTGGATCTGCAATGTATTTGGAATCAGGTCCTGGCTTCAGCTGAGCTCTGAATCGGTGCCATGTTTTGGTTTAAATCAAGACAACACCAAAATCTCACAAACTTCTAAAGAGAAATCCACAGCAATCAGAAGTAGGGCAGTCAGCCTAGCTTTGGAGTCCCTGTTTCTGACTCAGATATAAAGCTAGAGAAGGGATTTTCTTATTTCTGAAAATTAGCAAATGGCCTTCCAGACACACACACACAAATAAAAAAATTAAAAAAAAACCCACCAAAAAACCCCAAATCAACCCATAAAAGTCTTCAGAAATGAAATGGTCTTTAGATCTGAACTTTCATTTTGAGTCAATCTCACTACCATTAAAATGGCTGATGAAACTCATAATGATCAAAAAAGGGGCGCAAGACCCTGTCATTATAAGTAGTACTTTCCAGTGAATCCCATATAAATAATAATAAGATAGTAACCGGTTCTGCCACCTATTGTAGTGGCTGGTTATCACCACTGAGAACTTCTGTTTGCATATTGATTCATGAACAAAAGTTTTTTTTGTTTTAAAAAAAAATTTCCATGAAGTCTTAAATTTCTACTTAGGAAGTTAGGCAAGTTAGGAAAAAGTACTACAATATTGATGTGATGTGGAGAAAACTATAAAAGCAACTCAGAATTTGTACATATACCAGTACTTGCACTTATGAAATATTTAGCAACAAGTGCCCCAAAATAAGAAATCATTGGAAAAGCAAGACATTCAGGTTTTATCTGATACACAATCAACTGCATGTTTAACATTTCCTCTGTCTTTTCTAATATCCTCTGTATTACAGTTTATTGGCAACGTTTGCCCATTCATCAGGCAAGATAGTTGTCAGAGCACATAAAGTCCTGACTCTTCCTTTTTTAATCTTCTCTTTATATCTGCTATTTTCTTGCTAACCTTTCAACCTTTCTGTTACCAGGAAATGGCTTCACATATTTAGCTACAAGGCTAGAAGAGGCAAAAATAATGACTTTAAAAGGGTTGGTGCCATTCTAATATGACTTTGTAAGCTACTGTTTCTTTTCTCTCTTGTTACAGGTCTGTTTTGTGAATTTAGATGCAAACAGAGATGACTGCAGTGACGAGCAAGTGAAACAGGTAACAGTTTAGGTCTTAATAACATACACAGCAGGTCTACTCAGGTACACCAGGACTTTCCAATACACATACATATCAAAATTCTATGGACAAATCAAAGCCAGCCCCAGATTTTTAACCCTTACAGAGAGCAATGCATTAGGAATCTGAAATTGTCTTAACACCAGACCATATTTCATAGCTTTCCAAACTCCCATCCGAGAAATATCTAACAGATTGTTGCAGCCTGTGAATTCACAGCAGTTATCATGTCAGTGGATTTCTTGCTCAGCCTTGGTTTTATCACAGAAGTGAACATGGATACATCATACATTTTTTCATTTGACAACAATAATTTCTGATGTCTCCCCTACTCTCAAACAGCCTTTGAGATTCTTCTATTCATTTAGGACTTGTTCCGCTGACCAATTTTATTCAAACTCCAGAGTTTGATACCGTGGTCTTGAGGAGGGGTCTAGATAAAACAGAACTAAAGGTGTTTTACCTGTTTAACTGTAAGTTTGGAGGGTAGAAAAAAGGGATTTAATAAAAAAAAAAAAATTTAAAAAGGGAAAAAAAAAAGCCTGTTTATTTTACAAACACTAAGACAAGCTACGTCATGATATGCTCTCTAAAAACCCTCAAAACTGAAAAAGTCACATTTTAAAGATATGGCCTGATGTCACTTTTGAGTTTATATCTTCCTATTTTCATCATCCTGGCTTGGTGCCTGTGATCAACACAGCAATATGGCAGCAGTATCTGGTAAGCGAACAAAGGTAGGATTCTCCTGCCAATGTCCAGGGAGTTCCTCAGTAAAGCATTACGGTTAGCTGGCTGAAACCACTTTTAGCTCACAAGAAGACAATGAGTGCTTTGACTTTGTTGCCTCCTGCAAGCTGTTCATTAGCAGGAACTATTTTTCTATGCTTTCTTTTTATGCATCTTGAATCTGTGAAAATTCAGATGTCAAAAATAAATACAGCTTCTTGCAGCAAAAGGATTTTTTTCTATTGAATCAGCAGGTTAACTCTGCAGAACAGCTCGAGAGGCATAACTTTACTGAACCCACAGAAGCACTGGTTGTTTTCTAATAAGCAATGCTTTCATTGTTGTTTACAGTATTTACTAAGGAACAAAGGCAATACCAAAAGTTTCTCCCTCAATCTTAGTGCTAGATTTCTGTAAAAGCCAGCTTAAATTAGCTTTATGGATCTACCCCATATATATATAATGTTAGGTTATGCCTATAATGCGAATATATAATGCCCAGAGGTTAGATTACTCCCTTGCAAGTACTAATCACCTTTGAAACGAGCTGTCAGCCCTACAGCAGTGCTGCATTCACCACCGGGCAACTTCCCACAGACTGAAGCTCTCCCTTCTCAGCAGGGCCCACTGGGGTCCCCAAAGCGCTGCGCCCTGATACCGTGGTTTTGGCTGGCTCTCCCTGCCTGGCACACAGAGGGACCATAACAGAGAGACCGTAGCCTCCGACCACATTTTAGAAAGGTTGTTTCTGGTGCAAAGTCAACACATTTATTAGCCATTTCTTTCAGCTTTCAGTGCAGGAGTGTAGGTAATAAAAATTCACTGCTAGCACAGGTGCTGTGTATTCTTCTCCAATAGGAAAGTCGCTCATCACAATTTTTGTGTATAACATGCAGTTTGTGTAAATTAGCATTGATTGGAATGATTATTACACAACACACTGATACGGTGAAAAAATCTCAGAGAATAATTTTAAAGATATTTGCATAGCTGTTGTTCAGATGAAATATATAACTATTTACTAATAGGTACTGTTAGGATTTTGCATTACCCTTTGAACCTTGGGATGGGTTAAATTAGGTTTTTTTGGATGTAAAATAATCTTCTTTCCAGACTTTTCCTTTTTTTATCCCAAACAAAGGGTAAGGAACTGAAATAAAAGATATATAAATGCCATGATTTCCTACCTAAGAAATCTGATAAAATAAAGCAATTTAGGCAGTAGAAAAATAGAGATACCTAGAGAAATGTGTGTGATAACAGAAAGGTTATAATTTGAAAAAAAGAAAAGGATGAGAACTTTTTTGTACTGTACTGTCAAACTGAAGCACTGAATTTAGTTATGTCAAATATAAATACTTAGCACATCTGATGATCAGTCTACTGAAAAGTGAATTGTTCCCCAAAACTGAATTAGATTTGCTAAGCCAGAAAGTTTTATTATATCTAATTGACTCTGAGAAAAAAATAACAGTACCACAAGCTTATTATTTTGAAGATGAAAAGGAAAAACTGAAGTATCATTGAATTGCACAGTAACTCAAGCATACAGCTGGGTGCCCAATATCTGCATTCCTTGAATGGCTTTGCCATTTGATGGGCTGGTTTAATGCCTAAAATGGAGGTGGTATTTACATACTCTGTAAGGGACCATCCTTGATTCCCTGCACATAAATCAAGCACGCTCAGATCATTGGCCGACAAGAGCTGCAAGCACTCAGAGTTGATGCTGTCACACAAAGGTCTGGCCTTTCTACACGAACGGGCACAGACATCTCTGCACAATCACTGGGCGCTCCTTGCAATATCACAGTACAAATCTCCCCTGCTACACAGCATCATTGATGGTGTGATTATTACCACTTTTGACTCTAGCAAATACCTAACAGGTAGAAAAGGATCATATCAGTAAAAATGAAAGGTCGTGAAGGTGGAACAGTAAAGAAATGCGTATTTCATCTATGTATTACATACTTCCATTATTCCAGGATTAGTATTGCATCAATTTGATGAGAAATTCCCAGCTATCTTTCCCTTTCTTTTCTTGTTTATCATAAGTCTGGAGGAAAACTGAAGATTTACACTATTTTCATTACCATACTTACTGAATCTTTTCTGTTTTAGACAATCACAGACACAGTGTTCTCTGCCTCTTAGGAACTCACTCATAACATGAAGGCCAAGCGCTTAGATGCACAAATACAACCTAGCTGTTTAGCACATGACAATGGAAAGGGTGACAGATTGTCCTGTTGGACAGTTGTGCAGAAGTTTATGCTGTTACTGTTGTCTTGCCTGGTGGCTCAGAAGAAAGAATGTGCATTTTAATGCTGCCAGGTCTGTTTTTAATGGATTCGAAGTGTTAAGTTCAAGTAAGCTTTCTAAACGGATGCCTGCAAGTGGTATTTCATTTTGGTATTTATGAATACAACTGTGCAACTCAGACTTTATTACCTGAGAGCAAAATCTGTCTTTCATGCTACAGAGATTGATCAACGTCTCTCCAAATCTCCCCAAACTCATCAGTTCGATGAACGTGCAGCCACCAAAGGAAAATGAAATAGTCCTGCTGAGTGGATTAGCATCAGGAAACCTTCAGGCCAATTATGAAGTTCCCCAGGTAGGAATCAAACTCATCTTTAAGATCACATCACACCTGTGTAGAATGGAATTTGGAAAATGGCAAAAAGGGAGCTGAAAGCAAAGACCTTGCACCAGTTTAAAAGATGAGTGGGAGTCTGCAAACAAAAAATAAATCTGTCTCACAAAAATGTCTTGGAGGAGGGAGGGGAAGCTGACACAAAGACAGCAGAGAGACCCTGTTATTCCCTGTAGATCCTGTGTATGTCTGGGTTGCAGCTGATACTGCTTTATGCCATATTAGGGGTTGATCCTTCAGGGAAGGCAGGCATTGGTGGCAGAGATGATTCATAAACCCAGATTTCAAGAGTAGCAGGAGTCAGAAGGGCAGCACAGAGGGGGTAAAGGAAAGATGTAACACTTTTTGTGCGCGTGTTAGATCAGGGCTCAGCTCCTACAGATTCCCTTTCAAGTGAAGCCCTGCTACTTCCCACTTGCATTCCCAATCCATCTTCTCCCACGCACGCACCTCGGAAAAGAGCTGACAATAGGTCCTGAACATCCTAGAGGATGCTGTAAGCCTGAATGTGATAATGGAAAATACCAAGCAACATTAACCATATCAGAGCTAATACCTCATTTAGCTTCTAGCAACTTAAAAAGTAATTAATGCATTACAACTTAACATTTAAAGGAGCCGAAGGCAAAGTTCTCATGGTAACTCCTTCACTCCCACTATTATCAATGAAATGCTCCCTTTCCGTAATCTGGAGGCCAAGAATTCCTCCTGCCAGCACCACATAGATAAAGAAAGCAAATGATAACATTTCTTAAAGGCATTTTAACACACAATTTCCAGAGGCTTAACTCTCTATTGTAATAAAAAGCATTTATCTTCCTTTCAGTTTTTGTCATAATTTATGCCTGTTAATGTCTGTGTAAAGAAAGAGAATGAAAAATACTGCAGTATTTTTCAGCCTGATTATGATCTCATTTGGCCAAGCGTGAATTTGGAACAACTTCATTAAAACTGCAGAGTTATCCTGGAATACAAAACTGTCTCAGCAAGCTTAAAACATGAAAAGGTATCTCCAGTGTTATCTGCTGCAGAAAAACAAAGCAGAAAACTTTCTGTCACTGAAATTAACTTGCGTACAAAAGTCTTCCTGAAAGAGGCACTGGAACAGCTGTACTGCAAAGATCATTGAGTTTTATGTTATACCAATAAGCTGGTGTTTAAAGAAAGAAATTGCCTGGTTATTGAGCTTTCTTGCTGCTTATGACTAATGGCTAAATTTAGAAAGATTAAAAAAAAAGAGATATTACAAGCCTGTGGTGAGGGCAGCGGAGCTCCAAATCCCCTTTACCTGGGGGGAAGCTGCTGCAATGCGAACAAGGCTGCCTTGAGGCCCAAACAAGTTGACCCAAGTACCCCCCAAGTCCTCCCCATCTCCGACAGACTGCAGCCACTGGGACTGGCAGCCTTCTCAGAGGAGCACAGGCAGAGGAGAAACGGAAACTAACCTCAATTTCTGTCTTGTAAGAGTAAAGCTTTGCACTGAGACCGGGTGAGATTTATTGGCCAGATAATCACATGCTATGCTTATCCTTACATTTGTTTGGCTTTCCAGAGAATTTCATTTGTAAAGACACACATAGTTTTCATACAGGGATTTTTATTCCTCTCCCCCTCAGCCCTTTGCACAAATACAACCCTGCAAACTGGGGAAACAGCAGGGGAGTGTTTGATCTAAGGCTGCATCTGTTTTTAATAACATTTTTCACAATGTGGTATATGCTCAAGTCTGATTCAGCAACAATTTCTTAGCAGCTAGTTAAAAAAAAAATATCTCTTTTCTGTTTTACTTTTAACACACTAATTTATCTGGTTTCCTGTTCAGACACATTTTTAGGTGGAAAGGAAGTGCAGGCTAATAAAACATGCAATTCCAATATAATACTCATCCCACTTCCTTTATTACTAGGTATTTGCTTTGCATTCACCCTCAAAGACAAAAGATCTAGGTTGGGATTACATTATGCTAGATGCTGTGCAAACACACAGGGGGTCCAGGGCATCTTTTGCACAGCTTAAAATCTGCTGCCTCAATCCAGAGTAGTTTCCACTAAAACTGCCTCCTTCCTGGGAACCTGCAATTAAAGCACAAGATCACAAGCTGCAAAAGCTTGACTTTGCTTCAGAGGACATCCACACCACAAACATAGTCCCATGCAGAGATAGCAGCTTAGCTCTGTGGCTATATAAATATCTAACCGTTTTAATACCGATAAAATGAGGGTAACAAGAGTTCTTTTCTCTCTGTTTCCATCCAACTTTCAACTTAATTGTACACCTTCTCCGAGTAAGACAGTTTTATATGAAAGACTCAGCACAGAGTGCAATGGAGCCCCATTTCCAGTAGGAGGTTGTACTGGTCCGAAATAATGGGGCTTCGGGTAAATAAGGAACAAAAGGAAGCAGAGCATATAAAAATGAGAGAGAAAAAAAAAAAATAAAAGAACCACAACAACACTATTTTAAAACAGTCTGTAGGAACATCTGAAGGTGACCTGCTGTTAATAGTCTCACCAGCCAGTATTTACAGGGCTGCCTTCAAACAAGCATTGCAACAGATATTACCCTGACAAGGAATTCATGCCCACAAACAATTCCCTCCAGAGACAGGTAATACCGGGTGGTGTGAGGCCATTAATAACATTATGTCAGTTGGCTAACCCTGACACAGCTAAAAGCATGTAAGTCTCTGTCATTAAAACAAGAAGCTGATTGAAAACAAACAACTCAGTAATTTCAACAAAATAAAGATGCTCCTGTGTTACAGCTGGGTACTCTACTAAAACGCTTGTATAACAAAAGCCGTCAGTCCAAGTGGTCTTATTTCGGCACATATGTAAATGCACACTGTGTTACAAACATCTAAATGAAAATTGCATTGCAACGAAACATACCTGAGAGATTTACAGAGAAGAAAGTTTAAAACAAGTTGGGGGTTTCTTTGATTAAATAACTATTTGAGATTCTTTTTCCTCCTAGTGTCCTTGGCTGGCAGATGTCTGCTTGGTTCAGTGTGCGAGGGGGGACAGGAAAAACAGTGCAAGCTGCATCATTTTTGAAATAAACAAGTTTCTGATTGGACTTGAGCTTGTTCAGGAGAAACAGCTGCAGATAGAAACTCATGTCTTAAAGCCCGAGGATGACACGAACTGCTCAGTGTCCTCAATAGAAGAAGATTTCCTCACAGCGTCTGAGCACCTCGAGGATGACAATGAGGGTGAAGAATATAAAACTGGTAAAATCAACAGGACTGAGCATAATTCTGCTATTGTTTAAATTACAAAACAGCCATGGCAATGCTCACAGAAATTGCACTTGATGTTAGTTAATGCATATATTTATTTGTAATTTAGAAAATGGACAGCCATTCGTGTTTTTAAATTGTTGTTCAAAGACAAGGATACAAGGTCGTGTGGTAGTTTTGCAGAGCAGTAATATGTTACACAACAACCATCTTCTTTTTAGAAGGTACTCTGCAAAAACTAATGTCTAGTTTTTCTTTTGATAGGTCATGAAAAAATAAGTGTTTCTCAGTCATCTTCAGATGTCAAGAAAATTAAAGGAAAGGGATCTGAAAATCTCCACTACAAAAAAGCCAGGTTGCCGTTCATTCTTGAAGAGAACTGCGTTAATAAAGATAATGCAGCTACTAGAGTCTCTGAAGCTATGAATGTTGTGGCTGAAGATGGCATCTCAGAACCTGAAAATAAGGCAGACCAGAAAATACCATGGCAGAAGGAATTAGGTGGAAGAGGTACTTCTTCCTGTAGTACTACTAATTTGACTAGTGAGATTGAAAATTCCTGCTCAGCGCACATGTTAGAAGATGTATCTTTAACCAAAAAGGCTAAAGAGGAGTTGGGACCTCTGAATGACCCAACAGTGAAACAGGACAGTAAAACAGATGGAGAGGATTGCGCAGGTATCAGGAAAATGGATCCTCCCTCTCAAAATGAGCAGGCAACTACAGGTCAATACGCCACAAATTTGGCAGAAACTGTTCTACAAGATGCATTCATTAGACTGTCACAGTCTCAACCCACTTTTAGTGAGGAGGCTGCAGTCAGCATCTCTGTAGGAAGCTCCTATAAGTCAGAAGACGTGTCTGCTTCCCGATCGTGGAATGACCTTCCCAAGATTGTCATAGTGCAAAGTCCAGACAGTTCTGAGAACGTATCTGACTGGCCAGGGTCTGCCTTCCCCAACCTGTGCCACTGGACTGAATCAGAAAGTTCTGCTGAAGTTTCGGATTACTTTGAGGAAGAACATTCAAATGGACATGGCCAGAGCGCACTGGAAGTGGCTCTGGCTTGCGCAGCCACTGTTATTGGAACCATTTCCAGTCCCCAGGCTGCAGAAAAGTTCAAACGTGATCAAGAAACCACAGACTGCAAAAGCGGCATGGTTGATAATGAAGAGCTACATGCAGCATCTTCACAGCCACTTGATGACTGTGCCAGCACAGAATATTCATTTCCATCCGCACTGTGTGGCATGACTCAAGTAGCAAGTGCTGTAGCTGTCTGTGGTCTGGGGGAAACAAAGGAAGAGAAGTACCCTGCAACTTCGAGTGGACTTCTGTCTGCTGCTCAGACTTCTGCAGCCATTACTCTTCATTGTAGCATAGCTATAGGAAGCAGCATGGAGAAGCTAAATAACAGCATTGCAGAGACACTTCTCAAAGAGGCATCAATAATTTTGACAAAACCCCAAACATACAAAAATGTAGGGCATTTTATGGAATCCATAAATGGAAAAATTATTGAAACGGCAGCAAGACCACGGATTCCACACACTGATGAAGTAATCAGGGATGAACTTGCACAAAACTTATCCAATATTATTCTACGCCATTCTATTGAAGAGGTTAGGAAGAAGAAACAGCTACACCCCCATTCAGAAAACGGCTCAAGTACACAAGACATTTTCATGGAAACTGCAAACAAGTTGCTTTTTAATGTAATATATTTCACTTGCAAGAAGATGAATGACATAAGACAGGTTGAAGAGTGTTCCCCTCTCTTTTCTGACAGCACAAAAACAGAGAAAGTAACAAGAGCAGAAGGATGGTCAACACAAGCAATTGCATGTGAAACTTCACCCAACCCCTTTGATCAGTCTGCTGTTAAGCCATTTGGTACATCCTACATCACTAGTGCTAGCAAAGCTCTTGGAAACGTCACAAGCACTAGTAAAAGTAATACGAAAGACATAAATAGCAAGGAAGGTGCCACAATGAATTCAGAGCCAACAAGTAGAGCTACAGGGCATAATCCAATGGTTGCAAAAACATCTCCCAAGAAAAGATACCTGAAAAGAACCACACGAGACTGTTACAAATCCCCAAATCAGAGCAACAGTCATCAGAAGAAGAAAGACTATAGGTCATTTTCCGACAGAGAAAATAACTTTGCAAACAATGAATGCAGGCATGGTGTTCAAGAGCAGCTGTCTTCCAGTGCCACCATAAATACAGAAAACCAGGGCAAGCATAAGTGTGATGCTGTGCTAAATAATGATGTTCAGGTTAGCTTGTCTTTATTAGGAAATCATGTCTTGCTTCCTTCTCAGCCTGTGCTACAGGTGAAACATTCAAGGGACAAATACTGTATAACAGATTTTGCAGAAGAATTGGCAGAAACTGTTGTCTCTATGGCAACAGAAATAGCTGCCATTTGTCTTGAAAATTCAAATGGAAAGCAACCATGGTTCTGTGCATGGAAGAGGGGCAATGAATATTTGGTGACCCAGAGTTTATCATGCAGAACCATGAAAAGGAAAAAGGAAGCCCACACTAATGGTTCAGTTGTTCGGAAGCACAGGGCACCTAGACTCAGCGAGATCAAAAGAAAAACAGATGAGCACCCTGAGCTAAAAGAAAAGTTGATGAATCGGGTAGTAGATGAATCTATAAACCTTGAGGATACACCAGATTCAGTCAATATCTTTGCAAATGAAGTGGCTGCCAAGATCATGAACCTCACCGAACTCTCCATGGTTGATAGCATCTGGCAAGGTCCAAACCACCCCAGGAACAGGCTGCACTGTGAAAGATGGAGCCGAGCCAAGGCCTCAAGCTGTGAGAGCATACCAGAGGAGGACTCAGATTCCAAAGCCTCTTTTAATACCCTAGGCCTAATAAATGCCCTTGGTCAGCCTGTAAGCCAGACAAGTTCTGTCTCAAAGCAGTCTAGTTGTGAAAGCATTACAGATGAATTTTCAAGATTTATGGTGAATCAGATGGAAAATGAAGGAAGAGGCTTTGATTTGTTACTGGATTACTACGCAGGAAAAAATGCAAACAACATCTTAACTTCTGCTTTACAACAGGTAGCCAAGAAAAATGGTCATCTTAATGTGAGACCAAGTTGCCCATCCAAACAGTCCAGCACAGAAAGCATAACAGAAGAATTTTATCGGTATATGCTAAGAGAAATAGAAAAGGAAAATAAAGATAATGCAGGTTCCCCTCGGAATTCAAAGGACTGGTGCGGCAGTTTGCTATCACCCTCTCTACGATCACCTTTTTGCTTTAGGCAATCCTCAATGCCCGACAGCAGATTATCAGGCTCTAGGCTAACAGTTAATGTCCCAGTTAAGGCAAATTCATTAGATGGATTTGCCCACCACCACCAAGATTCCTTGAGCGTACATCCAGTCAGTACCGTGGTTTCTTCGGGTCTTTGCAAGTCTGACTCATGCCTGTACCAAAGATGCAAGACTGACCAGATAACAGATATGTTAATTCATGAGACATGGGCAAGTTCTATTGAGTCTCTAATGCGCAAGAACAAGATCATAGCAGACGAGGCAGAGGCTGAAGAGGCAGACCAGTTTCACAATGATTCCCCACCGCATGTGGAACAATACGCAAACAGACTGGCTGCAAATATTGTTGAAAGTGGTAAAAATGTAATTGTTGTCCAGCAGGATTCCTTTGATTATGCAAGCCGAGAACATGTGCTGGAAAGCAAACATCCCCAAAGCACAACTCTGATTCAATCAAAACCTAAAAGGGATGGAGTAAATTTGGATGAGAAAAAAGAGCATATAAAGAGCCCCGGATGCCTCCCTGCAGGTCAGCACAGGGAAGTGCCTTTAATTCAGATAGAAACTGATCAACGGGATGAGCCAGAAAAAGACTCAGAGTCCTTAACTTTGTGTGGCCCTTCTGGAAAGGAGAATCAAGGCGATGAAAAGCCTCCAGAAGCTTTTGATGGGAAACCTGCAGTTTCCAGTTCCCTACTAAATAGGTAAGTGACAAAACAGCAAATCAGCACTTTGCTTTGATGTTTGCTTTAAAAAAATATTTTGATAAAGGAAGAAGGTAAGAAGAGAAGCACTTTTAGAAAAATAAACAGGCTAAGTTCTCTGATGGCATAAAATCACCAAATCAAACATCACAGTGATGATTTCTGGAGCAAACTTACATTGACTATGACAATACTATGGTTCTGAGATGTAAATCTAATACTGCACAGACAAGTGAGTTTTCACAAATTTACAAATTTAAGTCTTTCATTGTCAAGACAGGAAAGATGTTTGAACTTTCATTTAGTGTTGACTGATATCTTTTAAAAAATAGATAAAAATCAGTGTTAGTGTGCAACAGAAGATAGCAGAATTTGACCTGCAGTTGTCTGCTATGCTTGTTTGTATAACTAATGCTTTATATACCTGGAAACAAGACTAAACTTCTGAGAGCTTTGTGTTTATAGTCTGGAGCTACAAGTAAAAATTTCTTTAATGAAGGAAATAAAATCTTAATTAAAAGCACCTTTCACCTCCTTCAGTTCAAGATTTCTGTTAGAATTTAGAGAAAAGAATAAATATTCATTGATTTCTTTTGCCACAGCTTATCACCTTTTCCTTATAGCTGTACTCCTTTTGTTGAGTAATTTGCAACTTGATTTAGGGCAAAGCGTAAGCCCTGCAGTATGAGAGTGCAGTGCAAACGTGAAAGATGTTACGAGGTTCAGAGCAAGGTTCTCTTTCAAGGCATTGCCTATTTTTAACTATACTCCATCGTGTCTGTTACTTTAATGGTATCTAAACTGCCAATCACTTGGAGCATTGCAGCACCCTATTATCTCAGAGCAATAGAAAGAGTGCAGGTGCTAGTGTTCGAAACAATTTTGTAGCTCTTTTTATTCTAGGCACTGCTCTGTTTTGGCTTTTGACAAAGCTCTGCTTGAAGTGAAAAAGCATGTACTTTCCTGCGCATGGTAGTAATTAGGTGGATAATTATCAGAGTGTCACTATTCTTTCATACTCACTCTCCCCCCTAAACCTTCGTCTTCCTTTGAACACAACCTGCTTTTAATGAAATACATTTAGAAATCTGCCTATTTAGAAACTTGACTGTTTGAAAATGACGTTATTTTCATATAGTTTGTGAGCCCTTTAATAACAACTTTTCCTCTGCCTTTGCTGCAGAGTTACCAAACTGGGTATGGGAAGTTTAGAGCAATAGGATTAGTAGGGCACAATTGGTTCAGAGGCTACACCTACACAAACATTTTGGTTCAGTAGTGCAGCACTGTTCTGAATCAACTTGTTTCCATGCATCAACTCTGCTTGCAGCATGCAAAGCAGATTTCTCTTAAAGGAATCTCAACCAGAAGCTGCGTGTGTACCAGATGCGCTCATACCCCTATTGGGAAGGCAAAGCTTACAGTGGTTCTTCGCATGGATTTGTACCACTTGTGGCATGGTTGTCTGTACCAAGTCTAGGCTGAAGTAAAAACCCAAAAATATATAGAACGTGGATATAAAAAAAGTATCAGCACCGATTGCTTTGATCCACTGGTCCACTCCTACCTCATGAAATTACTTGCTAGTGTAGATACAGGCACATAGAACTCCAGGCAAAATATCAAGTTATAAAAAATAAATAAATAAACCAACAAAAAGAGCCATGCAGGCCCAAAGAGGTCTTCAGCAAGGAAAGAGTGCTGTTTCTTGTATGTAGGCAGCACAACAGACTCAGTCCTGTCACAGACACAGAGAAGCTATTCCAAACTGACCATTCAGAAGTAGGGACCTCTCAGTTTAAAGCATCTCTAGTCTGAGCTGTAATTGCATAAGGAATGAAACAAAACCCCAGGTGCCAAGTAACAGCCCACACAAAAAAAAATCTCATGTTTTGCACCAAGTATTAAATGCTAATCGCCCTGTATTAAAGATCTGAACAACACCACTAGCATGTGACCTGGCTGCTCGGTGCCTTCATGTTACTACAGATGATAACTTTTGGACCTGAGGGGTCAGGGATGACAGGCATAGTTATTTGGCAGATGTTGACTGTCTGGTAGAGCAGAAGCCCCCAGGCAAACAACTCCCTTTCTCCCTGTACAGGAGGCTGCCTGTCTCTCTAGCATCCAGCATTAATGCAGCAACTTCTCAGTTGTCCTGAGAGCAAGAGCATGGCAAAAAGAGACATCCATGATGATATTGCCTCAGTATATTCTCAAGTTAATTGCTTGGGAGCAACAGATTTTTAGGGGTGGTCTCTTGCTTTAACTGAAGACAGAGAACTTCAGCCATAGCTATAGATAAAAGTCTGAAGGCAAGAACTTCCCTAGAGGGATCCTGCAGAGGGCTGCCAGTACGCATTATACTCTTTTAATCACAAAGTTACAGATGCAGATCATCCAGTAATTATAACAAAGCCACAGTTTTTATCTGCAGTGATATAATTAAATCTTTACCATCCAAAAAGAGTTGGGGGTTTGATTATTATGTATTTTTCCACCTGCATATCAGAAGTCCCATGGCAAGTCTCACAAAGTCCAGTTTGGCTCTGAAGAGTTACCCTAAATATAGTAGTGTGAGAGTGCGTGTACTTCTGGAAATGTGTGTATGTATATGTGTCATATAAATATGTGTGTTTGCAACATGTCAACTGTTCAGAATTATAAAACATTTGTCCCTTAAACCTGTGTTTTCTAAACTCAGTCTGGGCTCCATATTCAGTCTGGTTTCTGACTACCTGCTGCACACCTACCTTGAGAAAAGAATACTCAGCCTAAGCAGCAAAGATCCTAAGAAACACAGAAGTCTAAGAGTCATTAGTGATTCACAACACACAATGCCTTCCTACTTTAACTTCTAGACCTCTTTTGGAGTGCTACCAGAGTAGAAAAGCCTGGCAAGAATCTTATTCACCCATTAGTGGGACAGGGATTTGGTGGCAATATATATTTCCAAGAAATGCTGTCATACTGCATCAATATGTACCATACGGTTAAACCACATGCATTGTGCACTAAGCAATAGGCCTATGCAGTAAGCAGTTCTTTTTGTACATGTAAAATTTTTCTGTACAAGTTAAACCTTTTCTGTAATTATTTCAATATAAGGCTTACCTTGGTTTGTGTTTTTTTTAGAGTTGTCTGTCCAGTTTCGAGGTAAGACAGGATCAACTTTCTGTTCAGTAATTTTACATCTTAACTAGGCCTCTTCTAAGTCTCTGAAATTAACAGCACGTGGTGGAGAAAACTGCTAATTCTCAGAGTGATAAGACCAACGTTTGTACTTCATGCCAAGAAGCAGTACACAGAGAGGCTCTTGCTTATACTTATTGCTATAACAACCAAGGTCAGCTAATTTCATTATGTGCCCCGTTAGAGGGTTGGAAAAAGGATAGAAGTGTCCCACCCTGTGGGGAGAAGCAGACAGGACAAGTGATCCAAACCTGAGCAACTGGGGTATTCTATCCTATCTGTCCCATGCTCAGTATAAAAGCTGAGGGATCAAAGGGTGAGCCCTCTTTCTTCAATGGCTGGCATCCAAGGAGGACACTGTTCATCTGCCTTTGGTCCCAATCCACATGTTTCTGATTCCAGAGCTGGAATCCAGTTCCCATCTGTCATTGAGTCCAGTCTGTGACTTCCCTGGTGCCTGCTGGTGATGGCATCCTAGGAACTTGATATGGTTTTCTATATATCATATCTATTTCATTATTTCCTTTTTAATTTTAGTATTAATATTTCATTAGTTTAGTTCATTCTAAACTCGTAAATCTCCATCTCTTCTTCACTTCTCTTTAAGGCCATTCTGATTGGCTGATTTGACTTAAACCTTGACAAATTTATTGGCGCCCTATGCAGGGCACGAACAGAGCTCGAGCAGATAGATTGCCTGAATAGTTTGAATTCCAGCTTGCTCAGGGAGAACAGACAGCTCACATCATGTTGTTCCTACATGATGTGTTATATGGTATTTCTAGAGAGCTTCATATGAAGTTAATTGATGCACTGGTGCTTAATTTGCCATTACATGGGTTATTTGGGTTTTGTGTTTGGATGCGGTGGTCTAAGCCCCTTTGGTGGGGATTTACTGTCAGACGTACAGTGTGATTACTTGGATTGCTATGATGCCTGCATATTTTGGGTGTCCTATGATGGATTCTGTTACAAATCACTCTTTCGGTTTTACGTGGGCAAAGTTTACTTTGCCATTAAACGATTATCCCAAAGTGCCACTAACGGCACTAGGGGATGGAAACCCTTTGGGCTGTTTAGAGAATGATTGTTACTATCATTCAGTCGTGACTTTGTTGTTGGTTTTCCCGAGTGTGCTGCAGGGGTGGTTTATTGTTAAACATCTGTGCAGGAGCGAGTATTACATGACATGCGATATTGCTATGCGGACACGGGGGAAATCACAGCGGAAACTCAGACAACTGCCCAAGCCCCGTCCCTGGTCCCTGTCCCGGTCCCAGCCCCAGCAGAGACACAAACGGTGCCTCCCCGCCCCGGCCCCAGGGAAAGCCCCAATCCAGACACAAGCGGAACCAGGTCTGGCTCCGGGACCGGCGACAGTCACACCGACACCGGCCCCAGCGGCAGTAGCAGCCCCTCCCCACCCCAGCCACCGGCACAAGCCAAGCAACCGGCTCCGGCCCGGCTGAAATCCACGCCCCCGGCCACGCCGACACCGGCCCCAGCGGCATCGGCTGCCCTCCCCCGGTCACCGACACCGGCCCCGGCACAAGCCGCGCCCCAGACCATCCCGGCACCAGTCACTCATCAGCCTGCGGTAAAAGGTACTTACGACCTCCACATGGTCATAAGATCCTTTTTTAAAAGCATCTCAGACCGTCTGTTCCACTGGACTCTGTGCATAAATTATAAGCTTCTCCCACCTCTTGCATCTGTATAGTTTTGCAGCTTGATTGACTTTAACGAGCGGCATTGCCCGAAGACTGGTGGTGTCAGTTTGCCTTTATAACAATATCAACGTTCCTTCCTACCAGCAACAGCCCTCAGAGCAGACCAGATGCTGAAATCATGGGCGAGACAAAAACGGGTGAAGAATTTCCAAACCATCTCAGCAGCAGTGAAGAAAGTACTGGCAGCTGGTCCCAGCTGGCGAATGATGAGGACAATCCTGATGACACCAGTAGCTACTTGCAACTCAGCGAGCGCTCCCTGAGGTACCCGTATTGTCTGTTCTCAGCGTACAATTTAGTCGAATCAACCAAACCAATGATTTGACTACCATGCATCAGAAATGAGGGTCAACACCTCAAGATTTATTCAAAATACTGNATTACTGGTGAGCAGCTAGATTCAGATGAAGAAAAAAGCTTCCTGGCACCACTCAAGTGCCTCACTCCTACAGCGAAAGGGCCATCGGACAAGCTAATTGCTATGGTCTTTCCTCTGTTTTATTTGCTACTATTTGCCTAATGTTTATTTTGGCATCTCCTTTGCTGAGATTGATAAGACTGCTATACCCACTGGGTATTGGTGGACTGAGAGCAGAAATAGAGCTCTGATGTGCTTAAACTGGCATGGGAAAGCAGATCAACAGAGGATGACCAAGCTCCCCCTCACTAAGCATAAATTCCAGAGCTCCCATTGCAATGTGCCGGTTTTTGTTCCTATCTGAGCCAGGACATGTGTTTAAAGATGTTATCCAGTCCTTAGAGTTTACGTAAAGTGATGTTAGCTTGACTTCAGCCCTTCCACAAATTCAAATTGAGCAAGGTTTTGGGTTTGTTTGGGTTTTTTTTCCACATGCTCTTAGCCTAGGTTTTAAAATATTGTCAAGTAATTACGTCTTTCTCTTGGGCATTAATATGACAAGGAGGGAAGACAGTACAGCCGTGAGGCAGGGAGGCAAAGGAGGCTCTGTCAGAAAGCACTGCTGGCTGGAAAAACACTGAACAAAACTTGTCTGCCAGCATGGGTGAACATTCATCCCACTATTAGGGTATCAACCTTTATCAAAGTCCTTGGTCTGAGAGAGCTAGTGTGTTGTGCCTTTTGGCTCTGCAGTGAAACAGAAATCGCTACTGCAAGTCTGAATGCGTGTTGTACGGCCACTGACTGAGAAAAACCTGGTGGGGAAAGGAACTGTTTAGTCAGTCTTTCTCATGTAAGAGCAAATACAATTAGATTCTTTTCTGGTAAAAATTAAGCAGTTCGAGCTGACTCACCACACAGATCTTGCTAATTGATTTACAGCCAGCAAATTCACAACCTGGTCATCAGACTATGACTGTACCTGCATAAACATTCACTGCCAAGTTTATAATGATGTTATAAAGTGAACTGGTACTATTTTTTCCAAATATTTTCAGATGTAATACTTGTTCTTGTGAAGAAGCCGAAGAGAACACTTTTATGTATTAATGGTGCCATTGAGCACTGGCTTTAACTGAAAATCTCAGTCTTTCAGAGTAGTCAGGAACATAAGGGGCCATCACTGTACCCGTGGGTTCCATCATACCCCCAACAGTATTTGGGGTGTGATGCAATACGCTGAAACTGCTGTTGGTAACATGCATGAAGTCACCCAGCAGGTAAGTAGTGTGACGAGCAACCAAGTTCCTTGCTCTAACACACCACGTTCAGAGGTATCTGAATCTCTGCAGGTTTTTTCCAAGGCATCTCTGTACACAGTAATCCTTTTCAAGGACTCCTGCTTACTTTGTTTTTGTTTGAGGCCAAATGTTCACTGCACAAGGCATTCACAAATCGATGGTCCACTTTTTCTTTTCCTCTGGTTTACAGCATCACTTGATGCATGCTCCATCTACAACTATTTCATTAAAAGTCTCATTATTTTGAGCGGATTAGTGTGCTTCATTCTGCAAACCGCTTGCTGAGCACAATTGATTTTGTTTTGGCATTACAGGGGGCAGCCTCCTCACTTTGCTTTGTACATGAATAAATTTTAAAAAGATGTATGGAGACATGTTCAGTGCAGCTTGGCACTAATGTTTAAACTTTTGCTTTGTCAGCAATGGCAACAGCAGTACAACTAGCAGTCTTGGCATTATGGACCTGGAAATTTATCAGGAGAACGTGCCATCTTCTCCTATGATTAAGTAAGTAGTCACTGAAGTGAGACTTGATGTTTAGTCTAATTTTAACTGCAAATCATTTACACCATATAAAATGTGCCAAGCCCTGCTTTGCACCTGCTGCTGAGCCTGCCGATAGCTTCAGAAAAAAGCCCACGCAGGTGTCTGTGCAGAGCGACAGCACTAGACAGCCAAAGATTACAGGAAAAGCCTGCCCAGGTGGATCTCTCAAGAGATAACAGAGCCACCAACTGCTCTGCCTAAAAGACAGTTTCCTGCAGTATCAGTTTCCTGTCGCGTGAACTTTCTTCTCCAAGTAACTTCTAATATTATCTAAACTCTACTGCAATAGCAAGGTCGAGCAAATAAGGATCAATTAAAGTCAAAGGAAAAAAATAATATATGACAGCATTCTTCCCAAGAATAATAATAATTTGGCCCAAAGTACATCATACCTAGTATTTCTGAGAGTGTCTTCACTGAGCACTCAATAAAATTATCAAGAGATGTACAAGTACCTGCCTAAAGATTCTGGTACCCTGAAACCTGGTATAACCTGCCAGCTGGCAGGGCATGGCCACTGCAGAAATGTATGGACTGTACATCACCCATTCAACACTGGAACTTTGGGAAGCTGCTGGCACCAGAAAATCTTCACAGCTCGTTACCAGACTGTACTAAAGCTTTCCTGCTTTCAAGAGATTCTTTTTTTATTTTTTTTTTTTTTGGTATGAAATCTGGGCTTTCATATTTCTGCAGAGTTCCATGCATTCTCTCTCAGCTGCTGACTCAGAGACTAACCTTGTTGAAACATTCCCATCTTCACAGTAGGCAGTGATACCTCCTACACACATTCCTAAACATGACCCCTTCTCCCTTATAATTCCAAGGACAAAAGGGATAAATTTCTGACTCCTCTTGTTAGCTTTTAGGGGCTATTCTCAGGTGTTAGCAATAGGCATGAGAAGTTTGTACTTCTACAAATCAAAGTCAAGGCAGAGAATATACCCTCTGTTCAAAGAGAAAACTGGAAAAAAATCAGGTGGGAAGTTATTAAGCACCTATGATTTTAAGTCATGACAAACTGAACACTGCATGCTGCCATTTTATTCTTTCCTCTCACATCTTGCAGTGCCTACTTGAGTATATAAAATCTTTGAGGCCCTGGGGAAGATTTTGAAATCCTGAGAACGAGGGTGGCAAAAGTAGCATCTTCCTGTGTTAGAAACAAGATCTTACACTTGCAGCGTTCCGCCCAGTTGAGGGCAGAAGGGGACAGCCTGCAGGGTGTACTGTACGTGCCGTCCCTCCAGGAACATTGAAATGAATGCACTAGCTGGGACATCAGCAGTGAATTTACAGTCTCCTGCCACACGTACATGAGCACAGGTATTGTGTCCAGGAATGGAAGCTGAAGCAGTGACCACACACCAGCAGTTTCCTGTAGTTTAACACATATTTAGAACCAGCAGTAGTTGAACACAATGATAGTTATCACTGTATTTAACTATAAAAGAAAAACCAAAAATCAGGACTAGAAAAGATTCATCCAGGGAGCAGAGCACTGCAAAATGCAGAGGCTGGAAGTTGAGTATTTCCCCTGAGGTTATGAGAATTGCTGTGTCTTACCATAACATCATTTGCTTGTCATTGAGTAAAGATACACAGATCCTGATGAAACATAACGTACAGTGCAACCAGTGAAAGTACTTAATCTTACTACTGGAATAATACTGCAATTCCCATAGCCTTTCCTGATCTACAGGTTAATTAAATGAAGTATATTCTGCATTTTATTATTTCATCCTATGTAACCTTTTTCTTGCAGTTTTCTAGGTCTTATATTGAAGGAGAAGTTTATCCTTCATGAAGCAATGTTGTAGACTATTGCTAAATATCACTAATAAGATTTGTTGTTGTTTGCTTCTAAGTGAATTAGTAGAAGAAAAGGTTTTCCTTAAAGAACAGACAGAAAATACAGAGGGTAAGTTGAACCATATCAATTAAAGCATACTGTTTGAAGTTAACAATAATAATTGCACGGTAACTGCTGGGATTATTTTTTTCCAGAAAGTACTTCTGGTCTTTCAGTGGGAACAGCCAATTGTCAAAAGGACCTACTGGTGATAAATTTTGATCTGGAGCCAGAGTGCCCTGATGCAGAGCTGCGAGCCACCCTGCAGTGGATAGCCGCTTCTGAACTTGGAATTCCAACCATCTATTTTAAGAAATCTCAGGAAAACAGAATTGAAAAGGTAGCATTTACAGAAACAAGCAGAAAATTCACTTTAATCACAGTAGCAGTTATGACTTATTGAAGTTACTGAGCTTAAAAGCAGATGTAACAAGATATTAATCACAGAGAGATGAAAATCCTACTCTTTATTACAGAAAGAGAGGAGAGGATTAAATGTGTCAGAATCTAAGGTATGTGAAACACTTGTGCGTGGCACAAGAAACATTACCACCATGAGACCTTCTCCAAAGTCTAAGATGCTTTGATGAATCTTTTCAATGGTGAGTTAATTGCCAATGCCCAAGGCAGAACTAAGAGAAAGAGCCCTTGACATGGCTGCATTTGAAGGGTTGCAGGCAGCTTTCATGGAATTTAAGCATGTAGCTCTTAAAATAAAAATAAAAGTCAGTTGCATTTGGACATCACACACATGAAGTCCTGCTGCTCAGTGACAGCGAGAGCTAAGGATGATGCAAGACATAAGCTGGATTTAAGATTTCCAGCTCTAAAATTCCTTAGTCCTTAGGCAGGTTCTGCTTTGCCTGCAACACTGATCAGGGCAGCCTCAGGCAGGTCTGAACTTCTTCCTGGCTACTCATAAATTGCTATAGCTGGGGATAGAGCAGAGTACCACAGGGGCCCAACAGTTCCTCCTACATTCATGCAAGCTCCACCATGGCCAAATGCATCATCTTTGTATTTGCTTTGCGCTGGCAGAAAAAGCGCTGCTCACCAAAGATTTGAGCCGTGGGCCCATTCCAACTGCAAAATAAAGCTAACCTGGGTTAGCTCAGGCTACCAAGACTGCAAGGCTTCTGCACCAGAGCCGACCAAAAGTTTCGGGGACAGGCAGAATGGGCCTATCTGTGTAGGCACACCCTTAGATTATGGCTACCCTTAGAGACAGTCTTAGCCCAGGCAGCGACCAACCAGAGCTCCCAGTGGAGCCCTATTTTCAGTCACACATCTGTTACTCAGAAAGTTAGACTGACTGAAATATTTCACATCACAGTACAGAAATTATGAAGCACCTCCCCTGGCTGAGCAATAAAAATGTTCTCCAAGTGCCAGCACTCTTCCGCTCCTGCTCAGGTGGGGCTCAACTCCGCCAACCACCATCTCGAAAGCAGAAGCCTCTTTCCAGAGACAGAGATTATAAGAAACTGAGAAAACTTCAGGCCCCAAGAGCAACACCAAAGTCCAGACTGCTTCTATTTCTGAATGATTAGCTAGTGCTCCATTGCAGATGCCACCAAATGCCACCAACACCGTTTCCAGAATAACCAAAACAGCCCCTTTTCTAAGAGCTGTAAGAATGGCTCAAACCTTAAGGCTTACAAAAAGTGTCACAATATTCAAACCAATTAATGAAAAAAGTGTTACAAATCAGTATTTTGGTCCTTTAAAATAATGTCTATGGGAAGATCATCTTGAGTAGCAGAGATATTGTTTGATTTTCTTGAGTACATGCATTTGGGAATCATAAACATAATTTAAAATGCATTCAGCAGCAACAGTCCAAATTGCATCTAATTAAAGAAACAGCTGTCAGCTTTACCCATGTGCTTTGGCAAACAGTTAATTCAATTGCAAAAATACACTAGAGAATAATGAAGCACATCCTGCCTAAAACAGTGCTCTTGGAAATCACGTGCCTATTAAATATCATTAAAATACATATTAAAAGTTTATGCTTCAGTATGTAAATAGCAAACAGCTACACTAACTACAGACACAATATTTTCTTGTGTGGTTTAAAACTGGCACTGTAGAAGGAGCAAGCTAATTAGATATTGATTGTGAAATTCAAAGAAATGAAAAGCTTTGATTTTCCTTTATGTGCTTCAGAAAGAAACGGGACCAGATGTATGACACTCTGAAGCCCATTATTAAGTGGACAAAACTCAGGAGTTTTTTTACAGCTGCTTAAGAACACTTATTTAACTTCTGGTTTATCTGGAAGTTAAAAAAAAAAAAAAATCAAATATAGATCCCTTCTGTGATTCAACCACAACTGCGGCAAATATCTTCGTATGCAAAAGTTTACCCAGAATCTCCCTCTAACCAGTACTATGTGAATACTTAAATTAGTGCGGGATGTACCATGGAAACAGAAAACTAAATGTACGTCAAAATACAGCTAATGGTAATGAAGAAGAATTTTTGTTTTTTCTTTTGAATGGATAACCACACTTCCATTATTTTGACAGCAAGTTGTTGACAAGGAAAGTTGTGATCTTTATCAAGCTCGCTTTCACAGTAATAAATGACTGATGAAAGCAGCTAGTTTAGAAAATGTTATGAGATCCACTCAGTCTTTGGGGAGCTATGGAACTACAGAAATGAAGTTTTATAAATAAGAAGCAGCTCTACGTTGCCGTCCACTCCCTGCTACAGCAGTGATTTTACAAAGGGTGGTCATACAGCAGTTTGCGTGTAGTCATTTAACAAAACCTTAGCAAACCTTAAACCAAATCCTAAGTGTGTTTTATTTGTATTTAGTTTTTAGACGTGGTGCAATTAGTTCAACGGAAATCCTGGAAAGTGGGAGATATCTTTCACGCTGTGGTGCAGTACTGCAAGCTCAGCGAGGAAGGCAGAGAGATGACACCAAGCCTGTTTGACTGGCTCCTGGAGTTGGGTTAAGAAAGTTCACCTGTGCAGCATTTTTGTTTTATTCCCATTTAAATAAGCAGTGGTTTGTGTAATGCTCCGATTTCTGAACAGCACTGAATAAAATGAGCAAAGATATACAAACTCTACAGAAACAGCACACGTCTGTTCCACAACTGAACAAGGAGAGCAGTGAAACCAAGGTGTATTCTATCATTCTGTACCATGAGGGACTCTTGCCATATTGTGCTACAGGATGTACTTACTGTATGAGGAGGTGGGAATGGATTTTTAGCCTTCAGCATGAATGGAGTACACAGTAAAGGCTTACATACCTGGTGTTCCATTTTAATCAATTTGATTAAATCAATCAGCTAAAATGGGATAGTACACTACCATTCAGTTTTAAAACACCACTATTTGTACAGTTTAACTATTAGAAGCAGAGTGTGTTCCAGGATGCCTAGAGACATCTGTGGCCCTAGACATACTGTTTTTTCCCCGCTTTCAATCCCTATAGTCTGCTAAGGGGTAAAAACTTTTGAACACTTAACACCTTTGCAGTTAGACAACACAGTAGAAAGCTGCTCAAAGCACATTTTAATTTCTTTCCACGTGGTTATTTCTCCTCCATAGCTGTTCCCCATTCCTATCATCTTCTCAAGGAAACAAAATCTAGACTCTCAGTTAATACTCTTAGAAAACTCATTCCTTTTCACCAGGAGGCAGCACCATGCAGCTCAGAACAGCTACACCCTGGGTGTACATCCCTGAACACAGCTCTGCGGGTCAGGGCAGCAGGGTCTGAAGCCCCATCCCACCACGGACCTGCCACCTGACCTTGGGCGAGTCACTTCACCTCTGTGCCTCAGCGTCCCTACCTGGTAAGAGGGAGTAATGTTAGGACATTTGTTACCTAAAGTGCTTCTATTTGAAGCACTATGTAACATGCTACATATCAGTTAAAAGCAGTGGGAAAAAAAGTATTTTAATCAAATAAATTGCTAATAAGCTAAAGAGATGCATATCTGAAAAGAGCACCAGCTCATCATAAAAAAAAACTTTACGTTACTTTTTGTAACTTACAAGAAAGCAAAATGATTGTTAAAATTTCAGCAGACATTTGTTCACGTTGGATATAAATGTTTGGACTATATGTGATAGTTCACATTACTATAACATTTCTGTAACCGTTTGATAAGATATATTATGGTATCGTCTTGTTGGGATGATCTATCAGTATCACACACTTAATGAGACATTCTCTTGACTCTGCCAAAGAGATTGGTTTTGAATTGAAAGGTAAATATAACTTCTCACATCACAGCCCTTCTGGGATTTGTTTCTTTGAAAATATTTATCTTTCATCTCTCCCCACCCCAAAATAGCACATAGAAAACCTGCCTGCTTTTCCCAATAAAATATTTAAGAGATGTTTTATTTTCCATATAACAGTATATGCTTCTGTAATATTTCTTGAAAAAAAACCCTATCCTTTTGCACTAAGTATTTTTGAAAATTTTGAAGTAGTTTTAAATAATTTATGAAAGAGAGCCATATTCTCAATTTTATCTTTAAAACCATTCCTAAACTTGCATGATTGCATCACTCATCTGTTACAAAATACATACGGTTAGTGAATCAAAATCTAACGTGGAACATTAAATGACGAGTAATTGTAGATCTGCTCTGTAGTATGTACAAAACAGGGAAGGTTGCTTTGCTGTCAAGGTGAAGGTTCGATTTATTGCGTACACTGAAGGTAACCGCACAGTCTAAGAACTGCTGAACATTCCTGACCCCCACCCACACCAGTGGCAATTCCGAATGCTCAGCATTTCTGAGGCTCAAAGTTCATAAAAAGCACCAAGTGTTATAGACTTAAAGTGCTTTGTTGGAGTTAATAAATGGGAAAATGTATTTATTTTTAAACCAAATACAGTTAGTTGTCAGTATACAATTTTTTGCTGTGATAGAATAAATGTTTACTTATCCTACAAAGCACAAATATCATGACAGAGTTGTAACAGTGTGATGCAGTTTCTCTGTACACTAGTTCTTAATGTTGCAATTTATTCAGAAATAAATTTATGTTATAATGTGTGTCCTCTTTGCCTTCCTAAAAAGCTCATGAATGTGCTATGGTTTTTTGACATATTAAAGAGTATTTGCCTGCCATCCCTTGTAGCTTCTCAAAGCTCTGCTTCTGAGTGAAAAGCCTGACCCGTGGCCCTGACCAAATCAAGTTGGAGCAAGCCCTGGGTCTTAACCTCAGTACCAAAGCTATGGCTTGACTCAGGTTTCACAACTCATTCAAGTAATACAAGGCTAATCATAACATTCTTAGTATCACAGTAAAATAAAAAGAAATTACACGTTCACGCTGAGAATTAAGCCCAGAGTAACTCCCAACACATCAAATCTGTCTGAGCGCTCGCTCCCTCAGCTTTCAGTACCTGGGCGAGGCGGGGGGGGGAGGGGAGACAAGTTCAGGGCATTCTTCTGCTTGTTTAAGTCTGCACAGATATTTACTGCCCCATGGCCTAGATGTAAAGGTATTTCTACTGATAAAGAGAAAAAGAACCCAACACTTAGCTGAGTAAATCAGAACTGGACTTGCCCACCATTTAAAAAGGCTGACAAAAATTTAAAGTGAACTTTAATTGCACATAAATGAGAACTTCATACTACATACAATTTTAAGTAAAATCTCAGAGTAAATTACGTGCAGTTCAGCTTCTGTGTATGCAATGAGCATGATGCAGGTTGTTAATATCATGAGAGTGTGGAGAGGTTGGCTGCTCACTGTCTTTCCCAATATAAACTAGGACCCAACACATAGAACCCAAATAAGTCAGACTCAGAACAAAGAGGTGACACGTTACCAAAAGAGAGGATGCAGGACTCGTATAGACGTTCAAGTGGGAGCTGGAGAAGTACTTGAGAGAGATGCACTGCAATTTAATTGAATAAGACAAACCCCATGAGCTTCAGGAGATGCCCTGGCCACCAGAGTCTACCCATGGGAGCAGCAGACACTTGTCTCAGCACCCGCTGTGGTGCTGGTCCCAGCCAGGGCTGTCCCTCACCTTACAGCTCTGCAAGAAGGCACCACGGAAAGGTGCCTCCCACCCTGGTACTGACTCTACCACCCACCTAATGAAGAGCAGAATTTGGCCTATAGGTACATTAATTCAAAGACTGGAGAATTACCTACTGAAAAATAAGTACTTAAAACCTTCATTTTTAGTTTGCTTTTGTCAAGGGTCCTTTTAACATTGGGATCATTACAAGTTGAAAAACTATAATATTCCTCAATTTTGTCACAGCACTGAAGATTTTCATAGTATCATCAAATTAACCGTTTTACTGTGGTCTATGATGAAAATGGTCACCTGTTTACAGTTACCCTACTAAATTCAGCAGGTAACTTCTGGAGAGGGAGATTTAATTGTTTCTCTTGTCCTATTTCATGCAGAGCTGCAGGACAGATGAGCACAGGAATGTCACCATGAATCCTGCACTCTGACTGTCCCAGTGTCAGGGAAAAACACCTCACCATTCCATTGAAATAAAGAGCCCACGTGAGCTACTTAGAACAAATTCCAGCTGAGAAGGAAAGCATGTCCATACTAGCCCATTTAAGAATTTTAATTCAAGCCAGAGCCATTTCTAAGCCTTTGCTGAGTACAAACAAACTCATAATGCCACTACTTCAGTTTTTCAAACCCACTCTAAAGCCAGTCATCATGAGGAACAGGCCCTCAGAAAGCAACTCACAGCTGTACAGCATTTAGCAGGACAGACAGTTAAATTAGACAGCTGGACTATCAAGCTAATTAAAACAATTTGCAATGAAGGCAGGTCTGGCTGATGGAGAATATGCCCTCCGCTCAGCTTCAGATGGAAATTAGACAGCAAAGTGCAGCAAACTGCAAAATATAACCAAGCAGGATATAGTTCCTATCCTTTCTACTACCCAGGAAATGCAAGTGATCACACAGAAGGAGCCAAAAAAGACATTCTGACAAAATGCCAATTTTAAAACATGAGTAGGTGTGAGTATTATTATCCTAATCTGTTCAGAAAAGAATTTGAATCTCAAGAGATACAAAAAGCATGCCTCAAGAGTCCAAGTACACATCACCTGCTTACACAGAAATCCTCATCCGTGTCTTACAAGCCCATGTTCTGTCCTGGGGAAGTTACATGATACAAGCAACAGGCTTCTTTCCCAGAAAAACAAACTTGTGTATTCACAGAAGTACATGCTGGAAGGATTCAGGGGTGTAAAGGACAGAAACAACACAGCAAATATGATTTCCACTGTGCCAGGCCTTGCTGAAGCATGCTTTAGGAGTCCCCTGAGGTAATCCTTCTCAATAAAGTCAGTGAACCAAGTTTGCCAGCGTTGCAGGATAATGTGAAAGCCACATCCCGCTCCAACCACCCAGTGATTAAAGGGGCAGCTCTGAGAGTGTAAGATGCGTAGAAGCCAAATGTTTTTATGGGACTAAAAAGGCACCAGGCAAAAGTTAAAACACACACATATGCCATTTCAGTTTCAGGGACTGAAGTGGAATTAGAAAAAGGGATCAAGTTGCTAACAGAGACACATTTTAGCATGATACATCTATAACGATGCACTCAACATATATCTCTGAAATTACTAAATCTACATATGGGCAAACCAAGGTGCAGAGAGCCTAATATCAAAGTATTCATGTGATGGTACCTAAAGTACTACTGGAGTTCTCATGAGGCATCAAGTCAGCAAACTTTTCAGCAGTGCTGTGAGACACACCAGATGCGAACGTATTTCACATTTGAGGATGGAAACCTGGATAACTCAGCCTGAAAAACAGTTCTACTCACTCAGTGAGCCCAGGGAGAGTCAGAAATAGAGCCCAGGTGGCCTCCTAGCCCAATGCTTGCTCTACAAACCTCAACTCACTCACAATTTTACATAAAAATAGCACAACAGCTCAAAGCCAAGAGCTACAACAGATGTTTGATTCACTGAATCACTAGCATAAGAAAAAAAAACACATAAAGGAAAAGGCAACATAAAATAACCCAACCTGAATGCTTCAGAAAAAAAAAAAATCTACTGCCTAATTGCAGTCCAAAGAATTTTTTTTTACTTTGTGATTGTTACACAGCAAGTTAAATTTCAGTTTTTCACTACGTAGCACTGTCTGTACACATTTCATTACATTAATTTTCCTCAGTTTTTGTCAGCCAGAAACCCCCCCGCGTCACACCTGTAAGCAGAGGTGCAGAGTTATCTAGGGACACTGGAAATTTCTAAAATAACACAGGACCACATTGCCCCTCCTGCTCCTTTTAGTTCTGGGTACACTTTTGATATCCTAAGCCCTTGCACAAGACAAGAGGAAACACCACAAGCATTACAGTAACATTAATCTCAGCCACTTTGCCTACTGGCTAATTTAAAAGGCTCTGCAGCACACTGCTTAGTTCTCCCACAACACGACACCACTTGAAACAACCAGGATATTTGCCAAGAGATGACAGGCACTTTTGTTTCTTCATTTACACACAAGGATGCTGGCAAGCATTCAGAGACAGTCAGAATGCATCAGCATTAGTAATTTCCTATAAAATTTAACAACATTTAGAAAATCAAGTCCATAACCACCCAGAGACAGACAATATAAACAAAATACCTTCAAATTCATTCTTTGCTGTGCACCTCCTCTCTTCTTTCCTTCAGTCAACACACATACTTTGCTCAGTCCTACTCTCTTCATCCATCTTCCAAGGAAACTGGAAGAGACCAGTCAGCTCTGTTTCTTCCCTACAATGAGCAACTAGAGTTTCAGGTGCTCTGCACAGGTGAGACCTGTTGGCAATTACTGGCAAGAGGTAAGCCTGGGCCAGAGCTCGTGGTAAAAAAACTTGCAGGAGTTCCTCAGCCACTTCTTAGTTTACGTCACAATCCTTAACTACAAATCTTTGGTGTGTAGAGTTTCTTCATGCTGGCCATAATCTTTAGGCCAGGATTCGGAGTTGGAGTCACCACCCATATTATTTTTTTACCTTAAGTGAAAATGGGAGAACAAGGGCTGAGGATAATGAACGGAAAGATGAGGGGAAGTATAAAAGGGTGTGAGTGGGAGTTTAACTACAGCATGCATGCAATATCTAATAGCAATGCAGTTCATAAATGGTTGCTGGTTTTCTCCAGAAATACCAAGTGGGACTTTATATTACAAGTAGCAAAACCAACATTTTAATTCAACACTTTATTATACAAAAAAAATATACAAAAGTCCTCAGAGCAAGTGCATAACAAAATCCCTTTCACACCTGAGTGTACTATGGTGCTGTATTTTTTTTTTTTTATTAAAAGGATTACAGGTTTAAAATGACACACAAAGAAATGGGGTCATCCTACTGGATTCATTCACACTAAAGATGATTTCTCTCAGGTGACAGAGCCAGAGCCAGACCCTTCTCGGTGGTACCCAGTGAAGAGGCTACATGCTCAGATTGAAATACAAGAAACATTCCATTCCACAGACATAAGGGAAAAAATCCCACCTTGTTTTACTGTGAGTGTGATCAAACACTCAACCTGCTTAGGCAGGTTGCCCAGAGAAACTGTGGAGTCTCCATCCTTGGATGATATACTCAAAACTACGTCAGCCCTGGGCAGCCTGCTTGGCTGACAGTGCTTCGAGCAGGGCTGTTCTACTGCACCATCTCCAGGTCCCTTCCAACTTCTACTATTCTGTGATTGCATATCTACCAGACATCAAGGCTACCAAAATCTGGGTAACTTTGCTACTTCAACAAACTTGAAGGTGAACAGAGGGTAAAATAAAACAGATCTGAAAGACTGAGTTTATTGACTGTGAAACTCACAAAGTAGGCATATACAAACTGGATCTTTTCTTCTCTTCAGTCAGTGCCATATTCTACAGGTATTGTCCTTGCTCCCTAGTAACAAACACACATTGTGAAGGAATCATTTAGCTGTATCACACAATTTACTCAATTTTGTTAACACCAACATCAACAATCTATCCAGAATGCCGAGGAGCTAGGGAAATATTTTCCTGTCCACAATGAACAAGAGACAGCAGACCTACAGCAATATTTTTAGCTGAGATCATCCTGCATCCCATATTTTGGTAGTTCAGTCAAAAGATCAAAGCAATCACAAATACTCTGTTCCTCTGTTCACATCTTTTCCAACAACTTTTTGTCTGAAATGAAGGAAACCTGAACAGATTTCAGTGCCAAATACACAAGAGCTGTGCTCCCATTTAAAAAGCTGTGCCTTTTGCTCATCCAGACCTCCCCCAGTGCAATGCATCGTGAGAAAATGGCTTAGTTACTGCTCAGGTGTTAGTATATGCCTGTAGGAGAAACAGCAGAGTATGCACATGCCTTTATACAAGTCTGTTCATGGTCATATGCACTTAAACCTCTGCTCAAAAGTTTCTATCTTTTCTTAACTATAATTTAAGTCACTGCTAGTACCTGTATTTGGGCTATGGCCCCAGGAAACTTTTCAGACTCATTTTTTTACCATAACAAGATTTCAAATGTGTGTCAAAAAAAAGAAGAAAAAAAGTAACATATTAGTTACCTGTAATGATTATATCGCCTTTGTAATTGAAAGCACAGGAGAATATCTCATCAGTATGACCCTCTAGAATCTGAAGGCAGTGTCCAGTAGCAGCATCCCAGAGTCGAGCTGTTTTATCAGAGCTGGCTGTTAGTATACGATTGCCTTTAGGGTTGAAACATACCTTTTAAAAAATATAGAAGAGACTTATATTACTTAGCAATCAATATATCTGGCTAATGAAGCATATGTAGTGATTAAAAGATGAAAACCAGAACCAGCAACTCTTGCATTCAGCTTTTCAGCTAAAATTAAGGACAGTATTCCACTAGTCACCCTGGCAAACTTCTGTGGCTAAAAAATTTGTGTATGTACAAAGATCTACATACAATCACGTTACTATAGGACTTCAGAATATTATCCACTAAAATCACAATTGTTCTACAACCATAACAACCTTATTTAAATGTTACCTTTATCTCAATGTAACATTTATACAAATTTCATAGAGATCTACATTAAATAACATATCTCTGAAATATCAAAACTTTCACTGAAGACAACTTATTTTGGAGCATGTCTTCATATTTGTCAAATATTCATTGCCAAAACTGCATGCATTTCCAGACAATCAGATATATTTTTCTAGCACTAACCAGACAATACCAGGTTTATCATATAATGCAAAATTGCTCAATTACTGAGGGGAAAATGTCCGTTCTCCAGAAACCAGATTTCCAAGATAAAACTTTCCCAAGCAATCACAGCTACAGAGAACATCTGCAGAAATAGACTGACTTTTCAGCATGCTCCCAGATGAGCACATTTTCACTTCCAGCAAAGGAATCATGCCAGCACTAAGGACCCTGGTGGAAGCTGTCCCTAACCTACCCGCCTGTCAGCATCTATTCAGACTGCATTCCTCAGTGCATCTACACTGAGTGTGAAATATCACAGTGAGCGTAATAGCGAGGAAAAGGCAAGCCCTTCTCAACTTAATATCCTCTCTGCAGAGTGATTATAAATAACCATCTCAATACAATGGAAGCACAGGAGTTTTGTTTGCTAAGAACCATCCTTATTTCAAAGTCTTAATATTTCAATTATAAAATACATCAAACAAAAGCAGCACAAATAGCATACTAGCCTAGGAGGTAGTGAAAACTATCCATTTGAAAGAATGATGAAAAGGTGCAAGAATTAAATAACAAAGTTTGAAAAATACGTACAATTGTGGAAGTAACTGTATGTATATGGAACGGAACTTCAGCATTCAAAATTGAGCCAGATAAGACATCCAGTAAAGTACATGAACACACTCCTCACCACCAAGTGAGTTTTGAAACAGGCTTTATACTTCCAAGTCCCTTATGCACTTCTGAAAATAAGACTCTCTATGCATTTTGCCACAGAAATATGCTTTTTCTGTTTCATTCCATAAATTGGGTGTGCAGAGAAATGAGAAAGAGTAAGGAGGAGCAGATCTGGTAGAAGCAAGGAGTAAGGATGATGGTAAAAGTCTCAAAGGCAATAGCCTTAAGGGGTCATCCAGAGACTAAAAAAGTTGTGTTTATTCTGTCAGAGGATCTGGGGACTCTAAAGGCTTAGTAATACAAATAGCATTTAGGACAGGTCAGACAGAATCTATATTAACTATGATCATAGTGAGAGAACATTTGGACAGCATGTCCCTCGCTGCTCCCTGTTCTTTGCGAAGCGATTGCAGAGACCCTACCTATACAATGTTTTGGAAAAGGGGAAGAGGTAAGAACAAATAATCATTTCAATGTTATCAAAGAAAAGGTGCAAACCACAAACAACTTACCTTTGAAATTTCACCTCCGTGCCCTTCTAGCTTTGCAATGCACTCTTTTGTTTCTGCATTATAGACTCTCGCTGATCCTGGTGTAGTAGATTAGGAGCCATTTGTGATTGTTATGCTTACGCATGCATTTCAGTAAGAACATTTTAATAGGGTTGTGAGGGCCTCGTTCTCAGGTTTGATTTCAAAAGAAATAGATGACAATCTTAATACAGTTTCCCCCAAGGATAAAGTATGACAAAAAGTCTGTACTCTCATTGGAAAAGGTTGACTGCTTAATGCTGGAAAACTTCTAAAATGTGAATACAAATATCCACATAGAACAGGGACCACTTAAGTCATTAATTTCAGAATGCATGTACAATATATTCAAAATTTTTCATCATATTTCAGATATTAATTCTATTTAATCAGCTAATAATTATATTTAATAAACTATTGTTTACATCTCAGGACACATTTTTACATTGGTTTATGTCCTAATATGGCAACTACAGCAAATCAGATCCAAATAATGCCCCCCATCCAGTCTGGTATCCTGATTCTGAAAGTGCAAATCAAAACCCAAATATGTAAAAATAATATGTTATTATGAGCAACAATGTAACACTGTGCAGGTGAATACAAAAAAACGATTAATGTGCTTCCTAAAAAACCCAATCAGCCTGCAAAACTGCTGCATACGAACAACAAAATTGCATCTTTCACTACGTCTTTAGTGTCTATTCTCTTGCTGTGCATTTGGAAAGCCTAATGCAAACTCACCATTAACATTCCATCTACCTCTTTCATTTAAGCCTAAATTTGAGCTACCCAAATCAAACTTCACTCAAAAACTACTTACCTAAACATTTAAAATGCATTTTCACCCACAAGTGAAATATTACCCTGGAAGCTTGAAGCTAAAGGGGAAGGACTTACTGAGTTGATTAAAGTGTGAAAAATATGGAAATTTTCTCTGGGGAAAACAAGAATTCTTAAGTTTAATACCAAACACTCCATAATGCAACAAACATTGCTTGATCTATAATTTGGAGTCACAATAATCCTCTTTCATCAAGCTACATTCAAAGCAAACCCAAAGGAAAAGGACCAAGATGTTTTATGCTACTATTGCAATTCTTAGAGCAGCCCCAGTCACTTCACTTACCATCAGCGGAGGCAGTTGCAATACGCTGACCAGCATAATCAAAGCAGACATCCAGTATTTCATCACTGTGACCTGTTAGAGTTGCTATATGTGCCCCAGTCATAGCATTCCACAGCTGCATAGATAAAGAAGGGTAATTTTTTTCCTTATTTTGACTAATTTACTTGATAGATATCTAGATGGTCCATAAAAGAACATGTATAGGCCCTTTCTGATGTCTGACAATGTATTAACAGGAAACCTGGACATAAATCAATAAAGAGTCAGTTTAGTCAAGTTTAGTGAAGTCATGTATATTTTTTATTTTAGTGTATTGATTGAGCCTTAAAACATACATTTTTATTTAACTAGACTTCACTGAAACGAATAAGCTTATAGGGTTTGCATTTAGTTGTAAATTCTTTAATGAATTACATGTGCCAGCTTAAAATAATGCTCCTCCATTTACAAAATATATGTTTTTATATATCAAGTAGCTGTATTTAGTACATACTCAACTTTCCTACCATGCATGATTTGTCCATTGATCCAGTGACAATAAGAGAACAGTCCCAGTTGAACTGTGCACTGCTAATCTCTCCTCGGTGACCTATTAAAGTATGCAACATCCTACAAAAAAGAGAATTTACACTTTTAATGTGTATTTTGGTATATGCATATAAATTATAAGTTTAGAAAATGGTGTAGTTAAGGTGTCAAGTCTTCACCATTTTATCCATTAAACAATTAAATGGAATGGTACATCTCAGTTAGGATTCTAGTACTATACCAATTCCATTTTTTGTCGTTGAGACAGAGAGGCAGTAAGGAATAAAATGGAAAAGCCCTCCCTTCTCTTTCAAAATCATTTTAGTGAATATCTTTCCAGTGAAATGTGATGACTTCCCAGAGCCAGAGACAGATTTCTTGTATCCATCTACAAACAGAGAACATACAGCGAGTTTTTCCACATTACTCTCCCATTATCCTACTTCAATGAACTGTAAACAGCACATCTTTAAAACTCCATATAATCTAAACTATTTCTAAAATCCACTGAAGATCAAATGGAACTTAATCAGGTACTTAATGTGAGCATATTTCCAAGTAACAGGCAAATGATGGCCAAAATGAAATATTATTTCTAATCCTCATTAATCCTAAACTCCTTGCTGCACAAGACTGGCAATACTAGTTCCATTAAATTCTTCAGCTTTAGCTGAATAGAGAGGGTAAAATTAGCCATTATTGCTTCCAGTGAGTTAATGGCCTATAAGGGAACAAACCCTAAAGATGATTAATTGCTATATATGTATTAAAGGATTAGTAAATTAGGTTATTATCACAATGCTAATATCATTGTATCGTTAATAGAAAACTGCTTGAACTAATGGATAAACTAATGACTAGAAAAACAACTAAATGAGTTTAAGTGACTGAAACGTTTTTATTCATTGCATAAGGGTAGCTAAATTGATATATATGCTAAACAAACAACAAAGCAAAATCTCCTAGACAATTGAATTCTCTATGTGTTTATGATAACAAAAAGTTGATTAAATCATGCAATTTTATAGAATCACCCCTTTTATTTTCAAACAACATGAGGTGTGCACCGTTGTAATTGTGTAGACCTTTTTACAGTAAAAACAAAAATCAATAAGCAGAAAACAACAGTGGAAAACTTCTTAATTTTTTGAACGTATTATTTGGCCATAGAAACTGCTGTTATTGTAACATCTAATGCCCAAAATATCTAATAACAAAAAAAATTTTAATTTAAAATTTTAACACTTTAATTTCCAAATTTTGAAAAGGCAATCCAGGCTTCAAGCTTCAATTTAAATATCTGATCAATTAGCAGAATAAATAGCAAAGTGTGGAACAACTAAAAAAAAACACAATCAGATAAACAATTAGAAAAAAATCCAGAAAACAGGCTTGTGAAATGCCATGAGAAAATTTCCATTTAAATTTAAAAAAAAAAAAAAAACAATCAACTTCAACCATAATAATACTTCTTTAGCCTCCAGTTTCCAGTGAAACTTAATATATGGATGTTCTATTATTTGCACTAGAATTGCAAATAAGAAACTATCTCTCTCTCAGCATCTTGCTGTCCACCAATCCTGAACCCAGTTACAGGCTGTTGATTTGTCAAATGAAGCTCTGAAGACACCTGCAGCTGAAGGAGAAATTATTGATGAAATACAAACCTGTATTCCAAAAGCATGTCCTGGATTGTGTATGAGTTCCATTTAAATTTATTTCTTTTTTTTTAATATAATTTTAACATTTTATGAAGAACATCTTGAACCTTTTTGAAATTTCTTGTTCATACATCAGCTTCACTCAGGACAATTCTGGATACCTACCCAGAATAAAACTAAGGAACACAGTCACTCATCAGAATCAGCCAGCAAAATTAAAAGAAACTTCAAACTCAAATTTGGAAAGCAACATTTCTCACGTATTTCATATGGTGAAAAATGGGAACACAATCTCACCTACAAGACTTTTGCAAATCTACCTGAACCAGTATACACCGAAGTATGATTTGCTCACAGTCTTTCTGACTGCAACTTTTCATTATTACTAAATATATACATCCCCAACTGCCATCTAAAAGGCAGCCCTGGCACAATTATTTCACCCACCAGCTAATTACCAGAGCTGCCAGTGTTTTAATGAGAATTTTCTCCTTCATATTCCACTTCCTGGTATTGACCCTGACATGAAGTCCACATTTGTTTCTTATAAAAAAAGAACGCAACATGAAAATCCCAAGACTGAATTTGCTGCAGGATCAGCAAGAAGCTGGAAGAAGCAGCTGTTTTCAAAGAAAAAAATATTTTAGCAAGAACACCAGGTTGAATGAAGTTGAATCCAAAGGTCCAATTTGCTGAGTGAATGCCTCCAAAGTACTTACACACCAAACATTCAACTTCTGGTAGCTTAGAGGATGAAGAGTTAAATGACATACCAAGCGTACACTACTTTTTAAATCACATGATTAGTCTTATTTTGAAGTGATACACATTGTTTATTACACCAAGATATCATTATACACACACTTGCCTTTTATATATCCATTTTAGAGATATTCCCTTTGCTCTCACAAAAAGAAAAAAGACATGACCTCTGAAAACATAATAATATGGTTGTCTTTATAAATTACGTTGTCAATAATCAGGGCAATCATTTTATTATTCTACTTATTCTGAGTTTCCAGTTTAAAAAAAAGTGGATTTGTCAGGATAACACAAGAAGTTCACATTTAGCTACTACATTATTATTTTTTTGGCACCAGAATCAAGACATTTTGTTCTCTGTAGTCAGAGGGGCAAAATTTTCCTCTCTTTATAAATTTATACTTAAATAAAGGATTGTGGAAAGGAAAACAGACCGTCTATAGTTTTTAAAGACAATGTGACCAGATGACTTTTCTATGACATAAAATATACATTTTTCTACTTAAGCAGCCTGTTGCTTCTAGAAATTCTAGACACTTTCCAAACCGTGAGTTTTCATGTTGATAAAATATTTTCCTGTTTGGAGAATAAACAAAAGCATTTAATGAGCAGCATTCCTTTTGAGAAGAACACAGGGAACAGGAGTAACATGATAAGATGAAAGAATGCATACTATAAATGAAACAAAAATCATCTGTAATTTGTAGCTCAACACCGTCTCTTTGATTTCTCCTTAAAACATGTAAGGTGAAAGTATTAGTACTTCAGTACCTGCCAGTGCCAACATCCCACACTGCTACTGTATGGTCAAAGGAGCCAGTGATAATCCTATCTCCAGTAGTGTTGAAAGACAACACAATAATTTCTGCTGAGTGCCCCTGAGAGAATTTTAAAAAAGGAGTATGAGAATGTAAATTAAGATTTTTTCATTAATGTAATTTAATATGTAGCTTTTTTTCCAGAAGTCTAACCCTTCTATAACCCTTCAATATATTATCTACTTTCCTGTCTAGTATATCACAAGTTTTACAGAAAGATCTACTGTGGAACAGTCAATATCCTGACAACTGAAAAAATATCAGGCACATCACTTAATCAGTGAGCAGCTGTCCTGTGATGTCAGTGCATATTTTCCACATTTTCAGCACAGGCCAGTCTGAACCTGTGTAACCCCAGCAAGATACATATTGCAAAGAGACATCACAACCTAGAGGTAGCTGGACTTCTGTCCTCTGCTGATGCTGACAGGAAGAAGATCCGTACAGATGTAGTATCTGACATTAATATTCTCAGAGTTACTTTACGTTAAAGCAGAGGATGTAATAATTTACAGTCTAGTAACATGTTTTAATGAGCGATGGAAGGCATTGTAATCTATAGCAGTAGTGTCATTAAAATGAGAAATTCTGTCTTTTGATAAATAGGACTTTTTATAAAATACCATAGCTTTATCATTCTCTTCAATTTTCTTAAACTGTTTTGAAACTGCAGTCACTGTGGGAACCCCTGGTAAAAGCAACTCTGCAAGTTTTGAAACTGTTGGAATGGCTATACTGTTATTTAACTCAGAAAACTAAGCAAGCAAGGAACATCCTTAAAACTGTAAGGAAGACAAACATACACTTAAAGTGGCTACTTCTTCTCCTTTTTCTATATCCCATAATTTGGCAGTGGTATCCATGCTTCCAGTTGCCACCAATGTGCTCTGAAGATTAAATGACAGACATACCTGTAGCAAGAAACATTGGATGGAAAAAATGGGAGAGTATTTACATTTTCTCAAAAACAATGGATTAATATTTTTTTTAAAAAAGACGAAAGTCTGACCTAATATTTTATGCAGAGTTCTTCCAACAGCTCAGTAGGAGAGCAACAAATCCTTAACACAGCTTTGGATGACTACTCAAATCAAATGGACTACTTGGCTGCTTCGCAATGGCAATGCATTAAAAAGACTTACTGGAAGATTTCCTGCATCGTTTTCTGAGTCCAGATTAAAATTCACTATCTAGGTGCTTCATTTTGTGTCACAGGGAGAAATTATTTAGTTCACAAATTTTAATGGCAAGGAGGACTAAAGTCGTTTGAGAATTTATTAACTGCATAGTTAATTGGCAGAGAACTATGATCAGTATCTAGAACTATGTATTCAGTATCAGTATCTTTAATACAATAGATAAACTTATGCAATCTTAATATACAGCTACAAATTTCTAAACCTCATCCTCTAACTCCAAGAAGTTATCATCACACACACTTTCACACTCTTGCATGCACACTCACTTATCCTCTCTCACGGGATGAGTGGGTTACAAGCACCCTCCCTGCCCCGTCCCCTTCCTAGCAGTGTGTGTTCCCAAACTCACCTTAGGAGCCAGGGGTGCTCCAGCTTTAGTTGAACCCACGCCACTGCCTACAATTTGCTGATCCACATACCAAAGAGAAGGCATCCAAATTCACATATGCACATCTCATGGGGGTGGGGGGATGGACAACTAGACCTTTTTGTTGAACTGCATACTGACAGTCTGCTAGCTAGACGCAGACTCTGCATCGTGTCTCCAAAAGGAAGACTACACTCTTTGTTTTAGGCAGACATTGTGATGCCCCTGAGGTCTTCTGGAAGCACCGGAGTAGGTTTTTACAACTTCCAGACTAATATCTCCCCCACCCTCTTATAAATTATCTTGATTCTTTCATCTTTTGCTTCTTCTTACTTTTTCTGTACTTCAAAATTCTACTTCCTTATTTCCAAATTCTCTTTTACATTCTCCAGTTACTGTTCAATCCTACTGAAAGTACTCCCTAGCACTATCATTTGGTAGGCTTCCTCTTTCACTTGGCCAGTTTGGGGCAAAGACCCTCCAGACAGTTTTGTGTACTCACATACACACTTTGTACACTCACACGCTTAACAGGTATCATTATCTAGGCTACTTGCCACAGGCATCACTACAGCATCAGATTTATCTATTAAAAAGCAAGCACAAAAGCTCAACAACTTCCTGAATTAATTTTTCACAATAAAAAATCATGTAGTCATCTTCCCATTTTCTGTAATTATTCAGTATGGTTTTTCTGATAATAAAGAATAGGAGGTGCCACGTAAAGAGGAAAAGAGTATCTAAGGTAACTGCTGCGATTTCACTACGTCNTTTTTTTATACAGAATAACTATGAATATGCCCTTGCCAGCAAAGTATCATATGGAATAATGGCTTTTCAAAAACAGGTCTTATTCAGAGGGAGACATCATTTTCTGCCAGTGTTATCTTCTATGACTTAATTGCTAGCACAACTCATAACACTTTGGGTCTAATCTAACGCCTGGAGAAGTCAGAAGAAAATCAGAGGCCTTTAAATATTTAGCTAAATGGTTTCTGGCAGCAAAATCACTGCAGCCTGTCTCAATAAGCAAACACATTCTCCATTCTAAGGGATAACTGTCTCCAATTATCCAGAGAAACAAAAACCCACTAA
>VXBJ01002188.1:391974-409647 GCA_013400055.1 Nycticryphes semicollaris | reverse complement strand
CACTAAAACCAATGTCACTTTCCACCAAGGTAAATCACGATCCACCAAACGCACTAGTTACAGGCCTTGCAACCTACAAATTAAGATCCAATTGTTTCCAGAAAATTTCCAGGAAAGCTTTATTAAATAATGATTGTATAGACAATTTTGTTTAAAAAAAATATATTCTGCATTGAAATTAAGAGTTTCATTGGATTTGCCCTGTTCTTTCAAATTGGAATGCCATGTATCAACATATTCACTAATGCTAGTAGGGAGCCCTGTGCACTGGAAAGGAAACCAACCATTTTTAAGCTAAAAATATTTTCAATTCATCTTTGACATTTCAGCATCCCACGTATTCCCAGTTCATACATTTAGAATTTTAGAAATTCATTCTATGGCTCCAATTGGTTATGTATGTGAAGTACAGATCTCAGTGTGAAAGACAGCAATACAAGCAGTGATGTCCTTGTGTATTTAGTTCTGCAGATATGAAGAGCAATGCAAGATATCTAGAAAAAAATGAGATATGTAAACAAATAAAGGAATAAACGTGCAATAAATTGAAAATTCCAATTGTTATGGTGTTTTTCAAAAATGTTTTAACATTTAGCAAACAAGTGAAATTGGAACAAACTAAAAATAAAAATATCACTTCAAACTGTATACTAGGTTTTATTCTATTTCTTAAGAACTGTCAGACTACCTTTTCTTGCACTGGAGAAACATTCACAATATCTGAATGTGTGAGCAGATGCAGTAGAATAGGTGCCCCTTCTGGTGTCAGCTCACAGGGACTTGGAGCCCACAGCCATCAAGGATGGGATAAGGAAACATAAAGGAATAAGAAAAGTGCATCAGTACTCACTATTTCTGCACTATGTCCTCTGAAAGTATGATAACATTGTCCTGTTTCTGTACTCCACAGCCTGCAGGTTTTATCAAAAGATCCAGTGGCAATCTTGTCACTAAATGGAAAAAATCTTGTCATTTTCATTTAGAAAAAAACCCCTCTGACCTCAGACAGTAAAACTCACAGTAACAATACCCAGCTATTGAATTTTGTATGCATTTTGGTGCATTCTGCTGCACTGTAAGATCCTGGAGCAGGATTTCACAAACAGAAGTCACATTAATGGAAAAACTAGCAGACATAATTAGTTTCTGAAAGAGCCACTGTGCCTATCTATTAGCACAGAAGTGTTTATAATTGATGACTAATCTACATTAGGGATGAGGGTATCTGCTGTACTTCCAGATGTATTTGAAAGTTATGTCATTTCAGCAGATAGCATCTGTTTATCAACAGTTATAAACTCTTTTTAGGAGCAGTTTACCCAAATTTCAGAGGCCAAACTTCACTCCCACCAAAGTCAGTGGAAGTGTGACCGACTGCAGTTAGAGCAAGACTGAACCGAAGTGAGGTACCCAGAAAATGTACTAAGGGACACTGTACTGAAACCTAATGAGAAGCAGAAAAAAAGTTCTTTTTTACTGAACTTCATTTAAAGAAGCTCAGGGCTCTTACCAGGTTTTCACTTGTAATGTATCGCATCTCCACTTTTATGCTACGGTCTAGTTATTGATCTTTGCACAAATTTTTGTCATACATTAGTTTCTTCAAAGTACATGAAAGAACTTCATTGCTTTCTTTTTTAAAAGTAAAGAATAATATCAGAATATAAGACGTTGGCATAGTGCCTTCTAGATTAGTTAAAGTCTTTTCATTTAGAAGAAAACAATGATGCTCCAAACAGCTTGAGAAAAAGTCTTTAACTATTATTTCCTGATGTTAATTGTGTATTGCTTAACCGGTAAATTAGACATCTCACAGTGAAAGAAGTAATGAGATTCAATATGAAAAAAGAAATTTATTTTTCTCATTTTGCAGAGAAGCAAAACGATTTACTTACGACAGCTTCCTCAGGAAGCAAACGACAACAAAAGCTCAGTAGCTAAAGGGTAAATCCCTTCACATAACATGTGACAATTCTAGCCTAGGGGAAACGGTTATTGCAGAAAACTAAAGGTGCAGAGATTCGTATTTGACATTCACACAGCGGCACCCTGTGGATTTTATAAAAATAACTCAACAGCTGTGACACTTCCACGTACTGTCCTAAATAATAATGAATGTGTCCCACCAAATGGAGAAATTCACTTTTGTTATGACCAAAATGCTCTTTCTCCTTAACTGAAGCAACACAAGATGTCAGAAGTGCTTATATCTTATATCCTCTACAAATTACAGCAGAAAACAGAAAATATGTGTGAGTGTATCTCTTACACAAATAATATACATGGTGATTAGTTATAGTTGAACTTTACAAATTCAGAATTTGAATGCTTTAAATTTCAGATAGTCTATTGGATGTTATAGTCTGAGTAACAGTCCTTTATTTGCAAAATAACATGATTAGCAATTATGCTGTATCTCAGAGAAAACATATTTACCCATAGGGATTATTGAAAGCTATGGCATAGACAACATTTCCATGTCCCTCCAACGTACGTAGCTCTTCTCCTGATGCAGTATCCCATACTTTGCAGGTTCTGTCATAGCTTCCAGTGATAAAGCTAAAGCAAAGGAAGACAGTGAATACCTTACTGGTCCTGGTGCATAGTGAAATGAGTTATTTCCGCAGATTTCAGTTAGCACTGTCTCGGACCCTGAATATCTTCTTTCTTTCAAAAAAATAGACTAGTGATCCCAGAGATTCCTTGCCTTTTTTTTTTTTAACATTATTCATTAAAAAAAATTGTTTCTAATCTTTAATGTATTTCAACTGAAAAGCAAGCTGTTGCTTTCAAGACATGAAGAAAAAATGATTAGGCCTGTGCCCGCAGTTAATTAACATGAAATTCCACTACGATGAAAGTCCCAAATGAATTTATGCTAAGATGCTTATAAGCAGCACAGCTGAATTCTTTGAATTCTTTTTGTAGCAAGATAAGAGCGCTGAAATTCTCTTACAATTTAATTTGCAAATATAAAACTTCAATTAGTGATTATGTATTTTGACTCTGAAAACTACTTACCGGGAACCAGATTTGTTAAACGCTACGTTAGTCAGTGGCAATATATGTGCTCTAAGTACCTGAAATAAAAGCAGGGGGAGGGAGAAGAAAACAACATTCAATGCAAATAAAAAAAACACAATAAAATGTGTTTAAAATGTACGATAGCTTAGTATTTTCTCCTTCTTCCAGCACATTAGGAGTTACAGCCGTAATACATAAATTCCTTAACTAAAAAAAAAAACCTTCTGTGCTTCAACAGGTTATCACTGCAGATATAAGTATTGATTTCAAATTTATATTTTACTTGAATGAACTGTCTTTTCCGCCATGCTTGCTTTTTCTCCACCTTCTCTGAGATGAGCAAAGTAACCCTAGACCATGTTTTTCAAAAACATGAAGAACAGAAACAAGATACATCTACATCCTATGAGGTCATGGCAAAAAAAAAAGGCATGCAGAACCATAACAAAGTTAGTTATTGAGACCAAATTCAAAGAGGGAATTTCAAATTTGATGTGTGCCTGTACTGTGTAGGTTATGGAGGTGGCAGTTTTCTAACATGGCTTCCAAGGTCCTTTAACCAGACAATATATATGTTTCATGTAAATTATCTTATAGCCATAACACTACATATTAAGATTTATTAAACATAGGTGAAAGTGGTTTCAGATACTGCCAATGAAAGTCAGTGTCCTGTGATACTTTGAAAATGACCAAAAAAAAAAAACCATCTGATTTGTGTTTGAATAAGGTGGCTACTGTATTTTGCATTTAACAACGTTCATTTATTACAAGCTGGCTTCTGCTTGAGTCTAAAGCATAGTAAAATCACATGCTGGAAAATCACAGCAATTGCTGACAGTGAAGTAAAGGGATGTTAAAAGCACAGCAGTAGTCCACTAGGTCTTCTCTGTCTGTAGTGTAAGAATGAAGAAGAAATGGTTTATGAGCAATGCCACTTAATCACTGACATATTATCAGAGCTTCAACTTTTGTTCTTATCTGTAGCTTTCTTAGCTGTCTGTCTCCAAAAGGAAAACAAGCAGCTTAGAGATCATCTACTGAGAAGAGTTGGGACTGATAAAATGGAAGTAACAATGGTCAAGTGAAAGGCTGAGAGAAAGAGAGAAAAAGAAAACACATTTTATCACAGAATCACAGAATATCAGGGATTGGAAGGGACCTTGAAAGATCATGTTAGAGAAACAGCAATTTCTCTTGTCTACAGAAAGTAAGACAGGTTGTACTTTCAGCTACAGCAGTGGGAATAAGTGAAGTGGAAATGACAAAAACATTCTGCTTTTTTTAAAACAGCCACAGCACACAAATAGGTAGATATGAGAATGGATAATCATGAACATTTATGAAAATTTGATCCATGACATTTTTAGGGTTCCAAGCCGGTAGCTCTGAATCACAAATATGTTTAACAATTATGAAAAAAGGGAGGAAAACAAGATGGGCTTATGTTCAATTTCAGATCACAGGACTAATTCTGTTCTTCCAATGCCCAGTGCTGCAGTTGTTTCATCCACAGAACTCTAAGCCAGTAAGAAATGCTTGTGAAAATGATACAATAATCAAACCCTAAGGCAGTGTTTAAAAAATGTACCTCGATTCTGCCAAATCTGCTACAGCAAGATAAAAATCTGCAAATCCCTACAGCATACCATTGCTATGCAATAGTTTAAAACCTGAGAAATTGTTACAAAAGGTTGTTTCTCTGCTGGGTGCCTTAACACATCACAGCCACCACAAATACTGGAAATAAAAAAAGATGGGTTTTTTTAACTCATTTAAGATTATTTTCCAGTTCAACAGGAAAAAAAAAATATTCATTTCCAAACAATGCAAAAACATGGAACAGTTTTTGAAAGAAAAATAAAATTCTCACTCCCACCCACCTCATGTTTTATTAGTATCTCAGGAGCACCTGATACTCATCTTCCCTTTACAAGCCCTACATGGAACTGAAACATAAAAGAAGTTTATTTCACACTCTTCTAAGTGTTCTTGAGTGAAGGAAATAAACCAGCACTGATTGGATTTGCCTGTCTCTAGTACTTCGATATTCAGAAGCTCAAATGTGGCACTATACCCAACAAAGGACAAATACTTTATTTACTCTGAAATTTGAACAAGCATCTGATGATTTTTCAGTCTGTGTGATGAACAAGGAATTTTAAAAGCTTATGAAAAGCAAAGTATTATCTCCGTTGAGAGCATACCCTAAAATAGAACAGAAACTTCTTAAATCCAAAATGCCTTATTAAATAGTCCTGTTTTCAAAGTTAAACACACGGATCTTTGCAGAATTCACCCGGATGTGTAATGGTGGTCAAAAGAATCCAAGTTATACCTAGCCACACGTAAGGAGGTTTTTTAGCCAAACAAACCAACACAAAATTTCTCCTTTTCCTATAATTTTAAGGAAACAGTCAGTAACATAGTACTGGACAGCGATATTTAATGGCTACACATTGCCATCTGCTGCCACAGTAGAGATATAACAATTATTTCAGATGGCAACATGCAATCTCTAGAAGTAATTATATTTTTATTTCCACAACAAAATACAATTAAACCTATTCTCTTCTGATAGACTGAGTCCTGGATTGGAAGTCCTGAAAGGTCTCTCTAATTATTGTTCTTAAAAAACTTGCTCATTTAAAATAAATTTTTACTGTACTGTCTGTAAGCTGAAGATGAGCTTTTTAGATGAGCTAATTTAGTTGCACTCTGTGTGCAGGTTTTGTTTAAACAAAAATGGGTGTTGCTGGTCCCCAGAGCCTTCTTTGACAAACAAGAATTCTTTCCCTCCATCTAAAACACACCCTTGACATAAGTCTGTGCAAACCGTGTCTGGGAACAGTTATACCTCCCAGCCTTTTTGGGGAATTCCTGGCAGGCATAGCAAGGCCAGACTCAGTCAGTCTGAACAGCGTAGAAGTGACTGTAAAGAGCCAAGAAATTGTCCATCAAGTTTGCTCTCATGCACAATATGCAACAATAAAAGCATTCTCACAACATTACAACTGACACCCCCCTAAAATGCCCCAAATTATTTTAAAGATGTCTCTGACCTTAAAGAGATAGAACTTGTGATCCTCCTTTTCTGCTAGCTTGTCTTGCAGTCTTCGTACTAAATGTATGATGTGTTCCTTGCATGAAGCTGTGATGAGAGGTTCTCCTTTTCCAATTTCTTCTACTAAGGCCATGGCATCTGTGCTAAATATGAGGGGGGGGAAATAAAAAACCAACAGAAAACCCACCCAAAACTCACTAGATTTTATACTCTAGCAGTAATTATGAATATAAATCCAAGATTATTATTTACTTGCAGAGAAACTGAAGTAAGCAATTAAGTGAAATGCACTTATCTCATTCTTTCACGGCTTAAAGAAATCTGGATAAATCTTTCTCAGTTTCTATACTTCCTTCCCTCTCTTACTAAAGCTGTTCAGTAAGATTTAACTTTTTAAAATGTTAGCTTGGCAATGAATTTACCTTTTCAAAGGGTTTTTATAGAAGGTCAGATATCAGAGATGTGTATCTAAAAGTGATAGTTTAGGAATAAATATCTAAATTAAAATGGAATTTCATAAATTCCAAAAGAATTGCCCACAAAGTAGCAATAAGGTAAATTATACATAGAAAGTGTTAAAGTTATCTCTGTGGCTTCACAAATCTATGCCTGTTACTATAACTCTTAGTTATAGGAACAGCTTTGAAAACATGGTCCACTGTCTATTGGTGTCCATGGAGCCCCCAGGAAGTGGTTCACAGTTAGCCTGTGGAATTGGATCACCTTTTCATACCATCAGATAAACTGCTGATTCCTGTCCGTCCATGGGAAACTGAGGGTTGACAATACCTGGCAGTCAAAGCACTGATATATACTTAAAGCTAGTCCTAGCAAGAAAGTCTAGCATTTCTGTTAGTATGTAAATTAAAGGGGATTTTCTTTATCAATCCTCTAAATGGGAGTCACTAACAACATCCCCATAAATTAGCATCCTCTTGGTCTTAATACTCCTTAATACCAGACAACTTATTTCTCTCACAAAGTGACTCACAAGGTTTTACGTGGAGTACTGGATAAAAGCTGGAGGGGTTCCAGGTAGATAAAAATTAGTAATTTTTAAATTTGGATTTTTCATTTTGCATGTGCAGCCTACAAATAGCCAATGAGAGAGAATGAAGTAGAGGGAGATAGACTTTTCTCAGGACTGCCCACTGGGAGGACAAGAGCCAATAAGCACAAAATTAGAAGGGAGGGGACGGGATGGGACAGGGGAACATTAGGAAATTCAATCTGAACTCAAAAAAACATTTATGTACCTTTTTCTGTAAGAGCAGTCAAACACTGGAATAGGTTCACAGGGAGATTCAGGACTCTCCATCCAGGACATATACACAATCCAACTACTCGTGGTCTTGGTCAACATACTCTAGCTGACCCTGCTTTAGATGGTCTCAAAAAGTCCCTTCCAACCTAAAGGATTCTCTGATTGTGTGACATGCCATTATGTGCTGTCACCAAATGCACAAAATAGCCACTCAGGTAAGCTCTCAAGCACTGGTGCATAAATTACATGTAGCCGCATTAAAGCTAAGTAAGTTCTTAAATTAACAAAGTTGTGCTATTCCTCACAAGGAATACATGTAAGAATTTCAGACTAGTGTGTTCCAACTGTCTGAAAGCCAGAGGCAGATGCGGTTGAGTATTATCCTCCACATCGCAAGTCTCACTTGTTTCCTCATGAAGCAACCTCTGCCTTCTATCTCACCTAAAGATATCCTATCAAACTTAAATCTCAACTTGACTTTGAAATACATTGTATTTTTTACTCTTAAGTTAGGCCAATACCTGATTTTTAGATATATCAAGCTCCCACAATATCTCTCATCATCAATAGGAGATTATAAAATCAGATTATGCACTCTTACTTGTTCGGTCAAAGAAGCCATCTGCAATTAAGTTTCCAACAAAGGAAACCAGAGAACTTCCATTACTTGCAAAATAAACAAATATTTAGTTTCTCCACACAAACATCTGAGAGGGAATCACTTACATGCCTGTCTTACACCACCCTACCTATGGCTGTTATGAGGATTAATTAGTTAGCAGGAGAGATCTGAATTGATGCCTAGTTGTTATTTTCTGTGATTTCAAGAGAGGTCATGTAAAGCAGTGTAACAGAAGGGCTGAGTTAGATTCTCTGAAGACCAGAAACACTAGTACAGAACCTGAGAACTGTCATTCATCACAACATCACAATGTCAAGCACTGTGTATTTCTGCTGGCTCTGTACAGACATCTTGATAATCCTAACTCTATAAGCAAAAAGAGGCTTCAGCTCTGAACAGAAAATCATGACAGTAATATTCAGCTGGAATGTAAGATTCTGTATTTAAAATAAAAGAATAATTTGACTATGTTATTGTCCTTTCTCTGTGTGAGCAAAGACATACCTGACCTCAATTATGCTTAAACCAATCAAACAGAGTTGTATATGAGCACACTACAAACCAGCAGAGAGTGTTTTTCTCTGAAATAATATCATACTTACTCAGGACTAAGGTCAAGTAGATCTATAGATCTGGTCTTTGGCACGCCACCTTGTACATATTCCAGAATAATTCCTTTTAAAAGAAACGTAATAAAAAGGTCTTAATTAGATGTTCAAGATTATATAATATGCACTGTAGACAGCAATGCTTCCACTTTTATCACTGTACTGACTTCAACAGACCTACTTCCAGTTCTTGGAACTAGAAGGAGATTGGCTGTTCTTGCTGACAGTTAGCAGGGTAATGAACAACTCTGATGCGTTTATATAATAAAATATATTAAATGTTATTAGTTATGAGCCATTTTCTACTCTGGAAATGAACGAGCTCCTTTCTCCCCAACAACATTCTCCATTATTTCATCAGCTCTGTTTTCAGAGAAGCTGTCTTGAAGATACTTGCTGTAGTTTGTTGTTCCAAGAAGCCTGGAAAACACGTTTTACAAAACTTGTTCTATTAATTTCAGTGTTTCAGTAATATATAGAAAATCATAACTTTCCATTTCTAGGTATGCTCTGGCACCTCTGCACTTTCTGTGGAAGCATTAAAATGTTTAACCACATAGCTTCCTGTTTTGAAACAGATGTTACAGAATTCTTCTGCTCCTTGGCTTTCTGTGAGAAAGGATAATTTAGATGAATTTTTATGTCATTTTGCATTTTACCAAATCCATAAGAAAAGTTATTCATTTGAGAGGAAGATCTGTTATTACAATATATTTCCTGAGCTGGCCATCTCCATCATGTTTCACTTCTGAAAATTCATTAAGTGCCCTGACTGAGTTCATGATAAACGATGAAGATGGCTCAGCAGCTCAGCTTGTCAAAGCCTGGTTCAGCTCAAAAAACTCACAGAATAAAGAAAGAAAAAGTAAAAAATGCAGCAACTTGTTTTGCTTTTGATAATACATACATGTTTTTTGGTGCCAACTTCTGTCACTTTTGACCTTTCAAACTCCTTACCCCAACACAAGTAGGACTGCCTTGATCCAGCAATGGTAAGTCATTAATTACAGCCCCTGATGAGCTGCTTCCAGTTGTAAGTCCCACCACCAACCGCAGTGCCAAAATACCGGCAACTGAAGCCAACCCAAGGCCATTCACCCGCTTACTCCTGCCCTAGCCCGTGAGGTGAGGAAAAGCACCATTACAGAATACCCCCACCCCTGCCCCCCATACCCCTCAAGCCTCCCTGAAAGGGCCGCCCAACGGCAATCCCCACGCCTGGCCCCGGCCCCACCGAGCCGGCACAAGCCCTGACAGGGCAGAGAACTATCCTGTCCTCCCCGCTCCGCTTCCCACCCGGCGGGTAATAGCGCAGCAGCAGCCGCTTCAGCTTCATCATCCTCCTCCTCCGCTGCCGGGCTTCTCCCCGTTCCCATAGCAACGCCCCAACAGCGCCTCCACGCATGCGCACTTCCTGCGCGGGGGCGCCTTCGGGCCTGGGTTAGAATATGGCGGTGACTTTTCAAGCCCTTCGGGCTGGGCTTTTGGCATCCATCCACACGGATGGAGGGGCGTGAGGGGGAACGATGTGGAGAGCTGAACACCAGCCCTGGTAACTGCGCAGCCGGGGCCTCCTGTGTGTAGACTTGTAATTATCCCGGCCCCCCGCCCTGAATTTTATCTACCTTTTATTATCCATCCTTTCACTCAGTATCACACGGCTGGTCTGCAGTTTTCACAGCTCGTCTTGACCAACCCAGACAGAACTGCTGGCACCATTAGAATTTATACAGAGCCACAAGGGCTTCTAAATTCTGCCACAGAAAAGTAAGTTTTCAGGTCTTCAAAGGCTAGAGTACGCTCAAAAAATTATAAAATTGGAAGTGCTAAAGAGCCACAAGTAATGGCATAGCAAATAGATGAAAACTGTTTGAAAAGCAAATCATCACTTAACAACTAAGGAAAACAAGCAAAACTTACAAAGGAAAGAAACCAAATCAGCTCAATTATTTAAAAAGCAACTCAGGACAGAGACGTGAGTATGAAAATACTCTTTCATCAAAGAGAAGAAAAATGTATTAGGAAAGAGATAACCAACATGGAATCATTAAAATGCTATTAATAGAACAAAAATTTGAATCGAGCTTCATGCAGAAATGACTGTAAAGCATCAATAGGGGGAAGCAGTGAACACATTTTCATTTAGCAAATGTTGTAGCCCATGCTGTTGAAAACAGGTCAACCGAAGACAGTTCCTTTTCAGCGTTTAACGTGACTTTCCCGAAAACACCCATATGGCTCCCTGCAGCTTCGCTTTGAAGATAGTCCTGTGAACTTTGAAAGCGAGGAAGTAAAATACAATGGCTAATTCCAGATTTGCTCTGGGACATGACTGAGGGACAAAACGGTCTCTGGGTTTTTCATTCCTATTTGTTTCTTTTAATCTATTGTCTTATTTGTATGTGGAAAGTCTTGAGGCAGATAAGAAATATTTCTATTAAAACAAATAATCAGAACAACTTTACAGTGAAATTCACTTATGTGGAGCAACCATATTCAAAAACAACTTTTTGAACAACTTCTTATCTTGGTGGTCTCCAAGTTCTTAACGGCTTTTTGTATTTGTTTAACACAATGTGCATCCACCCAGATTATAATTGCAGAATATAAGTATTTTTCCTGTTCTTTTAAGTGTGTTACCAATGAACATGGCATGGGCACTGCTTTCTGTATTAACACCTGCTTTGTTCTTCATAAACACACATTCATATAGCCTTTCTAGTGCCTTTAGTATTACTTAACGCCAACTAGAAGTGCTACATTTAATTTTTTTCAGTCAAACTTGATACTTCTCTACAGCATAAATGAGTATCTACAGTTCCAATATAACCTACATGGTAAACACCTCTTCAGTTCTGTACTTCAGGGTTGTATTTGCATCATTGTATCAATTATTGTGATATTCTTGAGCAATCATTCTTTCAAGTTTTTGCATGTCATATGCCAACAAGCTTTTTTTTGTGTTTGCTTTTCATGAGACACAGAAAGGGCAAATGCAGCCCAGCCTAAGCAGAGAAGAGGCGAGTGGAAAGGCTGCAGAGCTCCATGATGTCAGAACCCAGCAGTTCGGCACATTCTCTCCTCGCTTTCTTGCTGTAAATCTCCATCTGAACATGCACACCTCACACCTTGTCATCATCGGGGAGTAAGAGGCAGTAATGACATTGGAAGATGATAAATCAAATCAGGCCTCAACTCCCACCTCTTTCACTTACTTCTGTAAGCAGAAGATTCAGGAGCAGTGGCGTTGCAACAGAAATCAGTCCCTCTTAGCTCTAGGCCTGCTATCTAGACTGTTTGAGGGAGGCACCCCATAACGGTGTTGCTTGCTCTGTTCCTATAGAGTAACTAGAAAAAAATTGCTGACTGCCTGAGTGGGGAACACGGAGCTAACACTATGCTGCAATGAAGTCTTCCCCAGTGCTGCCCAGGACAGGCAGGCCTGGCTGCAAAATAAATATATAGTAACTAACCAGCACATCTTTCTGACAAAACAGAACCAGAGCTGTGACACAGGTGGGATTACCTAAGGAGACTTTAGGGAGCAAAAATAAAAACTACAGTGAGGGAGTAAAGGGCAGGACTTAATCACAGCTAATTATTTGAGGACTAGTTGAGCAGGGAGACTGATGGATGATACAGCAGACTGAGCTGAAATCCATAGCGATAAACCTTGACTGTGAAGCAGAAATTTATCTCTTTTTCAAGTTCAGGGAAATGGGCAACTGGTGCATATTTTTGGATGGAAATTATTTAGGCTGCTGGGACAAAATTGTCACCCTGATACTTTCTGGCATCCAAAGAGTGCACACAGCCTCTAGACCATGGAAGGCCCGCTTCAAAGAATCTGCATACACACTGTAGAGACTTCAAAGGTGTCTACACTGTAAATAAAAATTTAACACTGAGACATACAACCAGGATCTCCAGCAATTTTTCTCTCTGGATGAGAAAATCAGTTGTTACGTACAGTATTGTTATACTTATTGTTATAACTTATACACCAGTTGCTCTCTGTGCATTTTTGCTTATGTCAGCCATTTGCAAGAGAGGCAGAAAGTTAAGATACTATAAACCTCACTGTCATTCAAGATTCAAAAGCCTTTGAAAGGCTGTAATATACATCAAGAGTGCTGGAAACAACCGTGTTGGACACCATGAAGTAGAAGTTACAATTAAGATCTTCCTTTTGAGAGCCCTGGGTTCTTCCTGCCAGCACAGGTCTGAAATCTCTTTTCTTGAGTTGAAGTACTGTCCTGAGAAGAATAACAAGAAGAAAGTGTTTCTGACTCAAACACACTCCTGCTTGCAGAGAAGAGTGGGTTTTAGGCTTCCTGATTTAAAGTTGTATCATGACCCACTTGCTCTGAAGTAGGTCAGTCTGTGGTATGCTGAACTAAATCAGAAAGACCAGCCCAAGAGTAGTCTGAGTTAAGGGAAAGATGTAGAAAAGCCACTTCCTATTTCTGTTATGTTAGTAATGGGTGCAGCAAATTCTTACTAAGGGGAGTTTTTCCATGTTGCCCTTTCTCATGTGCGCTCCTTTCTCATAATTGTCAGGTCTATCAGATTCCAAAGGACTGTGCTTGGATATTTGCTTGGTTTTGCTTGGTGAATCAAATGGGTTTGGGTCATATTTTCAAAATTGTTTTATTCTGATGTAAGTAACCTGCTTCCTCTTGGCCAAACAGACACCACTATCCACATACACTTCTCTATGTATTGTTAGAGTTCCTTCTCACTTCTGCTCTGTTATTTCCAGTGCTAATCATGACACCACAGACATCAAAATCGTTAAAACTATTTTATTCGTATAACGAATGTGATCTTTTGGGAGTTTGCTGTTTGCTAGGTAAGAGCTGTTCTGGGAGAAAGAGCTGACAGTATGTTATGGAGCAGGAAGAGTGCTCTCTTTCCCAAAGATTGTTTTTCTTCTTTGAAAGGATGTTTTCATCAATTTAGCCTTATCTCTAATAAATAAAATAAAATTACTAGTTACAATTATTATTACTAGAAATCGTGTCATGTACAAGTTTCTGTTCACATGAATAGATGCGTGTGTTGTTTACCTACAGTGAGATAATAACAAGTACCAGAAAGGAACAGCAGTTCTCTTCTTTGCTCTTTTCTTCCATCTTCCATTTCTGACACACTGCTTACATATCCCATGCAGTCAGGCAAATTCCATACATTCTTACTTGTTTCCGTCAAATTTTCACTTAGCTGAAGAAAGGTCTTCCTTGCTGTCCACTTTTTAAGAGAGAGTCTTTCCTCTCAACCTTGCCAAGCCGAAGGGTAGACCTGACAACAAAAAAAAACCTCAAAGCAAAAAAAAACCCAATAAAATATATTTGTCTTACCCTCTCTGAGAAGAACTCAGAAATGCCTTTAATCTTTCTTTCCATGGTCTAGACTGGAGAGGGCTGAAGACATTTTGGTTAGGGAGAGTTCTGTGTCTTCCAGTCAAGACGGCAAAGCTGACGGTATCGGGTAATTACGCAAGTATTCTGCGGTCAGATTGTCTGAGCTGCACGATGAAAGCCAGAGAGTTATCTGGATGCACCTAGTGAGGAAAATAGAGGAGCACTTCTACATGTACCTAACACACAGTTGAGACAAACCACTCTGATTCAGGAGAAAGCAAAAACTCCTGACGAGTAACAGGTTTTCTACTAAGTTTACAATAAAATTGGAAAACATAAATAGTGAAAGCCACTTTGTTTTAGAAAACACAGATTAGTTAAAGTGAAAGTCTGTTCATCTCACCATTTTTTTAATTAAAAAAAAAAGTCAGGATAACTCATTTGGCTTTCTATATTTCATTTTTCTAATGCCAAAATCCATTAAACATTTCACATAAAACATCACGCTTTCCATATATTTATATGCCTTCACTAAGTGTGGTAGTCCTGTTGCATTGCCTCTGTGTTTCTTATATTCTAAGTTTCTTTACCACCATTTTGATGTACTTCATATGGTTATGCAAAACAACATATGTGTATATCATCCGTTCAGTGTAATTAGCATTAATAACAGCACTAGCCACTTTCAAATTCATTAAACGTTTTGGCCTATTCTTGGGGCAATCTGGAGGATGCTATAGAGTGAGCAACTCTTTGAGATTTGCAGTAGGTCAGGTATCTTTGAGATTTTAATTGTCTCTGAAAGATAATTTGACGATTTATTCCTAGTCATAGCAATATGAAATATTGAGATGTCCACTGGTACACATAATCATAATTTTCAACCAGCTCTAGTAAATGTACATTTGAAAATAAGAAATCACTGTAGTAAGGCATGCAGCTAAAATATTATTTTTCAGATATGCGTAACAAACTTTTACATGAATGTTTTGATTTGTATTCATTAAGTACAGCTATATAACAAAGCTTAGTCATATGTGAGGTACTGCCATATTTGAATGAACAGTAGAAGTCACCACACTGACTGCCCTACAGCTCTGATTTATTTGCCACGTTAAGTTTATCATTCTCAAATTCCCATGCACCAGTGAGTACATAGCACCTTGCTATCCCCACACCCACACCCAGGTACGAGTCTGTAGGTTTGTAATATTTCTCTGCCCTTGTTACCTACTGATGGTGCCTACTGTCACCTCAATATTTGTTATATGAATTCTTGGTACAGAATTTCTCCTTTGCGAGCCATGTTCCTTCAAGAACAATCTGTTTTCATTAAATTTTATCATCCAGAAGATATATGAGTCTAGGATAATTTTGTTGCACTAGACCATCGTACATATGAATGTGCTGCCTTGGCTTATGGGCACATGGCCAGAAGAGAAGACAGTTAACAATTTGCATCACAAACGTACCTAAAGTTTGACTCAGAAATAAGAAATATTTTGTTCTCCATTTCCATACTTTGGTACATGCCTTCACTGATCATGGTACCCCAATTGCTCTATCTCAGTGTTCCTTGTTTTCTACATTGCTTTATCCTGTAGCTATCTATTAAATGGATCCCATTGTTCAGGCTTTCTTAGCAGCGAGCACAGGTGCTGGGCCACATTGTTCCCATTCCCAGAAGCTGGTTTTTGTCCCTCCTTTCTTCACAGGCTGAGTAACCCCCAACTAACAAAAAAGCATATCTGACATCTTATTACAAGCATGTAGATGTATCTTCTCATTCACCATGGCACAGGAAACAGTTAATGTTAGGCCTTGAGAAAGCTGAATCTTCTCTGGAGCCTGTGGGACATTAGATCCATCTGCAGCAGTAAAGAAGTGAAGGAGAGAAAGAAAAACAAACAAACAAAAAAGCAACAACAACAACAAAAAAAAACCCTAGAAGTCAAACAGATAGAATGAACATACACATCTTTAGCCTCAGCTAGAACTTTAATTTTTTTTCACTGACATAGTGGCTCAAGATCATAATTTCTGATAACTGAAAGTAATGTTCTGTTCAGTGCAAGAAATGTGACAATAAATTTCCTTTAATTTCACTGCTACAGCTGCTATTCAAAACTATGAGTTGGATATCAAAACATCACACGGCTAGTTTAGGTGTGAAAAGATGTTGAGATGTTAATCTTCATCTTCTGTTTTCCAAGGCTTTCTCTGTAACTTTGAGTGCTAGAGAAAAAAAAATCAACCTGAAGCTTAGATTTCTGGGTAAATCAAGATACTCCAGGAGGTGGAGCATTGTGAAAACCTTCTACACTGGAATGCATTGAATCCAAAGGTCATACAAACAGATTTAATCAAGGGTTTACATTTGTAAATTAATACATATAGGAATTAGTTATATATTTAATGACCTTCAGTGATTGCATCTCACATGTTCCTTGGACACATCTCCAATAATAAGAATATTAACAATTGGGAAGGAACTGAATTTAATAGAACCTGAGACAGCGATTTCTATCCACAGAATAGATCAACGTACAAAGTCAACTCCCTCTTAACATCAGCCACCTCTTCTGAGAGTCAGGTAACTCTTTCTCCTTCAGTTTTCATATATCTTTGCTGGCACTGTTAGTCTAGGAAAATCTGCATTGTTCATTCCTTCTTTGCCTCCGATTTGTGTGTACAGCTGTGGCTGTGACAGTAGATAAAATCCCTCTAGTATAGGACATGCATTCTAAGTGTACCCAGTACAGTTCTGTATATGGACACTATATAGAACATACCTAGTTTTTCAGGTGATCCCAACACAGGCTATCAATTCTCTCCTTGATACAAAGAGTGTAAAAAAATTTAACAGAGTTTTCAGTTTAAAGTGAGGGAGTAGAAAATTTCTGGACCACAGGAAAGTAGATGCAGATGCACACGAATAAAATTGTTACTGTATTTCAGGCGTATACCTGAAGTCATATAAGCAAAACTAGAAATGCTGTTGTAAACTTATTAAAAACAATTAGCAATAGTATTTTAGTCTCTGCTTCTCCTGTGACTTATTTGCTTTTCAAGCATACAGTATTCTGAATTTCATCTGATGCTTTACATTTAATATGTATTTGTGATTGTGTAATCTTTGAATAATGCTATAAATTCAGGGAAGCTAAAAACCTGTTAAACAAGTGCCTGGTTTTATTTACAATAGCAGCTACCTGAGCAATTTCTATGCATAACAGCAGCCACAGCACCATATCAATTGTATATTGTATTTAAATGTTCTGCCTGCAATTGATAATGCAGAAACAGTTGCAGAACAGCAATTAAAAAACCTGTTCAGACTGCAGCACTGGACAGTTAAGACTGACACCTCCCAGAAGAGAGCAATCACAAGATCATAGGATTTCAAATCATAATTTTCCATTTATATTCAGTGATACAACTATAATTGCTTAGTAAACATAGCACACACAATGGACTGGGTTTAGTCTGAAGACTAAAACGTTCTTTTGCGATTCATATTTTGGCAAAGGTTGTTGCCCGTAGCCTGGTATTTGCACTAAGACTGACAGTGTGTAACACAGCTGAGCTCAGCATGCAGAAGGCTTAATCAAATCAAGTGACAGGGTCAGAAGCCCAAAACCCTTTTTGGTTTACAAATTCCCCCATCCACTTCCAACAAAATTACAGCTGAACGATGCATTCCAGTGGTGTGAGATTGTTTTGGGAAT
>VXBJ01002188.1:367886-391940 GCA_013400055.1 Nycticryphes semicollaris | reverse complement strand
AAAAAAAGGAATTAAAAAAGCAGTCAAAATTTAAAAAAAGTCATTCAAAAAAGCCCAAACAACAAAACCCCCAGAAACAATATGCACAAATAGAGTTCAATAATAATACTGCAGCAAGCAGAGGAATTGCTGAGGACTGGTCTCAATACAGCAGGAGCAGGAGATTTTGGAACTGAAGTATGAAGTTGTGCTGAGACTTTGAAGGGAAAGCTCTCACACCTGCTATACAAATGATATCCAAGCTGTAATGAAGANTAAGTGAAGGGAAAAGTCCCCAAATGACCATCTAATACTGCACATTAAATTATTCAATAAAATTGCACATGCTGAATTAGGAGCTGAGGGCCAAGGATACAGAGGAAAAAGAAACTTGCTTACACAAATGCAGAACAGCCCCACCAAAGTAATCAGGACTAAGCTTTTCCTAGAAATGGTCATGATTTTCAGAGCTCTCAGAAGTTTTAACTAGCATCATAAAGTTACATGCTCACAAAAATGGGCTTCAAGTCTGATTATTTTGGAGATGCAGCACTGTATTATAATACCTACTTGCATCCCCAGGAGTGTGTGGAAGGACATGCTATTTTTATGTGGAATTTTCTACCAATAACGTAACAACTTTGTCAATCCATGCTATTGGGCATAGAAAAAAAAAATCAAATTACGATTTTTTTTCCTCCAAAGGAGTTTGTTATAAAAATATATATTCAATGACAAGAGGAAGTAAAAAAAAAAAAATCCCGTGAGTCTGTGGATAAAGAATCTGAGTTATTGTGGTGAGGGAACCATGGCTGACAAGATGAAGGACGAGTTGCAGAAGCAATACAAAACTTTTAACAGGCCCAACCTGGGAGTACAGAGCCACCAACAGAATTTCACATTCATCGCTTTCTGATTTTGCTTGCTTGGAGTCCAGGCTTTTCTGCACCAAGTTCATACATAGCTCTGGTTTCTAACATCTCCACCGATGCCTATGTATTCCCAGGGCAGGCTCGGGGAATCCCACCTTCTGATGATTTTAACATGAATCCAGTCATTGTGTCCATACCATTTTATTGCTGCCGGATTTAGTCTGTGAGCACTTCGATCCCAAATAGGAGCCCAGACCTGTGCTGGCAGGTGTGAGGCAGAGCTCTGAAGTTTGGCCCAGAAACTATGGGAATCCCCAGGGGAGCCCTCCTCCCTGGAAGGCCAGTAGCTTCTTACATGGTATCCTTTAGTATCAGGTACATGGAATCCACGGGCTGGAAGTTAAAGCAAATTAATCCTGCTCCTTCAAAGCCTTACCCACAGAGAATTGCCAATTCCTGGATTTGCAGAACCACAAGGAGATTGCTTAAGTTCTAGCAAGTTTTGAAACCAGAAGGTAACAGCCTTACACTCATGAACACAACTAATAAAACCCAACACCTCTCAGCTCCTTTCTCAAGGACACCAAAATTACTTTACATTTAAATTAAATACTTGATCACATCCCTGAAGTCCATGTGGGCGTGTAACAGTACCTAAAAAGCTGAGCAGCTTTCCCCGTTCAATCTGCACCCGTGTCTTACCTACTCCATGCAGTCCCATTGCTTTTACCAGGCATCATTTGTACTGCAGTGTTGTCTGCAGACTTCCATCCTGCATCACAAAGTCTCATTATGCTAGAAGTCATCAGATACTGTAGGAAACACACGAAGGGGAAGAAAGCACTGCAAATTTCTGCTCTAGAGATCGCTCTTTAAGTTGAGAGCAAACTGTTTCCATAATCATAATCCTTCTCAGTGGATGAGCTAGAAGCTTGCCCCATAACAATATGTGTAAGGTTTCTCCTGAGCATATTGAGAAACTGGCAAGACAAATTCCACCAATTCTGATCAAGGTGAAATTGAGCAAAGAACAGGTCTCCATGTTAAGGAAAAGCTTCATATACACCTGCTGCCTGGGGAAGCAAAGAAATTATATGGGGTTCATAACTACCCATAGGGCAAACAAATCAAGAGAGGAAGTAGCTTTAACAGGCCTTTAACAGGCCACACAAATACACTTGTGTAATTGTTTCAGCTGGAGGCTCACAGGCAAAGCAATTCATTTTAAAGGGAAGTCACCATTTTCAACTAATAAAATAAATATATCACACAGAGGGGGCAGATTTTAATATTTATTTTTTGAAAGCTTCAACTTCCATTTTTTATACAAAGCAGGCTCTGTTTAACAACAGTTCAAGAAGTATTATAATGTTAACTACAGTTACAAGAAAACATTTTGGCACAAGACATGCCAAAGAAGTAACAAAATGAGCAAAATAAATAACTCGCTTTACACATGCTGAACAAAACAAAAATAACATGCAATAAACTTAATAAAATTCATACTCTGTACAACAGCTGAAGATAGTCCTTACTAAATAGTACTTAAGTCATATTAGGAGCATATAAATATTAGTACAAATAGAAACTTTAACAAAGTGCTTAATTCAAGCAAAACAGTGATGCAATATGAATCAACTCCAGAAGTTCCATGGTTCCAAAGAAGCCAGAGATAGTGGTGAGTAAGCACACAACAGTGTACAAGACAACGATCTCAACCGAGAGGTTGAACCCAGTGGTTCTTCAGCCACATCTGTGTTTAGTTTCCTGCTGGAAACCGTATCACATTGACATCTTCTTGAGCTTACGGCTGTTAAAAGAATGAGAGAACAGACATAAATAATGACCTCAACCATAGTTCAATTAAAAGTTTGTCCCTCCAACATGTAGCAACTCCTGAGATAATAGCTCAGATATAAAAAGGGACATATGACATGACTGTCCCTGGAAGATTCTAAAAAGGAGTAGCCATCTCTGCCAGGAGATGGAAAGACGAACAGGTTTAACTGCACCATCAGAAGTGGCTTTCAGGGAATGCCAGGAACAGGCTTTCATACATGCTATTTTCATCAGCCTAGTAGTATTCAGATTTTTAAATCCCTACCTGAGGAAAAGAAGATGCTTCTTCACCCATCCTTCATTAGGATTTACACAGGCTTTCAGTCCACTGTAGGTGTGGAAACTATAAAATAAATGGTAGAGAAATCAGTAAATCATTAGAAATCCCTGCTAGTAAGTACTATAAAGATGCATTTGGTCAAAACCATGGATTATAGTTACTCTATATAATAAAAAATAGCAACTGTTTTTGTAAATGCCAGTTAGATATAGGACAGGCAAAAAGAGATACCTAATGAAATTAAAATGTAATAGCTTCTTCAGTCTCAGGGGTCACTTTTTGCACCATAAAGTTGCATTCAATTTGTTGGAAGTACTGAGACAAAGAACCAGAAATAATTTGTGAGACTAAGGAGAGTAGTTGCTGTCAAATTAAGGTGACAGTTCAACATTTAAGAGGACTAAAACCTTGTTGGAAAAAACCCTCTGACATCTATGAATTAAGAAAACTCTTGTCACTTATGTATCTCTTAATGAGTTTTGGCCAGGGGAAGGCCCTGTGTCAGCTAGAGCAGCCTTCAGCTGGAGATGAAGCTCGTCTTTGCACAGCTGATTCCTTTCAGTCTTTCACTGTCAGATTTACTGTTAACATTGTATGTCTGTCCTTTAAGTTAGTCGTCCCTATCAACTGGAAGTGATGTATTTTGCTAACAGGTATTATATACAATTTATTCAGTTAATTTAATGTTTTGAAAAAGCTAGAAAAAAATCATGCTTAGAATGTTTAAACCATTGCTTCTACCCAAACTGATATCTTACGGTTAATTCATGTCAGAAAATGCAGAGTATCTTCTGAAAAGTGACTTACATGATTGCATGGATGTCGCAGACTTCACTGGAGAGCTGTTCAGTGTAACCCTTCAGGGCCCACCGAGGCAGACGCACTTTGGTGTAAGACAGGCAGCAGTCCTGGTTGCTTTGTGCTGGAACGAAGGAAAATGACAAGGTAAATAAAACCCATTTGGACCTCGCTGCTCAGCCCCCTGACTATCCGCCTCCAGAAGAGGAGGATTAGGCAGTGTAGTACTGTGCTGAAATAATTCTTTTCCACCTCTGCCTCGTCCTGCTGCAAGCACACACAACCCAGCATGGCAGGCACACTGAAGACTGGCACCGAGAACCGCTTCCCAGGGCCAGACACCCGAGCTGACTCACCATCGGAGGTGCCGCACAGGAGCAGCGCCAGGAGCCCCACCAGGGAAATCAGGACCAAACTCTTGCTGCTAACCCCAGCCATTTCCACTCCTTCCACTTCTCAGCAGCTGTGCTCCTGGGAGTGCTGGGCTGCTGCCTGCTCGCCCTGCCGCACCTCCACCTGCTTATAAAGAGGTGGCAGGAGCCACGGGAATTCACACGAGGGCGGGTTCCATTGCCATCAGCGGGTTTCCCCACAGCAAATTCCATCGTGTCCGATGCAGCCCCAGCACACCTTCCTGGTGCTGTAACTGGAGATTAAGAAAAAAAAAAAAATTTCCCCAGAACGCTGTGTTGGTTTTTTTTAAAGTAGGTTAGAAGATTAGCCCAAAAGAAGAGGAAATAAAAGGCTGTGAGGTAATGGTTCTGTGGGTGAAGCATGTGTATTTTTAGGGGTAGGAGTGTGGGTTGTGAAATGAGGAGAGTCAAATGTAGGCAATTCTCGGTTACCTACAGAAACTGCGTATCTGGCTGTACTCTACCTTAATAAACTCAACTTGGGGGCAGAGGGAGGTGGGCCTAACCTAGACATGTGTTTCAGTATGGCATGCTTGTAGGAGCCAGGTAAATGATACCAAAGCACTACATTAGTATTTACTGGTTGGCCAACACAGTAACATCACGCTCTCCAGATTACTGCATTCTGAGCTCTAGACTAGTATTGGTGGGGCCACGTGGGCAACATCGAGTATTCATGGAAATGGGTTTCTTTCACCATATAATTGCTGCCATCACTTTCATATAATCGTAGAATGGCTAGACTTGGAAGGGACCTTAAAAATCATCCAGGTTACACCCACCCTGTCATGGGCAGGGACAGCTTCCGCTAGAGCAGGTTCCTCAAAGCCCCATCCAGCCTGCCCTTGAACACTACCAGGGATGAGGCATCTACATTTCCAGTTCCAGTGTCCCACCAGTTTGTCACACGTGGACTATTTAATTTGAAAAAGAACGTGCAAGCAATAGGACTGTATGTTCTACTGAATCTGTATTCTCCAGAATGCATTAATGCTGTTTCATAAGCAATAGCTATATCCTGTTACTTTCCCATGCTAAACTGTACCAGAGCATTGTGACTCCTGAACATGCAGCTAAAACACACACAATCTTCAAACTACCTTACATGGCTTGGGAGAAACCCCTGGAGAAAGGCTCTGTCATTGTGCAAGTACACCGTTGGAGCTGCTACTTTCCAACACTGTTTAGTGACCTGTGTGGAATGAATGTAATGGCTGCAGGCCATGTCCTGGTCCAGTGTTGTACACAGGAGCTGCTATCAGCTCCAGGTGGTTATAGAGTAACCTGAGCTTTAAGTAGCTTCTCTTAAGGTAGAGCTTAGGGACACGGTCAGAGTCAGTTCATTATTACATACCTTCTATTCTTCCCAGACAGCCACCACCTCTCACGAAGGGTGCATTCCTATTATTTCTTCCTAGGAATAAAAAAAAAAAAAAATGAACTCTAGAACAGATTATTACTCAGATAAACTACTATATAAATAGACAGATACAGGGAAGCTCAGGGTACATGAGTGGCCTTGCAGCATGCATGGTGTCACATGTTGGAGGTGCTTCTCCTCAGAGCCACTGCCATTGGCCAAGAGGCAATAAAAATCTCATGCCCTGACATACACTGTTGAGGGTTGGGGTGTTTTTTTTTAACTCCTTTATGGACCATTAAGAAATGCCATAAAAATACACAAAGATCAAAGCTCTTAAGTATGCGACTATTTCTGAACTGCTTCAAGGACTATCTGTCAGCATTAGGCAATGCTACAGAATAGATAACTATAACACCTGAAATGACACAAGTTTGGCTTGATAGCTTTTGCCTTTCCATAAAGAAAGGAGTAGGTAAATATGAGTCACATAACTATTTCTAGATTGACGTGTATCAAGAAGCATCAGGTTGTCAATAAGCAATTCTCCATCTTCCCCATCAACACCACTCTTAATTTTATTTTTTTTAAACTGGCTGTCCAGTGACAACCTGGGATATTTTTTTTATTTTTAAGTAGGAGTTCACACCATCCAGTCTCTATCAAACAGCTGCCTTTAAAGAAGATATGAAAATTGGGCATTAGGTTATCAACCCATGTTCCTCTCATTTCACTCTAGTGTCAATACCAGGAAAGTCTCCAGCTGCTTCAGAAAGAGAAATTCCTGAGATTGTCAAGACAGCAACCATATCTTCTTATCCATGGATTAGTATCAAGAGTATCAAAAAAGAAATCGGTTTGTCTCCTGTCTTGCAAATACACTTGTTATTCCCTAAGTTCACCTCTCCCCTGTTATTTTGAAGACTTGATATGTAAATGACTATAATGTTAATTGATTAGGCAGCACATCTTTTTAAAAAAAACTTAATACCTTAATTTGCTAATAAAACCACTGCCATTATTAGAAATCTTACTTCCCAATTATATTACTTCAAGTAACATTGAGTTACAATTCTCTTGCTTACTATTAGTACAGATACAGTAGTTATATTAATATATTGGTTAAATTATTGTAAAGCAAACTGAAAAAACACTAGTAAGTGCTAGTAAATTGCAATTCTGCTTGCCTTGCCTCCTGCACTGAGTACTAAGGTAAAAGACTATCCTTCCTTGCAATTCTATCCCTTCTTACTCGCTTACCCTACACTGTCTTTCAGACATAGACTTGATGGAGAGTCTGGGGCATTGTCCATAGGGATTGCCCCCAGCATTGTGGGGATCATGAACCCACAGGCTGGCCTCACCCTCACCTGGAGGCAGGCACACTTCTCCTGTGGCAGGGTCCTCAAACTTAATTCCTTATTTCTTCATTTTATACCTTATTCCCCAGTTTTTCCTTTTCTTGAACCCAGCTATTTATGACCCTTGCATCTCCTTTCCTCTGCCCAAACTCCTCCCAAATAAACAACTCGACCCTAATTAATTTTCCTCATTAATCTCAAATCTATTACATCCATACACAATTTTGGTGTTTCTTGTGCCATTTCCTAGGCAATTACAGCATAACCAGTGATTACTGATACTGTTATCTAGACAAAGGTGGCCTTGCATCTCAAATCTCCCTTCTGATTCTACAGCTCTATTTCTTCTCCATCCAGTGCTCTTTAGACAGAATCTTCTTACCTGAGTTTTGACATCCCTACTTGCTCCTAATTAAGCACACGCAGTTTGAATACCAAAGCAATGACACCACCAGTTAGTGCTCACCCCATACTTCTACCCTTAGGCAATTTTCATCGCATCTCTAGTTCCCACCAGAGGCCATGGGCTGGTGTTGTGCCTCATGTCTCATAGTACTCCTTTTATCTCATGGTTTAAAAATTTAGGTTAAGATTTAGAACAAAAGCCACAAGAAGGGCCTCGACGACCACTGTCCTTTTATTTGTACTTAATATGTGTACAAAGTACCTTCAGTTTATTTGCACAAAGTAGTTAAAAAAAAGATAAAAAAGGTTAAACACAAATGGCTGAAGTTGCCTGCTATGTCCTGATATGACTCATAACAATATCTTATCAGTCCTTACATTTACAAGTCCATAACACAAACAGAAGGCAAAAAATATAAAAACAAGGAGGTGCTTGTGTGCTCAAGGGAAGCAATTATTCCCTGTGGATGAGGGAACAGCAACTGTTGTCCACCCTGACCCCATGAGACTCTCGTCCCAGTTTTCCTCAGCACCTGTGTGACCAAATGGGCCCATATGGACTGGCTGGGGGCCTGAAACACAGGTGAAAGGCTGGGCTGCCAGGCTCCAGGGTGGCCACCAGCACCTCATGGGCCAGTTGTGGGTGGTCTTTGCTAGGCTAATACATTGCATTTAATGTCCTAATACTGAAGCAACATGGAAGCTGCACACAGAGTGGAGGCCAGTGAGGGGGCTGCCCGCTCAAGGGCGGACATTATTTCCCTGCGCTGGGGCCTGTGAAGCTACGCAGGGCGAGAGTGTCTGTGCCCAGAGTCCACTCAGAGGGGCACAGCCAAAGCACAAGAGGCAGCAGCCACAAGTTGTGAGAAGGGAAATTCTCATCAAACAGTGAAAATACCCTCTTCATAGCATTGGCAGGGTTAAGCAGTGGGACAGGTTGCCCAGGAGGGGATGTGAAAGCCTGGTTTGAATACCCTTAGAGATACTCAAACCTCAACTGGACATGGCCCTGCCCCAAAAGTGACCTTACACTTGGGTTCCTTCCTGAGCCCACATTATTTTTTTTCTGTTTTCGTCATGTCTAACTCTCCTTTTCTTCTTTTACTTATTTGTCTCTTCTCAACTTTCCTTTGCAGTAAGTTTCTCAACGTCCCTCCTCAGATCCCATCACAAACCTTGCTCTTCCTCCCTGTTGATGCACTCACAGTAAAACAAAGCACCAAAACACACATCGACAAAGTTTTCAGCCTCTCCTACACCTCCCCTCCCATTGTGCCAGGGACCAGAGGGAACAGGCCAAACCCCTCCTGTACGCATTATGAAAGATGAGCCAAAGACAACCCATGTGCCAGTGCTGTAGAGCTGTTCAGTTACAGCACAAACACAGAGGAAGCACATCAGGGAAAACTGACCTTTTTCCATGGTAATATGGGGAAACCAATAGCTGGGGAGCCAGACCACTCTCAGACACCAGCTGCAAAGCTACAGCCTCTCTGTTCCCAATTTCCCTGGTCACCAGGCTGCTGTCCCCTAATAATAAGCTGCTTCTCTTTTATCCCAAAGGGCTTTTACTCACAGAAGTACCTGCTGAAAGTCTGAAGTGCCAAAGAGACTTAATAGTTCAACCTTGCTAAACACTCCTGTACCAGTGGAAAAACGGGCATTATTTCTGGGGGATGGGCTTGCCCCATCACTCTTCCCATTGCAGAGCAGCAGAGAAGCAGACTGCCTGGTTCCCAGGTACATGTGGAGTTGTGTCAATAAAGCTGTGTTTTCATTCAAAATTTTGCAATTGAGAAGCCATATGCACATGGGGAATTCAGAGCTGTACATGATTTGGAAAACAGTATGAAATGCGTTGAAACTGTAGCCCCACAGGGGTAATTTATTTGCCTGTGCAGCTCTGCTATGAGATCCAAAACCAACCATACAGACGCAAGGCTTGAAACATTCCATTAACTTTTGAAGAGAGACACAGAGAAGGAATTTTATAATAATTAACTATTTGATTGATCGACTACAGTTTATAGTCACTTCTTTATGGCTTTAGGTCTAATAGTAAACATGAAAGATTTAAAAAACAAAACAAAACCAAATCATCTCTTTCCTACCCTGATGTCAGATGCTGTCTATAAGATGAGAAACATGTGAGTTTTTAGTTGGCTGGCAGCACTTTACCAAAATTTCCATTTTTATTCATCCTTGCAATGACATATTGTTTTATTACATATTACTGCCCTTGTTTGAACTGCTGAAGATAAAGCACTACAGCAATACTAATGATCAGCCAGGAAGAATGGAAGCAAATGGGGGAAATTCCCTTCTGTAATTTCCAATGGTTTAAGAAACCTTTGGCAGAGCAAAGGACAGGAAAAGGTATTAGTTCAAAGGAACAGGGCCAAATGCGGGGATTTAGTCATTGCATAATTCCTGATGATGAAACACATAATAAAACCCAAGCACAAAAGTTCCACAGGTAACTTGCTCAACATCTCTTGAGCTTTAGAGGCTGTGACGCAAGACAATGACTTTGTGCAGTTCAACACTTGCGTGATTGACAAAAACCTTATCTGAAGGAAGAAACCAATTTTCACTAATTATACGTTGCACTTCATAAGGAACAGATCTGTACTATTGAATGACTTGGTTTGATGCAATTATGGACAAATGATATGCCTGTTGGGAGAAACAAACCTCTAATCTATTGAAACTACAGGTTATGAGGAGACGGATGCATCTGCCTGAACATCCCAGTATCCATCCTAGCACCGCTAGTTGCTTCCTGCTACATACATATAGGAGCTGAATATCTGGTGTTCTGAGGGAAGATTTCTCTTTTTCATAATAAACCCTACTCTGTCTATAGACTGTCATGGTAGTCACCCACCTTTTCATAGAAAAGGACCTCTCAAAGTTGAACGCAAAACCTATAGCTGGAAAGAAGGCGGAAAAAAATAGTTAATTGAAGAAACAATGAAAAGCTACCTAGCAAGCTGAGCTCTAGGTTATATTAGGTTTGCTCTATTACAGCTCCATCTTTCTTCCAGTCTAAATTTGTATGTGCCTTTAGGTATAACATACACAACAAAATAAATGTTTCAACTAATATGTTTCTGACTGATAAAGAAGTTGAGAAGTGCCAATTTTCTGCCTAACTTCTACAAAGGTGGGGAAGATGGGAAGGAATCACTTGAGAGGATAAAATATGTATCCCCTGCAACGGACTGAGACCACCAGGTGTTATTTGCAGATGAAAAGGAACCTGGTTACAAAAAGAAGTAATGTGATTTACTACGGTCTAACATCCTGGAATTTTCACCCAAAAAAAGCTGTCAGCAACCTTTTCACACTAGAGTCATCATACAACCACACTGAAACTAAGTCAGAAGCTTCTGGTTTTCTATAGCCCCCACCTCACCACCTCTCTACACATGTTGGCCAGCACTTCTTCACTGCTGTGGCATGGCTGTTTCCCAAACAATCTGTAAAAAGAGAGTGGCTGGGACCAAAATCCACAGCCTGAACATCAGTGCACCTTCCAGTACTAACAACTGAGACTTTGCACTTAAAAAATACTTAATTCATTAAGAGGAGAAAAAGATATTATTCCTTGGCAATTATGAAAGAGATACATGTGACATTTCCCAGATTTTGACAATTAATAAACAAGAATAGAGGTGGGGGAAAAAAATCTGGCACTTAAAACTTTCATTAGAAATGCAGTTTTAGGTGGCTGAAGCTGTTCAAGACTTCAGTTGAAACATGTTGACTAGTTTTGCCTAAGACTTAGAAAAAGATAATTTAGAAAATGTGAAGCTGCTTTTTTTCTTGTGTTCTATGTTTGCTTCCTCCAGTTGATGTAAAACAAATAAAACAAACACTAAACACTAAAAAGAAAAGTGTGTGACATGAAGTCACACACAAAAGTAAGTGACATGAAGTGATAAAATTTTAAGTTTACTATGAGAAGTCATTGACTAAAAGTTTTACTAAGTCACATCTGATGTATAAGGCACTTGATCTCTCTGGAGCACTTAGTATAAAATTAACACAGCTGGTGTTTTTTCATGTAATATTGGAAGACCAGCTTAAAAATATCCAGTAAGACCTGCTTATTTTGGATTGCCAAATAAAAAACCAAACAAGTTCTCAGCACTATGCAGTTACATTGTAGGGACTTTCCTCTGGGGAGATTTAAACCACAGTTGCCCAAACCCAGCTGGCTCAGACTTCCTTCTGTCCAAGAGACCTGCTCTTTTTCCAAGGAAACCACAGCCCTGGGTCCTTCCATCCCAACTCATGTATTTTTGTATAGCACAGCTGAGATACTGCCTTTCTTATCCTGCTATACCCTTAATACTTCTTTTCTGGACCTTCGTCCTCACCTCTTGATTTCCAGAGGAGGTATTTGGGGGCCCTGACAAGGGCACTCTTACCATAGTTTCCATTAAGGAAATGTCTGCCAGGGTCATTTTTCCTATCTTTCTACGAGGCTCCCCTTGGCTGCTTCTAGCATATCTTGCTTGTCCTCATTTTCAAAGTCTTTCTCACCTAAATTGATGTCCCAGACAACTCTAGACAGTCCACTGGACAACTCCAGTCAGTCAGCCACAGCAGTGCACTTGGCCATGGCTTTTTGGAAGGTGTTATTTCCAGCCATGGAACACTGCTCACAAGCTTCAGAGGCTCCTGTAAACAAGTTTTCTTCTGCAAGAAGCAGAGCCAGAAAAGCTGCTTAAACACAAGATGTTTTGAGCCAAGCGATCTGGGCATGACAGAAATCTGCGACTCCAAAATGAGCTGTGTTTTACAAGAACATCTTCACCTCAAGTAACTAGACTTTAACTTCTTCAGATCAGAGGAATGTCCTTTTTTTCCTTCATGTTTACACACAACATAGTGCACCAACAGTGTCGGGAAAAAGCCCAAACCAATCAGAAAAAAAACAAAAAGTCACCAAAACAAAAACCCACCCCAACCTGCAAGTATTTGGTGACTCTGTTATCCAAACTATTCTGAGCTGGAAAGAAATCAAGGTATTAGAAGAATCCAGGACATTTTGAGTACAAGTATTCTTACTTTCAAGCAAACATTAGCAGCATGATGCATTTATTTTAAGTCTCTCTCAAATGTCATTAGAGATTTAGCGTTAAATGAAGCATCCAGCTAGTTATGTGCACTTGTCAAAACGCGATGAACATTCTCCCAGCAGGGCTGTATGCTACCTGGGCTGTTGCAGTGATTCACTCTCACACAGTGTCTGTAGTGAGATGCACCGTAAGGGGAAATAATAAAAATGATGGTAGAGTTGAGCTACAACTTCCTCCACACACAAGTTGTTTCAGAGATGGAAATTTGCTTTTGCACAAGATGTCCATCCATGACGACATGGCAAAATCTGCCACTAGTGGGAAGTCTGTACAATAAGCCTACAAGGGAACATGCCTCCGAAAGTGATCTTTCAACACAGAAAGTTATTTAGAAATCCTTTCATGTTTTTCATTTCTCTTTGGCAATCCATGCTAAGACACCATTAGTCACTAGGAGTATTAACCAATATAAATGAGATTTCTTTGACCTATATATCATTTCCTTTTTGTTACTTCACTGGAGATGAAAAGAAATATGCAAAGAAAGCCTAAAGTACAAGCTAAGAGTGCACATTAGGTTACATAGCATCATGACAAAACAATACAAAAAGAAGAGCAAAGTCACCTATGGCAAATCATCAGGTAGTAAACTTGGAGATACTGGGGGTTTTGAGGCTGGGATACACATACTACACTCATCCATCTGTGACTAAAGTGCCCTTCAAATTCTAAAGAGGAAGCTTAATAGATGCTTTTATTCTCTTCCTCATCTCCTAAAAGCATAATTTCTGATCAGTGTTTTGTTACAGTGTTGAACAATGATTATGATTAATTCAAAAGATGAGTTTTTTCACTTCTGCCAAAAGAAAAATTAAAAAATCAGCAAGAGTTGCCAAATTTCTATATCCAGAGACTGCTTGGCTCATTGGTCATGTGGAGCTCATAGCTGTCATGAGAGTGATCTGTCATTGACACTGATAAGAAAACAGGCCACAGCTATTAGAGCATTTGGTGCTTTATGAAAGTGATTGTTTCATTCTTACATGTAACAAGTAGCTCATATCAAGGAAGTATTAAACAAAGTGTTCTTATTAGCCACAGAAAATAGACATGTTTCAACCACATTGCTTGCAGAAGTGAAGAGCTCAAAGCCAACTTGTGAACCACATTGACAATCTTAAAGTGACGGCGAAAGATAACTTTGCAGCCATAACAAAAATACAACCACTTCTTTCCCGCCAGAATCGTTTATCCACCACTTCATCCAGAAATACCATCAAACTGCTGCTCTTCCTTTAAACATAATGGCTTCTATGCCAGTAGAGGAGCTGACAGGCATACTGTGTGTGGGGCAGAGGGAAACTAGAGCCCAGTAAACCCACCCGGAGCCAGCATTTGCACAAAAGTCAGCTGTGGACCTACAGCAACCACAACATAAAATTTTAAGTAAAAGGAAAGTCCCCAGAGAATCCCACTGACAAAACAGTAGTTCATGTTCTCTACTGATGATCTGGAAGGAAAATGTTAGGAAGGCAAAAGGAACTACTTAAGGTATAACCTATTCTTCTGTAAGCCTGTCTGCCCTGCTGTAATGTTTGTTGAATGCAACAGGAAGACTATTCCCAACTTCCAGTAAGCTTTGGATCAGGCTATTTTTTCATTACAGTTATCTGTTTTAAAAGTTTTGAGATATTATTTTGCCATTGGTACAATTGCAACAGAAGTAAATTTGTCTGTTAGGGCTAAAATATACCCCAATGTCAAGAGGGACACCATAACTAAGATATCATTTTTCTGCTCAAATCTAGAAGTTTAATCACCTATTCAACTTACCTGCTTGTTATTTTGTGGTTGTTATTAAAAAACAGTTTTGAACCATAAAAACCACGGTTGCAAATATTAAGATTTAATTCTCCAGCATTCTCAGACCTATAAAGGGGAAGATACAGCAATGCTCACAAACTGCTTCAGTTTGAACAATGAATTTTGTAGCAGAACTGCATCAGGAGACACCTTCACGTGGCTGGACCATATTCTGGCTCAGATTTGTGACTCCTCTGGACCATGCTGCTTTGCACCCTTCAGCTCGGAAAGCAGAGCATGTTTTGTGCCAATTAGAGCAAGAAAGTAAAAGGGGATGTTGCTCAACTCACAAACCCAATCCTTAGACAACATGAAATACCTTTGTTTGGAAACCTACCAAAGTCTCTCCCTGGTTTTCGCAATAGACATGGGGAAAAAACAGAGAGCTACAAGGCAGCCACGGTGATGCAAATAATGATGTCATACATCCCTGTAAAGTCTTGGCAATGCTCCCAAGGGGACACCCAGTGTAAATTGGATGCTATTTCCCCAGCCTCTCACAACTACACAGGTGATGACCTGTCACCTACATTTAATTCAACAACAAAACTGTAATCAAAAGTGTAGAAAATCCAGCCAGTGTTGTAGAAAGATAAAGACATGGGAGGTTAACTTTCCCTGGCTGGCCAATAAGAGGAGTTTAAGAGGGTAAAGCACTCCTTTTAATTTAGCACTGGCCCAAAGCTGGCAGTGTGCAAAAGGGGACATAAAGCATGGCTCTGCAAGCAGACCCAACCAGTCCATGTAAACTCCTCACAAATCCTCTATGTGCTCCATGCTGTGTTGGTAGCACATTACAGCAAGTGCTCCAGGCCTTGCTTATGCAGTCATTCAAGTGTGCCACCACCAAAATGTCGACCGTAAGAAAAGAAGAATTAACTCCCCCAAAATGTCCCAGAGTGGCGACTAATGACACATCTGTTAGTTCCAGATCCTGCATTGTTACCAGCCACCACTACCCTGCATGGTGCAAATGGCAATGAGCACTATAGTGACACAAATAAGAAGAGGGACAGGATAAAAAGGAAGGGCACTAGCCTTATATAAGTAGTGGTGTAGAGAAAAATAGGGTTCTTTCATTACGTTTTAGTAAGGGAGTTTTCATAAGTCTACATTGAAACTTAATACCTGAAACACAAGTTTAGTTGAATGTATTCGTTAACTTACCCCTTGAAGTAATGCACTCAGTACTTTCTAGCTAAATATTCAAAACTAGACTTTCCATAACCATTTAAGTGCCTCAGATGAAAGCATCTGAGGCCAGCATGCAAAAGTCTCCCCATTTTGAGAACCCTGCATGAGATTCAGCTGAGAGGTGAGTTATGGAAAGCCTCACCCACACACCGCAGGGTTCAGGCTCAGACTGCAAACAGCAGCTCCTTCCCAAAATGGGCATGAGAAAAGATAAAGATTTGCTCCTCTGTAAATCAAAACATGAACTTGCCCTGTGAATACTCCTGAGTCTGAGGAATCCAACAAAAAAGGCAGTTTAATCTTCATAACTGCCATTGCAACCTCTCAGTGTGTGGGCTGTATTTGACCACCGATTGAGAAAAATCTTCAGTGTTAGCCACAGCAAATTTTCTATGTTATCACTCTTTTCCTTTAAGGGAGGATGGTACACATTCTTCAAAAATTATAAGCCATCAGGTTGATTTCCAAAGTCTCTTCTCCCAAGTTATGCAGGTGTCAAGGCACAGATGTGATTTGGGAGCTGAAAACCAGTGCTTAAGTGAGGCCCCAACCAGACAGTTGAAGAGAGAGACACACGTACCTCACAGCCGAGGTGAGGAGCTCAGCCTTGGTGCCATCCTGCGGATCACCAGAGATAATACCAAGATCAAGCCCAAGGGGCAGCAGAGGCAGAAGGTACCAGGGTGACAGATGTTTGCAGTCTTGTTCACTTACTGCCTTTCCTTCCCCTTCTCTCCTCAGAATTTTCATGTCTTCTTGAATTATTAGAGAACATGTTGCCTTAACTCTTTAATTTCCTCTTAATTTACTACAAAACTCATCTTTTCTCCAGGTCATACGGTCTTGCCTTTCCCAATTGAACAGAATTACAACCAGGCTACATTCAAATTCAGCAACAAAGCTCTGCTTATGACATATGGCTCGAGTTAACCAAAACCTTGCATAAGCCCTCCAGTTTTACTGTCTTCCATTTGGCATTCAGATATGAATCACTGAAAAAGGACTAAGTTTTAAGTACAAATGAGATGGACTCAAAGGTAGGGAAAGAACAGCTAGTAGAGGATAAAAGAGGATCTGAAAGCAGAAAAAACAAACATCAGCCGCTGCAAGTTACTTAAATCATCCTTTCTCATTATTACATTACAGGAAAAACAGAATTTGGGTTTTTTTCTTCAGTGCTGGGAAATCCGAGTTGGATCTTTACCTCAGTAAATCAATGCAAACCTAGAGTAACCCTATTCACTTCAACAGAAGTTCTCTGCATTGTAGCAAGAGCCCTTGATAATAAAATCAAGTGCAGCTATATGCAGTCTCCTCTCAGATGGGCTGTCACCTCCTATAGCTGCAGGTTCAGTTAAACACACAGAACCAAAATAGCTTAGCATCTGACACTGACTGATGGCTGGGAAAGCGCCAAGAGGAATTACTACATCCTGTTCATGCATTAGTTTCACATACATCACAAAAACGCACACTCCAGTGCCCCAGGCAGGATTTAAGGACATCAGGTCAACAAACAAATGACATGGCATGGATGGTCCCTCTAACATCACTAATCCTGTAACTTTGACTGTGGAGGAGTAGGGGACACAAAGGTTGCAAAACATGGCCAAGGATGAAGGCAAACGGCTGGCCCGGCTGGGCAACTTGTCTGACCTGCCTAAGCCAAAGATCTGAGGAATTTGCTAACAAACAGCAGTCAAGGGGAAGCAGAGCAGAGTGTTTTACTTTTTAAACCTGCCAGAATAGTATGAAACCCTATGCATTTAGTCAGGAAACATTTAAAACTTATAACACTGGTATTCGTTCTCCTTCATCTGTCGTTACCCATGCATAGCTACTGCTCCATCTTTCATACAGACCAGTTTGAGGCACAGGTGGGACCCAAGCCACATACCCTGTAAAACAGATCCAAAACTCTTTGGGAACAGGATTACCTCTATTGCTTTTGTGCCAGGCAAGCACCAAACTGTAGTTTGGGTCTCAATTTACTGCTGCCTTTGGGCAAGGACAGGCCAGGATTGTCTGGCTGTTCCTTTAAGGGTGCTGAAAGCAAGCCAGCTGGAAATGGTTTCAAAGGAGATGTCATGAGAGCAAGCTGAAATACCAGAAGAACAGGAAAAGTACAGTAGCTGCAATACACACAGGACAGGCAGAAGAAAGATTGGAAATAGCAAAAGAGGATTTTTCCCTTGGAAGTAAGAAAGGAAGAGCTCCAGCAGAAAAGGTATGATTCTATATGAACTTTGGAAGTCGGAATTCCTGCAGTGACAAGGGAAAAAGGGAGGAAAGAAGAGAGCAATCCAGTGGGAAACTGGGAGGTTGGGTCAGGCTGTGTGGGAGAAGAGCCGACACCTCTGACACTTATCAACAAGTGATGGAGGGAAACAAGGATTGTTTAGCTATGGAATGAAACCAAGGCATCCCACCATCTCTCCAGAAGTTAAGAAAAAACCTAGATTTATGAAAGACAAATTGACCATAAGGGCTGACTGAATGGGAACAAGTTGGATCCCTCCCCCTTAAACACCAAGGTAGAGATCTCACTGTCAGAGGTTTGTGTTCGTGAATCCAGAAAGGAGCAATTATACCAGCAGAGCTGAGATGGGGCTGCAGCAGAGCCCTTCACCCACCGCAACGGGGGCTTGGGCACCCACCTCCTGCTCTCCAAGCAGTCTGCCTCCAAGCAGTCTGCCTCCAACAGCCCTCAGCCCACTGCCTTTCCCCACTCAGCACCAGCAGTGGGCATTTTCCTGCACAGCTGACCTATCTGCCAGCCTCACACAGGTGCCTCAAAGAGTAAATCTGCAGAACAGAGGTACATGTCTATCAGAAAACCCCAAATAGGGCATGTGCTGGGACTGGAGGGTTGCAATGCACAAGGCACACCTAAACCTTCTGGACATAACTCAAACCAGAAATTACTGCACACGGTGGCACAGCCCTGCCAGAGGTGGGCAGCATGAGGGGCACAACACACAGCACCCTGTGATCCCTGGGAATACAGCAGTTTGCCCCACTTACATCCCAAGGTGCAGGACATTTTGAAAGGATCCATGAGACCTGCTGCCTTTGTGCCAGGCAGCCTGACAGGGGGAGAGCAAACATAGACTCATAGAATTGTTTGGGCTGGAAGAGACCTTGAAGATCATCAAGCCCAACTGTTAACCCAGCTCTGCCAAGTTACCACTAAACATAGCCAAACTTGAAGCAGGCTGGAGCAGAGAATCTAGGCTGGGAAGAGAAAGACACAACCTGGCTGACTTGTACAAATGTTCTTCATTACAGTGCTAGGGATGCTTTTCTTGATGCCTTTCTCAAAACCTCTCGGTACTACATAAAGCATTCAGTGGCATTAGAGATTATCATGTGAAAGGAGAGTGAGGGAGTGTTATAGTGACTAAGTGACTGTGATCCTGGACAGGGCCAAAACTGGCCTGCCAAAGCCATGTTTACAGCAAAAGCTATTGCAACAACTGGGGAGGAAGGAGGGTTAGAAATCCTTTCCCTGAGCATTCTGAATGTGTCCCACATTCCTTCCATACACGTTTTCCCTTTGCTGGGGTCATCTTGCCCTCTAGTGGTTCACGCTGCAGAGCTAAATTCATTTCTGCTGTAAAGTCAATGCTTTCAGCTGTTATGCATAAAATGAAATAATTCAAATTCCCTTTGATCTGCACTCACATCATGGTGCATCAGGTCATTAGTAAAATGTGCTATCATGGTGTGAAGTTGGAAAAGAAGATGCATAGTGCCTGCTGCCTTATACATTATGTATCACACATGCTGTGAGAGGATCCTTTGCCCACCCAATCTGGAATGATATAGTCAATAGGTATGTGAACATTTGTGGCTGTTTTGGAAAAGATTTTTCTTCAGCTTTCAGCAAAAAAAAAGTTTGAGGAAAAAACATGCCTGCAAAATACTTCATTTTTAAGATTAAAACTTTTGCCTGAAAACAAAAGTTCTCAGAAAGTAAAGAGGTAAAAGCCAAAAGCAGAGTAATGGAAATCCCGGCTGGTAACAAGTATCAGGCAGAGAGCTCCAAAAGATAAATTGTACACATTTAGGTTCCTGGCATTGCTTATAATAATATGAATATGGAGTATAACTTACTTTCTTTTGCATGCCCTGTATTACACCCATTTTGACTTCTCTCTGGGCTCTGTCCAGCAGAGTTGCAAAGTTTAATTTATTCCATAAGTCTAAGCTAGAAGAAAGAACAAAAATATCTGCTTTATTTCATTTTAGTGTGAAGCATTACTTTCAATGACAACAAATGTGGTGGTTTGTTTTTGGGTTTTTTTTTTTTTTAATAGGTTGAAAATAGGATGTCTGTATCCAAACTGGACTTCTGACACAGCTAATTCCAGCTGAGGATCTGGCTTGACATCCTTTCTGTATTTACTAGTGACTCTCATCTACTAGGCTCCAGAGCTACTGTTTCTCCATAACAGGAAAGCCATGCATATCTAGGAGGCAAAAGAGAAAGAAAAAACAACCCAGAAATCATGAACTAGTTACTAGTCATTCACCACGGTGCTTGGCTGTGATCAGTCATGGTGCCGAGTGAAATCTCGGTGCTCAGCTGTCCTCTGTGATCTTTGTCTGGAAAGGCTTTTCCTGTGGTTAGCTTGATCAGTGCAGACTGAATGACAGTGTAATTTGTCTCCCAGTTAAAGACCTTCCAAAGCCATTCTTTATACACTGTCTGCAAAGACAGAGAAACAGCAGACAAATGTAAGGAAAAGCTGTTCACTTGAAAGTTATGAAGAAAAATGTTTTCCAACTGCCAGCCTCTAAAGAGCACTCCTTATCATTAGAAACCACAAAATAAATATCAATTGCAAGACATCTTTGCACTTCTGTGGCCAGTATCATCCTTCTAACAATCGTCACTCTCTGATAGTGATTGGATTCTCCCACTCTCTTCCTCCTCAGCTTTGCTGCAGAGGCCATGGACTGCTGGAAACGTGAAAAAAGCAACACCTGGACTTTTCCCACCATGATTCTCTGCCTCTATGGATTCTTCTACATGATGAAACCATCAGAACCTTTCCTAACCCCCTATCTAACAGGACCAGATAAAAACCTGACCATAGATGAGGTATGGTTTTACTCTGCCTTTTCTTCTACATAAAGCAGCAAAAACATAAAAAAGTAAAATTTTAAACAGAGTTTTTAAGCAAAGAAAAAAAAACAAACCACACTATAACCAGCTTTGACAGGATACAATTTGCAGCAGATGGCATAAATAAAAGATCTATTTAATGGATTTAAGACCTACTTGCCTGTTGAGCAGTCATATGCTGCTTCAGTATGGTTATATATTTTATTAATTCCTTCAGAGGAAAAACTTCCCTCTACAAAGCCATTTAAAATAAATGACGTGCACCTCCTCAAGAATAATAACATGGAGATTTCCTTTTCTCTTGCAGGTTACAAACCAGATTTTCCCCGTTTGGACATACTCCTACCTTGCGCTCCTTTTCCCGGTCTTCCTGATTACAGACTATGTGCGCTACAAGCCCATCCTCCTCCTCCAGGGCATCAGCTTCATTGTCACCTGGCTCTTGCTCCTCTTCGCACACGGAGTGCTGGCCATGCAGATGGTGGAATTCTTCTACGGGATGGCAACAGCCACCGAGGTGGCCTATTATGCCTACATCTACAGCGTCGTCAGCACCGATCACTATCAGAGAGTGACGAGCTACTGCAGAAGTATCACTCTGGTTGCGGCCACCGTTGCCGCCGTGCTGGGACAGCTGCTGGTTTCCTTAGCAGGCGTATCCTACTTTCACCTCAACGCCATGACTTTGGCTTCCGTCTCCCTGGCATTCCTCTGTTCCTTTTTCCTCCCAATGCCTCAAAAGAGTATGTTCTTCCACAGGAAAGATGTCTCACCACCCGCACCAGAGCCAGAAAAAGCTGTGGCCCCAGTCGGCTCTGACGGGCCATCGAGCTGCCAGGAGGACAAGGGCTCCCCATCTGCTGACAGGGGACCCACACCTGAAGCACAGGCTGATAAGGCCACGCCCCAGAATGACGCGCTCAGAGTACTGGTGCAGCTGGGCAAGGACCTGAGGGACTGCTACAGCTCTAGGAAACTTCTGTACTGGTCCCTGTGGTGGGCTCTGGCCACAGCAGGCTTTAACCAGGTTCTGAATTATATCCAAGTGCTGTGGGACTTCAGAGCCCCCTCTCACAGCTCTGCAGTCTACAATGGAGCTGTGGAAGCAATAGCAACTTTTCTGAGTAAGTTGGTGTCTCAGCATCAATTACAAAGGCAACTTCTGAGCTTTTTACTTTAGAACATTTGTAAAGTGCCAGTCCATTGCAGATGCTCCAGGAAGCCAGTGTATGCATTGTGCATTCAAAAATATAGTTCTGCAGTGTGAAACACAGTTCAAATGCAAGCTATGCTAGTTGTCTTTGACTGAAACACCCAACTTTATCCTACTGATGTGCAGAGTGTGTACAAGTCACACAAACCTTGCATCCAACTTCTAAATCAATTCAGAGGTACCCATGTTTCTTTTGATGAGGTTGTTGGGACTTTTTTCCCTCCAAAAAAATATCACACAGTTCCCATAACAACAATATCAGCTAGCACAGACGAAAGAAGGTTTTCGTAAATATTTTACACTAAAAGAACATAATCCTCTCATTTAGATCTCGCTAGTGAAATACTCTTGCACAGCAGGAGGGAAAGAAGAATTTTAGTCATTTGAAGATACGGAGATTTGCAGAAAATACTTTCTTGAATTCATTATGCTACTGAAACTAATCATTACGCTTTTGCACCGGAAGCAGATGTCCACACAGCATAAACAAAGCAACATTATCGAAAGGTAACATCAGAGGATACCACCCTGGCTTGGCAGTGTCTCTCGTATTTGTATTGTGCCGCTGTAGAGAACTTGCACAAGACATTGGGGTGTGACCCACCAGAAAAAATAAACACATCTACATCATGCCTGATCTTTCAGGTTACCCTTACAGGCATTAAGGAGAAACAGAAACTTCTAAGATTAAAAATTACTCTTTTCTTGAGGTAGGAAACTAAACAGACCAACTGAATTATGAATCAGAAACACTTAACTCCTGCCTACTTCTTGATGAATTCCTCTTTCTCATGGAGTTGCCTGCTTCTCAATGTAAAAGTGTAGACGTTTTTAAATTGTATTAGACTCCTAAGATGAGTAGTCTTACCTTTGCAACAAATGTGTCTGTGTAGCAGGCCCACCAAAAGCAAACAGTGCCTATCCTTTCTTGTTTCCCTGAACATATTCACTTATGTCTCACAAAACCCCCTTTTTTGAGAGCTTAGGTGCACAGAGATAAACTGTTAAATTAGAAGGCAATTCTTTACTAGCTTAGCTATAAAGTAAGCAAGCTAGTAGAAGCTGGAAGAATTGTTCCTCTTAAGTTCCAAATCGTGGTCCTAATTTTCTCCCTTGAGATACATGCTGGGTACAGATAGATAAATAATGAATCTTTCTACATAATGGTTTATACTGTGAAGTGGAATAAAACATTAAGAAAGGCGTGGCAGAGACTAGGTTTATGCAGTTGTCTAGAAGTGACCACTCATCTGCATGACTCAGAAGTGAATAGAAGTGCTTTTCAGAACTACTCTGTTTCATTATTCAGTGTTGCCTTTCAGCAGGCGAGGGTGGCAAGACTTGGTGATATAGGCTATAGAATAGGTACATTCACTTTCTTTTTTTCCTCTCTTTTTCTAGGTTCGGTAACGTCTTTTGTAGTACAATACATGAAAATTAACTGGGACCTTTTTGGAGAACTGGCTTTAGGGATCTTCTCTGCAATAGATGCTGGTTCTTTATTTCTCATGCACTTCACTACCAACATCTGGGCATGTTACGCCGGCTATCTCATTTTCAAAGCATGCTATATGCTCCTCATAACAATAGCAACGTAAGTATAAAACCTTACAGTGCTACTATTACGCACAAAATACCAACCATACTTTAACTTTGGGCATCTCCCTTTTACTTAGAGGTAGCTGACCTAATGCTAGACATAACTGTTTAGGTAAAGACAAGGATACTTAAGCATCTAGTTCTGCTGTTTTCACTCTTCTGAACAATGATAAAAGAAATATTATTAAAAGGACTTCAAACATACCTAGGCAGAAATTAAACAAAGTACAAGGTATCTTTATTACTGAAGACAATAGTAACAGCAAAACATAAACTATTGTCCTCTTTCCTGCCATAGATGATGTAAAGTGAACAAGATCCAATTATGTCTAGACCAGCTTGCTAATTACTTGTTAACAAGCTATGAATTGCATGAATGCAAGAGAAGATTTGGCATACAGTATTCTGCAATNTATGTATATAATATGTATAAAAACATATTAATGTTTTCAGACATACCAAACACTTTCATAAACTTTCATTAATATAAATGCCCAATGAATTATGTCAAAACCCCAAATTATTGAGATACCAGTTTCAAACAACTGCTAAAACTATAATGCAGTGAATCCTCTGTTTTCATTTTGGTGGATTATTAGTACATTATAGTGGATCACACCTGGGCTATTTCAGCATATTCTACCAAAAAAAAAAAAA
>VXBJ01002188.1:355997-367667 GCA_013400055.1 Nycticryphes semicollaris | reverse complement strand
CTTTATTACTGAAGACAATAGTAACAGCAAAACATAAACTATTGTCCTCTTTCCTGCCATAGATGATGTAAAGTGAACAAGATCCAATTATGTCTAGACCAGCTTGCTAATTACTTGTTAACAAGCTATGAATTGCATGAATGCAAGAGAAGATTTGGCATACAGTATTCTCCAATATAACTATACCTATAACCTCTAAAGATACTATAATGTAAACAAGGAATAAAAGAAAACATTGGACATATAAACTTACACAAGATCTCTTAGGAGACCAAGCTATTCTGTCATCAGAAATAGAAAAATAAAAATAATGTAAATTAAAAAGAATATATTATTTCTGTAATAAATATAAAGCATNAAAAAAAAAAAAAGCTTGCACAAAAAAAAGCCTTAATAAAAACCAAAAGAGCACTGCAGGAGTAGCCTCCATTTGATCAGATAGAAGCTTTGAAGGTAAATATTGCAAGGAAAGACGTTCCAATTATTGTCAAAAAAGAAATCACAAGGCAAATCTACAGGCTCTTGACAGAATAAATGGCATGCTACCTCAACTGTCAAGTCACTAAGCAAGAACTGATTTACATCATCATAGAAAAGTTGGTTAGAAGATACCCATAGTGGCCTTCTAGTCTAATGTCCCAGACAGGGAAGAACTCCTGCCAACACCAGATCAGGTTATGGGTTTGTCTGGCCTTGTCTTTCAAAGCCTCCGTGGAGACTTTGCAACCTGCCTGGCACAGTTGCTGAAGGTAGAGAACGAAAGGAAACGATTAAAGAGATCTAATTCCTAACTGGATAAAACAGATCACCTGATAACATGGTTTGGAAAAACAACATGGGCAAGTGAAAAAACACATCAAAATACACCATGGTAGTCAAGACATCGTTTAGAGTAAACAAGGAAACAAACAAAGCAAGCATTATTTACAGCATCCTTGATATATCATCTGCATGAATCGTTTCTCTTCATCAACTAAATTGAGAGGTAAAACCTCCCACCCAGTGTGAAGTAACTGACCTGCTAGTCTCACATTAGGTTCCAGATTGCAGTCAATCTGAGCATGGAGCGCTATGCCTTGATGTTTGGATTCAACAACTTTGTTGCACTGGTGATTCAGACCGTTCTTACAGTAGTCGTCGTGGATTCAAAAGGCCTGGGACTGAACATAGTGACTCAGGTGAGTGCTATTAACTTATTCTGCTCTGGTGAGACCTCACCTGGACTACTGCATCCCTCTCTGGAGCCCTCAGCACAGGAAAGACATGGACCTGTTGGAGAGGGTCCAGAGGATAGGCACAAAAAATTATCAGAGGGCTGGAGCACCTCTCCCATGAGGACAGGCTGAGAGATTTGGGGTTGTTCAGCCTGGAGAAGGCTCCAAGGAGACCCTATTGCAGCCTTTCAGTACTTAAAGGGTGTTTACAAGATGAGGACAAACTTTTTAGCAGGGCCTGTTGCAAGACGACAAGGGGTAATGGTTTTAAACTAAAAGATGGAAGATTTAGACTAGATATAAGGAAGACTTTTTTTCTTTTTTTGGTTGGGTTTTTTTTTTGTTTGTTTTTACAGTGAGAATGGTGAACACTGGCAGAGGTTGCGAAGAGAGGTCGTAGATGCCCCATCCCTATAAATACTTAAGGTCAGGTTGGCTGGGGCTCTGAGTTACGTGACCTAGTTGATGTCCCTGCTCATTGCAGGGCGGGTGGACTAGGTGACCTTTAAAGGTCCCTTCCAACCCAAAGTATTCTATGATTCTACTTTCCATTTACTGCTTAGCCAATTCATCTTCAAGAGTTTATCAAAAAAAGAAATCACTATGCCAAAGGACAATTTAATTCTCTCTTTCATCTAGAGAAATCTAGACAACTTGCTCTTGCCAGCCATCATCCTTCCCGTTTGCCTTTTAGTCCCAAAAATTCAGGCTGGTTTTCTCAGATGAAGAATCAACATGACCACATGTTGTTAGGGGAGCTCAAGACCGTGAGACACAGCACAGATTATTGGAGTAATTTCAGCTCAAGTGACAAGGATACCTGCCTTCTAATTCCAGCTCAGGAGCAAACTTTATCTGTATCTCAACATGAATAGTAAGAGTTTTCTGCCCATCATTTGGGCACTTAATTAGGGGTGGGATATCCTATCTCACAGCAGTGTCCCTAACTTCAACACAATTCCACTCGTGTTAGAGTCAGCTGAAATGTACCGACTTCTGCATTTACTCAGATGGGATCTCAGCTGGGGCAGCTTCCTGCTCCCGTGGATTTAAAGAAGGCTAAAGCTGTTCAGATATTCTACATAGAGAAAGCAAAAATTACTTTAAAACATTAGAGATCGAATTAAGCACTAAAAATTAAAACTTTAAAATTAAGGACAGGGATATGTAGGACTTAATATATTTATTAAGTCCTACATATACTATATATACTACACCACTATATAACAACAATAGCCTTGCCACTATTGTTGGAAATATTGATACAAAGCCATGGATTATTTATGGAAACCAGAGTGGTGACAGCACTGAAACATGCAAGTAAGAGCAAAAAGAGACCAACTCGGACTCTTCACTTCCATTATTCATGACTCTGTGGGTAATGAAGCTACTTCTAATAGTAAAAAAGAGAGGGAAAAAAAAAATTGTCTTCTGATACCTTTCTTCTCTCAGACGTTTATTAAGAGGCATAAGAACTGGAAGCAAGGGACAGTTCTTCATTTCTCAAAAATCTGCTGTTTGCTGGAAAAGTTAAGATTTTGCTTAATTGCAAAACAAAAACTTGAACATAAAGAAACCATGCCAGAACACAGGTAAACAAATTAATAGTGTCTGTCATCTCCAGAAGCAGTGTTTCTCTAATGTGTTTTTCATAACTTCTGCCTTTTTCTCTCTCTCACCCAGTTTTTAATTTATGGCAGCTACTTTGCAGTCATAGCTGGGATTTTCTTGATCAGAAGCATTTGCATGCTTGTCTCCAGCATATGCAGAAGGAAAATAGCAAGATCTTGCAAAGAGCGTCTGAACTACGCTGAACACGAGTCAAAAGAGCAGATTGTAACCGGCTACACGACACGGATGTAGGAGTCGGGCAGACAGGCTCACATGGCCAGGCCCTTGTGGGAGAAGAGCTCCTACTGCAGCAGGCAGGGAACAGCAGCACAAGATCAACGTACAACACAGCCCTGAACAGCTACACTGAATCATTACAGCACTTCCAAACAACGCGTGCCAGCTCAGAGATCACTGTGATGGCACTGTGCCAAGATGAGAACATAAGTTGCTTTAGATTCTTACTTACCTGCCTATAAATAGCTTAATGGCAGCTATTTATACAGGGGAACAGAGCAACCACCTTGGAGCGCCACCAGGCACACTGGAAAAGAACAGAGTCTACCCTGCCCTGCTTGTTCTAGCTCTTGTGTTGGTGTTGGCAGAGCTGCTTCCATGCACATTTGCTGCACATGTGGGTGAAGGATCTGTCCCCTCTTTGCATGTACCTCATTCTGAACCATGGAAGAAGGGATTGTGCTTGCATCATTATCTTCGTTCCTACCTAACTACAGGCAATCTGTCAACAAACTTCTCCCTTCTAATTTAAAAGCTCACCTCAGAAGTGGGCCTTTTGCACACAACAGCGCAGAGAAGCAGGGTTTGCAGAAACTATCTGAGCAGGTTCACCAAAAACACTGCTAAACCAGGATTGCTGCTTGGCCCACATTTGAAAGCTGCAACCTAAAAACTGTACTGAACCCGTAGTGATCTCAGCCCAGAAGGGAAAAAGTTCAGAGTCAAAACAAAATGAAAGAGCCCTGCTCCTTTCCTTGTGCTTCCAGTAAAATTAAATTCAGGACTGGTTTCCTGTTTCAAGAGGAAAAGAAAAAAAATCAAAATCAAAGGGATCAAGTAGCATGGCCTAAAACCAGAGAAGTACACTGTGGAGAAGTGTGGCTAAGTTCTCACAGGAAAATTCCAGATTAATACCAAAATGCAAGAAGACGTCTAACTGAAACAAAAAGCTAGCATCACATGTGCTTTTGAGTGCCAAATGAGGGATAATCATTGACCTTGCCCAAGGATTTGGCAGGGTCAGCATCTCAAAATTTATCAAGAAGCTTCAAGTTCTACAGATAATTTAGTCTAGCACAAAGGACAGTTAGTTCGGGAGAAATAAAAAAGAGCCTCTAAATGAGTTTGCATAGCGAATGCCTAATTTAATATAAATTGTGTCTGTATGTTAAAGTTATTTCTGTACTGCTCTTTGCTTCTTAGCTTCCAAAATCTGCATCTAACTAATAAAAATTGAAAATACTTAGCACTTACAGAATAGTATTTTTCCTGTAGAGCCATGAACTGTCATTTGTACAGCCATCTGTGCTTTTCATGCACTAGACTGCAACTAGACAAAGTGCCCAGAGGCGAGAGCAGGCAGGTGAGAAGCAATTTGTTTCAAGTCACAAGAAGAATCGGTAGGATTTGACCCAATGAGCCCAGCTAATTTCCTAGGCTTTTTGTTTACTATCATACATAGTGCAGGCGTTCTCTGCTGTAAAATGGCTCTAACCAGAGCAGCTTAACCCATACAGTTATAGAAGCAAGAGATGTACTCAGCTTCCACTAAGCAGTATCTTTTATCACTGCACAACCGAGGGCATGATGCTCCTGCCTGAAGAAGCAGGGACAAACTCCTCCACTCAGCAGCATCTTTTATCACTGCAGAACCAAGGGCATGATACTCCTGCCTGAAGAAACAGGGACAAAGTCCAGCAGAGCAAGGACTACTTTGTTTTGCTTTTCCTTATGTATAGGAAAGTTCTTTTGAGGCATTTTTTTAGAGAACTAGGTGCCAGCCTGGGACTAGAAGCTAGCTAGAGTTTGTGTTTAAGTGAGAAAGAGGAACTTGGCATTTCCAGCTCTACCGTGTCGAAGTTAATTATTTCTCTCTAGCATCTGATAAAAGGAAAGGAGGTAGCAACATGTGAAACTTTTGCAGATTAAAGGACAAACCAATGGTAGTAGTAACCTGCATGAAAGGAGCTAGAAAAAATGGTAAAAATAACCATAAACATTATTCTGTTCTGGTCAGCCCCAACTGCAAAATAGGTGCTAGGTCTTATCTACGAATTGCAGACCAGAGCGTTTAAAGGTATTTATTAACATAAAAATGCAGTCAAGTGATTGCTTTTTTGCCATGTCAGTTTTTATTGATTATTAGAAATCAAGTTGCTGACAAAACCTGTAAAGGATAATGCTTTCCCTTCCTCTGTGAGCAAGAAGAGCTGTGCTTAATTTTTATTAGCATTACTACTTTTTAAAATTCTGATACCATTCTCTCAAGTTTAGAAAGAACTTTTAGGAGACAAAAAGACCAGAAATTTCTTACTTCCTCCAATACTAAAGGGTGGTCACCCTGGGAGGAAACTGCACATGAATCCACAGCAAATGTGCCACAGCCACAGCTTTGACAGGTAATTCTTTACCTTCAGAGTCATTTGGAAGGGTGCTGGCCACTCACTGGCTCAGTGCAAGGCTTATGTTGAACTTACTGATCAGTCCAGGGTTTAGCAGATTTTTGTTTTTTTCAAAAGATAATGGATACCAAAACATTTCAAAGCAGAACTGGATTTAAGGATAATACAGTCTCTATTTTACATACAATGATTTGTAAGAGAAAGATGATAATCAGAGGCAATAATTTAAAATCAGGTTTCAAAGTAAGGGCTGGTTTTTGTAACATTCCTCTGAGGTCACAAAAATACTACCTTAATAAGATACTATTTATGCTAAGTTTTAAAAAATACAATCTCACAGCACAAGCAGAAGCGCTTTTGAAAAAGTGCCTGCTACTAAATGGAATTCAACATTTTCAAAGAAATAGCTTGTAACAGCTTGGTTAAACATCAGTCAGTGCTTTGCTTTCATTCTCTTACATTTCCAAACATATTTCTCTTATGTTTCACTTGTTTTCTAGGAACAGTGGAATTTACTTTCTAATACAAAAGAAGTTAAATAAGCTTAAAAAAAAACACCAAATCTCTTTAGGCTTATTTTTGCTGCCCACTACCATGAAGACAGACAACTCATTTTTTTCCTCTTGATCATCGCTTTCAAGAATGAAGTCAAGAATCCTCTTTTCTAAGTCTGCACAGGTACCAGGAGCAGATAGTTTCTGCTTCCTTCTTTACCCACTCCAATAACTGGAGTGCAAGATATACGATATTAAAGTATTTTGAAGACACCGAGCTCACAATAGGTTGCGAGCTGGCTGGTGGCTTTTATCATCTGCAAAAAGGCTTGCACTTCTATTGTTCCACTTGACTCCCAGTCTGGCAATCAACAGAAGCCAGCTTCCCTGAGCACGCTGAGAATGAGCTTTAATTTTACAGTTTCCCCACTCATTTATTTGGAAATGAGACTGTAATGGAACTTTATTTTTCTGCTCTGATACATCCACTCAGTTTTAAGTACGTCATTAAGAACAACCTTTGATAGATGACACAGAGACTGGAGTTTATCACCACCAATGCACCTTGATCCAAGCTGTTCATTTACAAGCTGCACCTGTGATCACGGGGAGGTTCAGTGAGAGAAACATTAGCTGAAATAGGGTTAGTTAAAAAGTAAACTTGTAAAGGAATTTTTACCAACTGTGAAGAGTATCTCTACAAAATTCCTGGTGTGCTCATTCCTTCACTACAGTCAGTTTGTTGAGTTTTGTTTGTTTGTGGTTTCTTTGGTGTTTTCTTTGGTTTTTTAGGTAGACTATGGATTGCTGGAAGGGAGCCGTACACCGCAGTTGGATTTACCCCACACTGATCATCTGTGCAAATGGATTTTTCTCTACAATGAGGCCATCAGAATCTTTTCTCACTCCGTATCTAACTGGACCAGACAAAAACCTAACGATTGAAGAGGTACGTAGCTATTCTCTTAATTAATAACTAAGATGCTTAAAGCACTAAGTCTTACAGCAACAACTGAAGGAGAGAATAAGTGTTCAACGATACAGCTACATTTTACCTAGAGACTAATTTTTAAGATGCTTCTGGAAGAGAGTCAGCTGTTTTGCAGAAGGTCAAAACTTTAAAGTCCCTACATTCTTAGGGCTTTGAAACTACTTTGGTGGTTAAGAAATTCATACTTTCAGCAAAATCAGGTCACTAGTTGCTCTTCCCACCTAGAACTCCAAGGGAGGGGCAACACTAAGATTTATCTATATTTATCATGTAATTGATTACACTGACAAAGTGAGCGCAAATCAAACAGACTTCCTCTCATGAACTGGTAGATTATTGCCAACAATACGGAGCTGTTTCATGCACTCATTAACCTCCAAAGGTCAGATTCGTATTCAAAAAGTTTATTTTGGGTGGCATTTCATTGGGTTAGGGTTTTTTTCCCCCAACAAAGTGCGCACTGCAAGTTTCCTTGCTGTACTCCTCTGTTCAGCACTGGCTGCTTCAGGAGTACAGTTCCCAACAAAAGGGGACATAGATAAGAAGTGGCTGAGTCATGGAGCTAATGGTGTTGTCATTAGAAAACACAAGCTCAGTACACTCACATGCAGCTAATATGAACAACAGTCATTCTTGATGCGCAACAGCAAGTGTTAAAGCAGAATCTGCTAGTGTAGTGTAAACCTCAGGTTTCTTCAAAAAAAAAAAAAAAAAAAGGTATCTGTGGGTTTAAGGTTGTTGGGGTTCCCACCACCACCTTTTTATTATTTCTTTGAACTACAAAGGCAATTTTTTTCTCTAGTACATGGAATACACAACTAGCATGATAGTATGCTTTAATTCTGATTTCAGCAACAGCCCTTAACTCAAAAAATAAGTGTAGTACAGATACTGGCTCTTTCAGCTAACTTCACCTCTGGTGAGCTAATTCTGTAAGTTTCAGTCAAACACTTAAAAATTCTAATTAAACTTCAGAGAAACAAAAGAAGTCACCCAGAAAGATATAGTGAACCTGCTGCTCACGAGGTAACTCACTCCAGTACGAGTTCAGAAGTAAAGATAACCACCTGCTGTGGTTCCTCCTGCATTCGAAACAATTCCTTCCTAGTCTAATTGCTTAAGCAGAGAATGAGTGATCATGAATGGATACCCAGCAATTACTGGGTATGACCTCCCTGAAACAGGCAACGTGCACATCCCAAAGTGAACTTTTGCTGTGACTGTATCTAAAAAGGGGATACCCCCACTCGTCCCCTCCAAGCTGGAGCCAAGCTACCTGGGCAAGCACCGAGCTCTAGTGGCGACACTAAACAGCATCTTCCAACCTGAATGCAGATCAGTTTTAGAAAAAGAGAAAGAATTTCTTTTCAGGGCAGTTATGCATTGAATGCCAGCTGGAACTTACAAGAACTTTCAAAGATGGATTGACTTCTTACACATGAAACTTGAAGAATCACAGAACCACAGAATATCAGGGATTGGAAGGGACCTTGAAAGATCATCCAGTCCAATCCCCCTGCCAGAGCAGGAACACCTAGATTAGGTCACACAGGAACACATCCAGACGAGTTTTGAATGTCTCCAGAGAAGGAGACTCCACAACTTCTCTGGGCAGCCCCTTCCAGTGTTCTGTTAACCCTCACTGTGAAAAAGTTTTTCCTCATATTTAAGTGGAACCTCTTGTGTTCCAACTTGTACCCATTGCCCTATCACTGCCTGTCACTGAGAAGAGCCTGGCTTCATCCTCCTGGCACTCACCCTTTACGCATTTATAAACATTAATGAGGTCACCCCTCAGTCTCCTCTTCTCCAAGTTGAAGAGACCCAGCTCCCTCAGTCTTTCCTCCTCTAGGAGGTCTCCACCCCCTTCATCATCTTTGTGGCTCTGCGCTGGACTTACTCCAGCAGTTCCCTGTCCCTCTGGAACTGAGGGGCCCAGAACTGGACACAATATTCCAGATGGAGTCTCACCAGGGCAGAGTAGAGGGGGAAGAGAACCTCTCTTGACCTACTGACCACAGCCCTTCTCATACACCCCAGGATGCCACTGGCCTTCCTGGCCACCAGGGCACAGAGCTGGGTCATGGTTATCCTACTGTCTACCAGGACCCCCAGGTCCCTTTCCCCTACACTGCTCTCCAACAGTACAGTTCCCAACTTGTACTGGTACCTGCAGTTGTTCTTGCTCTTGTTAAGTTTCATTAAATTTCTCTCTGCCCAGCTCTCCAGCCTGTCCAGGTCTCTCTGGATGCCAGCACGGCCTTCTGGCGTGCCAGCCACTTCTCCCAGTTTGGTGTCATCAGCAAACTTGCTGATAGTGCATTCTTTTCCCTCATCCAAGTCATTGATGAATATATTAAGAAGTTGAAGTATAGAAGGTGAAGATAACATGGCAACAGCCACACATTCACTATGTGCAGCACCAGTTCCCTCAGGGTAAGAAGAATACATGTCTTTTTTTCTAATCCTAACAAGAGATGTGACTACAGGAATACAAAGACTCATGTGAAGAGTAAATAGGCATTCTTTTCCAACTACTGGGGGGAATAGTATTTGACGCTAGACACTTTCCTGTGCCACAAACACTGTTATAACTGCTTTAAACTACACAAAGTCTGCCTTCTGCACAAGCCTTTACTAAAACTGTTTTTAAGCTAACCTACCTGTTTATGTAGTAGAGGACAGTATCACTACCTTTGCCTTTTAAGGGCTGTTTGTAATTTAACACTGTTTAAGTCTGCACAATTTGAACAATTCAGTGTTTCCTGTCACCACGATTAGGTTTCTTAAATACCATCAAAGAGCTTCAAAACCCACATTTAAATGCATTTTTGCAAAAATCACAGAATGATATGTGTTTGGAAGGGACCTCTGGAGATCTTCTGGTCCAACACCACGAAAAATATTTTCTTTTTCTTTTGCAGGTTACAAACCAGATTTTCCCCGTTTGGACATACTCCTACCTTGCTCTCCTTTTCCCGGTCTTCCTGATTACAGACTACGTGCGCTACAAGCCCATCCTCCTCCTCCAGGGCATCAGCTTCATTGTCACCTGGCTCTTGCTCCTCTTCGCACACGGAGTGCTGGCCATGCAGATGGTGGAATTCTTCTACGGGATGGCAACAGCCACCGAGGTGGCCTATTACGCCTACATCTACAGCGTCGTCAGCACCGATCACTATCAGAGAGTGACGAGCTACTGCAGAAGTATCACTCTGGTTGCGGCCACCGTTGCCGCCGTGCTGGGACAGCTGCTGGTTTCCTTAGCAGGCGTATCCTACTTTCACCTCAACGCCATGACTTTGGCTTCCGTCTCCCTGGCATTCCTCTGTTCCTTTTTCCTCCCAATGCCTCAAAAGAGTATGTTCTTCCACAGGAAAGATGTCTCACCACCCTCACCAGAGCCAGAAAAAGCTGTGGCCCCAGTCGGCTCTGACGGGCCATCGAGCTGCCAGGAGGACAAGGGCTCCCCATCTGCTGACAGGGGACCCACACCTGAAGCACAGGCTGATAAGGCCACGCCCCAGAATGACGCGCTCAGAGTACTGGTGCAGCTGGGCAAGGACCTGAGGGACTGCTACAGCTCTAGGAAACTTCTGTACTGGTCCCTGTGGTGGGCTCTGGCCACAGCAGGCTTTAACCAGGTTCTGAATTATATCCAAGTGCTGTGGGACTTCAGAGCCCCCTCTCACAGCTCTGCAGTCTACAATGGAGCTGTGGAAGCAATAGCAACTTTTTTAGGTATGTAGAAGATCATTAGCAACTACTCCTATCCTGTGCTGGTGGCATTCTTCAGCAGCATCTTTGATGCCTGGTTTTTTTTCTATGAGAATTAAGGTCAACAGCAACAGCCTCCAATAATTAGCACCCAAACAAATCGTATGCAAAGCATTATTTTACTGCACTTCATCAGTTGGTTCTTCAAAAATACATTTAAAAATATAGATGGATCTTTTCTTTCTTCAGAGGAGCCTCATTCCACTGAAGTGTTTTAAGAGTTTAAGTTCATAGCTTTGTTCAGACCTTGAGTTTACCCCAAGCAAGCAGACACAAACCCTTTTCAATGACCACTTGCCTATTCCTCCCTCAAATACACCTTAAGTTAGGTGGTCTAAAAATTAAAAGAGCGTATTAACAGGTGCACTGGGTCGCCTGTTTAGACTTTAATAACCATTTCAGGGTGAGTGCTCCAGAACAATTACTTTGTGACTCCACCTGTACCCTGATCAATCAGTTTGCTTCTGGATGAGACAGGCAAGAAGAGGCTGAGAGCACTGGCATATGGCTGAAGTATAACTTCATTTAAATAGCTGTTCATTTCCAATGGAGTCTAATTTTTAAGCTTGCGTTTACACAGCTATGTCTCCTCCTTCACACCAGAAGGTGTATCTCATGTTTCTACAGGGACCTTCCAGTTTTCTCTTCCTCCCTGCAATCAGCATGAAAATCCACTTTTCTGAAGCTACCCCAAAACTTCTCAGCCTACTTGTTTGAGCAGCAGTCCCAAGGGCTTTCTTACTTTTACACCCTCTGGCACTCAATAGTATTTCAGAGTATGGAAAGTACTCACAGCACCAGGAACCTCTGGCTACAGCAGTGATGGACCAAAGAAGTAGGCCTGTGTCCTGGTTTGAGGACTTTCTGAACTCTGAGGAAGTGCACATGCAACCAACAAATGAAGACCGATGTTGCACTAACGCTGCCTGAAAGGATCTGGGCAA